>CM060105.1:30521457-30968957 GCA_030522415.1 Channallabes apus | reverse complement strand
CTGCATCTACGCTCATAATGACGTCACCTGATGAGCTGCGAGTCTCTTTAGGTCTCTCTGGACATTACCATAATCAAAATGTAAATTGTGGAAAAACATAAAGCACACACATTACATACCTTAGTGTGCCTGCACTCTATCAGAGCAGTGATGAATATAAATAATACTGATGACGGTGGAGCTTTACGCTAACGTGTGCAGTAAAGCAAGCAGAAAATTAAAGTGAGGGTGAAAGTTTGGGGTCAGAGGTCAGCCTCCATTTTTTTTCTTTGCATTTAGAGCGTGGAAGTGATCCTGTGATCCTGTCAGTGATTTTCTACACAAATCTGGTAAGAAATTTTACCAATAGTGAAACTGTGCATCAGTCAAATATTGCAATGTTAATTTAAAGAAATGAGACGCAACAGCGGGGATGCCGCCCCAGCAGACCACACCGTAAAAGATGGCTGATGCCACCACAGAGTCATAAAAGGATTTCAGGAGTGGGCCCTGCACTCCAAAAGACCTGAGCCTCCGCAGCAGGTACAGCCTGCCCTGCCCTTTTATTGTAGAGAGCATTTGAATTGTGAGTCCAGTCCAGTTTATTGTTCAGATGAACACCAAGGTACCTATAACTCTCCACAGACTTAATGACCATGCCTTGGATGTTCCGTTGTTGTAGTGGAGGATGTTTGTGCCTGCGGAAATCTACCACCAGCTCTTTGTTTTTCCAGTGTTGATCTGGAGGTAGTTCCTTTGGCACCAGTCCACATAGTGGACTTTAACGAGTGCTGTTTCTGTGCTGTGCTCATTGTTATACAACGGTCAAGGACGGCTACAAGGCACAATCTCGTCCAGCGTTTGGTAAATCCGACCACGCCGCCATCTTCCTCATGCCAAAATATAAACAAAGGCTGAAACAGGAAGTTCCGGTTCAGAGGGAGGTCGCGCGCTGGACGCACCAATCGGTGGCCGCGTTACAGGACGCACTCGATGACGCAGACTGGGACATGTTCAGAAACAGCTCAGATGATGATGTCAGCGTGTTTACGGAAGCGGTTGTGGGATATATTGGGAAGCTAGTGGACGATACCATGGAGAAAAAGACTATCAGAACGTTTCCCAACCAGAAGCCGTGGGTGGATAAAACCATCCGCGACGCTCTGAGATCTCGCACCGCCGCCTACAACACGGGACTTGCGTCAGGGGACATGGAACCATACAAGGCTGCGGCATATAACGTGCGGAAAGCGGTGAAAGAGGCAGCGCTACGGGAGAAAACTAGAGTCACAGCTTCAACAGAGTGACTCTAGGAGCCTGTGGCAGGGACTAAGGACAATAACGGACTATAAAGCACCAACATCCGGTATGACGAGCGCGGACGCGACTCTGGCAGACGAGCTAAACACATTCTACGCTCGCTTCGAGGCTGCAGCTAAAGACGCTAGCGATGCTAATGCTAACGGCGCTAATGCTAGTGGCGCTAATGCTAACGGCACTAACGGCTGCAGACAGGAAGACACTGCCAGCACGGGGAACGCACTCATCATCTCCGAGCACGACGTGAGGAGAGCCTTCAAGAGAGTGAACATCAGGAAAGCAGCAGGACCAGACGGCATCTCAGGCCGTATTCTCAGATCCTGCGCAGACCAGCTAGCACCTGTGTTCACTGAGATATTCAACATCTCTTTATCTCAGTCGGTGATCCCCACGTGCTTCAAAGAGTCCATCATTGTTTCTGTCCCGAAGAAACCACATCCTGCTTCTCTCAGTGACTACCACCCTGTAGCCCTCACCTCAGTAGTGATGAAGTGCTTTGAACGCCTGGTCAGAGACTTCATCATTTCTTCACTACCCGACACACTGGACCCACTACAGTTTGCATACCGTCAGAACCGCTCCGCAGACGATGCAATCTCTCATCTCCTCCACACATCACTTACTCACCTGGACACTAGGAAAGGGAATTATGTTAAAATGCTCTTCATTGACTACAGCTCTGCATTTAATACCATAATTCCATCCACACTCACCAACAAGCTGGAGCACCTGGGACTCAGCTCATCTACATGTCAGTGGATCTCCAATTTTCTGACTGGCAGACCACAGGCAGTAAGGATGGGCGGAGATGTCTCAGCTACACTCACTCTCAGCACTGGAGCCCCCCAGGGTTGTGTTCTGAGCCCCCTGCTGTACTCTTTGTACACCCACGACTGCGTGGCCACTACCAACTCCACCTCCATCATCAAGTTTGCTGACGACACCGTCGTGGTCGGACTGATCAGCAACAATGATGAGTCGGACTACCTAGAGGAGATTGGAAATCTGGAGAACTGGTGCCAGAGGAACAATCTCCTCCTGAACGTCAGTAAGACAAAGGAGCTGATAGTGGACTTTTGTACAAAGCAGGAGAGGAACTACCAGATCACAGAGGGTGGTGCGATCAGCCGAGCGCATCATCCGCACTGAGCTCCCTGACCTGCACTCGATCTACAGCAAGCGGTGCTGGACTAAGGCCAGGAAGATCGTGAAGGACCTCAGTCACCCCAGTAATGGACTGTTCTCTTTGTTGCGGTCTGGGAAGTGATTCCGCTCCCTAAAGGCCAACACAGAGAGACTGAGGAGGAGCTTCTTCCCGCAGGCGATAAGGTCTCTCAATCACACCTCCACACAGGAGTAATAACATCTTTTTAAGTTCACAACATTGACTGGACAATCATGGACACATTCATACACACTTGCACTAAATATTTATACATCTGGACAATTGCACATGTCACTTTCACTAGTCACCTTTCATGCATATTTGTATAACCATTTGTCACTTTAAATTCTATATATATATATATATATATATATATATATATATATATATATATATATATATATACTCCCCCCCCCCCATATTTCTATATTTTGCAATATTTTATTATGCCCTTATTGTACAGTTTATTTTACTAGTTAAGTTTATTTCTTTAGTATTTCCTTTTATTGATATTTATTTTACGTACAAGCTTTTATTTTCTTTTTAAGGTCACTGGCGGTCGTGTAAGCATTTCACTGTATATTATACTGTGTATGACTTTGTATGTTACAAATAAAATTTGAATTTGAATTTGAATTTGATGAGGCCTAAATCCTGACAGAATTTGCAGAAGGGATTAGTTCATTCTCTTCAAGGGGAGTATTCTAGGTTTCGATCTGACATAATTAGTTAAACATCTGCATCAATTACTTTGTCATCATTACATTTTATTATTAAAAAAAGTTTATGAAGTCCTCACTACTGCACAATGTTGTTGTGGAGATTTCTGCAGTGGTCTTATTTATGGTTAATTTGGCTACAGTATTAAATAAAAATCTTGTTATTTTCTATAAGAGTGGAGAGTTATGTTGGTCTAGCTACAATAAGGGCTTTTCTATAGTTCAGGATGCTCTCCTTCCATGCTATTTAGAATACTAGCAATTTAGTTTGACGCCATTTGCATTTTAATTTCCGAGCAGTTTCTTTTAAAGTGCATGTGTGGTCGTTATACCAGGGAGTTTCTTATCTATAATAATTTTTCTTTTAACTTTAAAGTTATCTAAGGCAGTGTTTTTCAACCTTTTTTGAGCGAAGGTACATTTTTAATTGAAAAAAATCACAAGGCACACCAACAATCCAAACTTTTTACTCTGTAGCCTACTGTATATTAACACTATACAGCCATTCTTATTGAAGTGTCTTGAACAATAATCAAATAAACACAAAGAAAAAGTATTTTATGAACTTTCATATTTCTTCTTCTTTCAAATAAAAAGTGCAATTAACAACATACAGTCATTCTTATCAAAGTGTCTTGATTAAGAATCAAATAAACGTCTTTGAAAAGTCTTTTTTGATCTTTCATATTTCTACCTACTCAGTGTGAAACCTGGGCCTGTTTGGATGAACACAGAGCTGATATCCTGGCAGGGATTGAAGAAAAGACACACACGAAGCTCTTCCTCAACAGCTCTTAGTCTCTCTCTGTTTTTAGTTTTTATAGCAGTCAGGGTTGAGAAGCTCAATCACTAATACCCCTATCTCACCTATGCGGATTCGCTCGGTGGCCGTAAGTTTGGTTCATTATGATTCACCATGAGTTTTTGGTGCTGTGAGTACGTTTCAATTCAATTCAATTCTATTCAATTCAGTTTTATTTGTATAGCGCTTTTAACAATTGGCATTGTCTCAAAACAGCTTTACACAATCAAAAGAATTATTTAAGTTGTATGGAATGTGAATGTGTATGTATCAAAATGTTCAGATAGTCCCTGGTGAGCAAGCCCGAGGGCGACAGTGGCAAGGAAAAACTCCCTGAGATGGTAATAGGAAGAAACCTTGAGAGGAACCAGACTCAACAGGGAACCCATCCTCATCTGGGTGAAACAGATAGCAGGAAATTATCTGCATGTATACAGTGTTAAGTGTTAGGTTCAGCTATAATAGTTGATGTTAATTGATGTTATAATAGTTGATGTAAAATGGAGTCCAGTAGTTATTGGAGACTCAGATAGACTTGTAGAAAGTTCCAGTACTGAACTATCGAATTGTCAAGTTCTCAGAGAAACAGCTGACAACACCAGTCGAGGCCAGAACCATCTTCTAAGTAGAGAGAATCATCCCCAGACACCAGACGCATCCCAAAGAGACACACGGGGCATCCATGCGACGAGACCTCCAACCAGAAATGGGGCACCAGGATGGATCAGACAGGTCCGGAGGGCAGAGGGAGTCTGGATCACTGGCAGCTCAGGAACGACATGTGTAGCTCGACAGAGAGAGAGAGAGAGAGAAAGAGTGAAAGGGGGAGACAGGGGGAGAGAGGAAAGAGAAAGAGGGGAAGAAAGAGAAGAGGAGGAGAGATTGCAATTAGGTATGGTCAAAGTCACAATGTATAATGTGAATGTATATTTACTGTAGAGCCAGAAGGAAACACAAACATGAGGGCTCCCTGAGATGTAAAGCAAACAATCACCTCACCGTCAACAAACCTGAGTGATCAAATGAGACTGAGGAAGACAGCATCTAAACATACCAGTTCACCATAATACTCTATGTCCATGAGTCCCCCAGATCTGCTCCTTTACCTTATGGCAAATCTATTTATAAAAATGCTTGGCTAAATAAATAGGTTTTTAGCCTAGACTTAAACACTGAGACTGTGTCTGAGTCCCGAACACTATTTGGAAGACTATTCCATAATTTTGGGGCTTTGTAAGAAAAAGCTCTGCCCCCAGCTGTAGTTTTCATAATACGCGGTACTGACAAGCAGCCTGCATCCTTTGACCGAAGTAGGCGTGGCGGATCGTAAGACACTAGCAGTTCGCTCAGATACTGCGGCGCGAGACCATTTAATGCTTTATATGTCAAGAATAGTATTTTAAAATCAATGCGAAATTTCACAGGGAGCCAATGCAGTGAAGATAGGATAGGGGTGATGTGTTCATATCTCCTGGTTCTAGTGAGGACTCTCGCTGCTGCATTCTGGACTAGCTGAAGCTTGTTTATGCACCTAACTGAACAACCAGACAGTAAGGCATTACAATAGTCCAGCCTAGAGGTGATAAAAGCATGAACTAGTTTTTCTGCATCGTTTAGCGACAATATATTTCTTATTTTGGCAATATTTCTGAGGTGAAAGAATGCTATCCTGGTGATATTATCTACATGAGCTTCAAATGAAAGGCTGGAATCTATAATCATGCCGAGGTCTTTTACTGTTGCACTTGATGGAACAGAAAAGCCATCTAAAGTTACGGTGTGATCTAAGATTTTACTTCTAGCTGTATGCGGTCCTATGACTAGAACTTCTGTCTTATCCGGATTAAGCAGAAGGAAGTTAATTAGCATCCAATTTCTTATGTCCTGCACTTTTTCTGCACGAAAAATTAAACATGTTTAATTTTTTTGACGGTCCTCGCGGAAGTTTGCGGACCTGCAGAACAAGGGCGTAGATTTGCTCTGGACATTGGTGGGGACCTATGACTCCACCCCACCCCCCAATCCCCTGCCCCACCCACCAACCCCTCACCCCAACTCCGTCCACAGAATGCATGTTTTTTTAATATGCTGCAAAATGCAAAATCACTTTATATTAATACTAGCAATGCTTCGATTGATATTAATCCACTCGAAATGAAATTCATTAAGTTAAATTAAGGAATAGTGTAATGTTAAAGGAATGTTTAATAACTGACAAAAAGATAGTCTTTAATAAAATAAAAACTATTCTTTATTGAGCCCTAGTGCAAATGAAACATCTCAAACATCAGTATATATATAAAAGTATATTACATCTAAACATGAACTACTGTTAGGTACAACACAACAGCTCAATGCCTATTGCTCCTATATGAAGGAGACCAAAACATGCCTTCGCCTCTCGTTAACAGAAATAAACTGCTGCCATATTTGTTTGACATCAATATTGTCCAGGCTGTTCTTTTTTCTTCTGATTAACACTAAAGAAGATATTTTGTAGAATGCTGAAAACCTGTATCCATTGATTTACGCAATCATACTCTGGGGAGGGGGGGGGAGCTTCTCTTCAGCAGGGACAGGGAAGCTGGTCAGAGTTGATGGGAAGATGGATGGAGCCAAATACAGGGCAATCTTGGAAGAAAACCTCTCGGAGTCTGCAAAAGACTTGAGACTGGGGCGGAGATTCACCTTCCAGCAGGACAACGACCCTAAACATAAAGCCACGGCAATAATGGAATGGTTTAAAACAAAACATATCCATGTGTTAGAATGGCCCAGTCAAAGTCCAGATCTAAATCCAATCGAGAATCTGTGGCAAGATCTGAAAACTGCTGTTCACAAACGTTGTCCATCTAATCTGACTGAGCTGGAGCTGTTTTGCAAAGAAGAATGGGCAAGGATTTCAGTCTCTAGATGTGCAAAGCTGGTAGAGACATACCCTAAAAGACTGGCAGCTGGAATTGCAGCAAAAAGGTGGTTCTACAAAGTATTGACTCAGGGAGCTGAATAATTACACACACCCCACTTTGCAGTTATTTATTTGTAAAAAAAAATTTGGAATCATGTATGATTTTCGTTCCACTTCTCACGTGTACACCACTTTGTATTGGTCTTTCACATGGAATTCCAATAAAATGTATTCATGTGGAAAAGTTCAAGGGGACCGAATACTTTTGCAAGCCACTATATATATATATATAATAATATCAAGTCATCGTTCAACATCACCTGTGACCCCTTCTCTCTCCATCGCTGTCTGATATAAAGCACAGTTGTTTAGGTTCTGTCACCTGACAAAACAGGATAAACAAATGCCATTTAAACAGCAATCATTTTATTTCACTTTTTCTGAGTCTTAGTGTGCAAACGTCGAATAAAATCATTAATGTTTGCCAAGTCAGTGAATGCATTTTAAAAACTATTTGTGCGAAGTGGATTGTCTATTGGTGAACTGTCAACAAAATTCTAGCCATGGCAATATTAGTATGTAGCTTATCAATTTCTTTCACAATACTGATTTCTGACAAACAGTCATTAGATTAGGAGACTGACAGCGATCATATTTCTACTTTTACATTTAGCTGTTTAATCTGCTGTTAGTTTTAAGTCCGTATTCACAGGCTATAACCTGCCCTGCTGTAATGAATGTCAGTCAAAGCGGTAAAAAAAAAAAAAAAAAAACACTAACATTAACGTTAACTTTTGTCGTGACTTTGATGGATTCACTAGCGAACTTGAAGTGACTTACACTTTTCTTTGAAAAAAAGCTCCTTATGTCCAGCTTCTTCTTTTTTCATCCTCACATGTATGTATGTCACCCAACACACCTTCTCGCACGGGGAAAAAAATCCACTGCATTTGGCGCTGCTTGTATCTGAACGCAGTGGTAGCCTATCACATGATAGCAGTTAAAGGCACAGCCAATCAAAATGTTCATATTTGTTTTGGGGGCGGGAGGACTCAAGGAGAGAACGTGATTTATCCCTTTCTGGTTTAGGTTAATGTTAACAGAACGATTTTTTTTAAGTGGATTAAATTATTGGTGGGGACACTTCAATGGTGGGAGGATATTGGTGGGGACACATCCCCTCCGTCCACCCTAAATCGACGCCCCTGCTGCAGAACCTCGCGGAACGTCGGCGGGCAATCGCGGCAGCTGCAATGGCATATTATTTGCAGACTTATTAGTTTTCAAAAAATGTTTCAGACCAATTAGGTGAAATTTAATCATTTCCCACGGCACACCTGACAATCTCTCACGGCACACTAGTGTACGGCACAGTGGTTGAAAAACACTGATCTAAGGTATGAAATGCTGTCTTCCCCACTCTCATTGATCACTCACCCCAGTGAAAAATAAAATACACTTTAGTGTATATATTGAAATCCTCGATAATACACTGCAAATATACTAACAAAAATTGTACCATTAGTTAATATATAAAAAGTATACTAACATCATGCTTTTACCAAATTTTGGAAGTAAACTTTAAATATACTTTAATATAATTGTATTGTAGTACACTTTCTAAAAATATATTATTTGATAATATACTTTAAGTGAAAGGTTGGTCTAATTTCCAAAGTATACTTATTTAAACTTGTTTTTCAATGTATTTTTGGTATGTTTTAAAAAAATATATGCTCGAAATAATCATTGTACAAATGTACAGAAAGTATACATTAGAATACAATTTTAATATATGGTAAAGTCTCAGTATATTATCAGTTAAATTTAAACGTGCTTATTAATATATACTTATATTTAGTGCACTACTCTCTCGTGCGCGCGCGCTTTTAGACTCATTTTTGCACGCTGAATCTCTCTCCCTCACGCACGCGATCTCAAAGTCGTTCTTGCGCGCTGAAAATCACTTTTGCCGTTCAAGATAATTTATGTGTGCACTCTCTCACTCTTCTGTCCGCTCACTGTCATAAAGCGACACTTACACAAACTGCAGCAGCGTTGTGAACTCTCCAACTATTCCAGCCAACCGGAGATTAGAATCTGCGCTCCACCAGCCAATCAGAGCCTGGAGGCGGGCAGATTCGGACTGTCTGTTCTCTGATTGGCTCCCCAGTTCTCCACTTCTAGTTTGAATTAACGGCTGAAGCTGCATCATCGTGTGCGTTAGTTCGTATCGTTATTATTTTATTTTCATCGGCACAAGGTAAATTTTACGGTTTTTGTTAGGTAATTTGTCATTAAGTACATACTTTAAGCTATAGAATGTATTGTCTACTGTGTTATTGCGGTATAATGGCTCCGTAGCTCTCGGCCTGTTTTCAGTCTCTGTGTAACAGAATCAACACACCAGGTTTAAACTAATACTGTACCTGTAGATTCTAATACTAATGTCTGTCTGTGTTCACACACCAGTTTATATTTTAGTTTGTGTGTTTGTAAGACAACCTGACTTTTGTTGAACACAAATAAACTATAGTAGTGCTTTTTTGTAACCTTGTGCAAATTAAATCTGTTGAACTCATTAATAAAATCTGCCTCATAATTACTGATGTAATGTAAAACATGTTATAGTGTAGAAAATACATTTAGCATTTGTAAATTAGCCTAAACACTTAATGTACTGGTAATACATTTGCAATACTGTAGTATAGAAGGTTGTGTGTACTGTATGATACATCATCATCCTAGCGTTTGTCCCGCTATAGCAGGGTCCGCTTTTCTGCAAATCCGTCTCCATTTGGCACGATCGAGGGCGTCTTCGGGGGCAGCATTGACGATCTTCGTGTCTTCCTTTATTCTGTCCATCCATCGTTTCTTCGGCCTGCCGCGTGGGCGCTGTCCACCAGGGTCTAGCCGCAGGGCCGTTTTTGCCACCGAGTTGTCATCAGCGCGTACAACGTGTCCATACCACCGTAGCCGCCCTTCACGCATCTTCTCCATTATTGGCGCAACGCCAAGGCGCTTTCTGATGTTCTCGTTCATGACTCGGTCCCAGCGCGTGAGGCCAAGGCACCACCTGAGCATCCGCATTTCCATCGTATTGAGGGTTTGCTCGTGTTTCGCTGTGGCGGGCCAACATTCGGAGCCATAAAGTGCGACTGGTCGTACTACAGTCTTGTAGATCTTCGCCTTGAGATGGTCTGGCATTCGGCGGTCACAGAGCACGCCGGTTACTTGACGCCACTTCATCCACACTGCGTTGACCCTTGCTCGCACATCCGGGAGGATGTCTCCGTCGGCGCTGATTGACGATCCCAAGTACTTGAATTTGCTGGTTTTCTTCAGGTCTTCCCCATCGATATTGATGGTGCCATCAGTTTGTGGGCCGGCTTCCATGTACTCCGTCTTCTTGGTATTGAGTCGCAGTCCGTGGTCAGCTAGACGAGTCTTCCATTGCTGCGTGTGTTGTTGCAGCTCACTCCTGAGTTGGTTTGCTAGGAATACGTCGTCGGCATAGAGGAGTGACCATGGGTGGGGTTGCTGGAGGTCAGCGGTCACAGTGTCCATGCAGAGGATGAACAGGAAGGGCAACAAGGCCGAGCCTTGGTGTACTCCCACGTTGATGGCAAAGGGCGGCGATGTTCCCACTGGGCATCGGACTACACTGGTGACATTCGTGTAGAGCAACTTGACCCAGCCGACGTAGGCTTCAGGGACTCCATGGGATCGCAGGGCATGCCAGATGAGGTCGTGGGGCACTCTATCGAATGCCTTCTCCAAGTCCAGGAATGCAATGTGCACCATCTGGTTCTTCTCTCGGTGCTTCTCCACCAGTAGCCTCGCCGCGTGTATGACATCAGTAGTTCCGCATCCCTTGACGAACCCGCATTGGTTTGGCGTGATTGTGACGATCTGGCATAGGCGGGCGTCCAAGATTCTTTCAAATATCTTCATGGTGTGGCATAAAAGACGGATTGGTCGATAATTGGCGGTGTCGGTGACATCGCCCTTGGCTTTCCAGATTGGGACCGTGACGGTGGTTGCCCATACTGCTGGTACCTTGCCCTCCCTGATGATGTTGTTGAATAGGGAGGCGAGAGCGGCGACACCTTGTTGACCAAGGATTTTCCAGGCTTCGGCGGTGATATCGTCGGGACCAGGTGCTTTCCCATTCTTCATTCTCTTGACGGCGGCTTTTACCTCGGCTGTCGTGATCGGTGATACTGGGCCATAGACAGGGTCGGCGCTGTCGATTGGCGGATGAGGGAATTCTTCATTGCTTATCAGCGAGAAGTACTCGCTCCAGCGATTGAGGATGGCGGGTGGATCTCGCAGGACTTGTTGATTGGCGTCTTTGACATGTTTCACTTGGCCGATGTCCTGCGTTGAGCGGTGACGGCTATTGGCCAGGCGGTATATCTTGTTCGCCCCTCTGGGCTCGTCTAAGTCGTGGTAAAGCTGGTCGTAATGCGCAGCCTTCGCCACTGCAGCTGCCTTCTTCGCCTTCAGGCTCTTGTACTGTTGGTAGTCCTCTTTGCTTCTGGATTGGCGCCACTTCTTCAGCGCGGCCTTCTTCTCTTTCACAGCGTCCTGGACTTCTGGGTTCCACCACCACACCTGTTTGTCGATGAAGCGCTTCCCCGGTTTGGTCTTCTCCAGGACTTTAGCTGCCGCTGCTCGGATTTGGTCGGCTATCTGGTTCCATTTGGCCTCGACTGGATGGTTGCTGCCGCTGTTGAGGTCGATCGATCATAGCGCTTCCGTGAGGTCTTTCCTGCATTCGGCCATCCTCCACCACTTGATCTTTTCTTCATTGGTGGTTCTCACTTGTCGTCGTTGGCCGAGGTCTAACTTGAGGTCCATGATGAGCAGCCGGTGTTGTGGGCAGATATTGGTAGACGGGATGACCTTGACATCAGTTATTAGTTTCAGGTGTTGCCATCGAGTGAGGAAGTAATCGATTTGCGTTTCTCTTCCGCCACTGGAATACGTGACAAGATGCGATATCTTCTTCTTGAAGAAGGTGTTGGCCACTGCAAGATCATGTGCTTCTGCACAGTCCAGGGCGCGTTCCCCATCCTCGTTGCGGCTTCCATACTCTTGTCCACCATGGAATCTTTCATACCCAGTCCTGTCTCGTCCAACGTGACCATTGAGGTCGCCTCCAATAACAACGTATTCTTCGGGTTCGGATGTTCGTAGAAGGGCATCAAGGCTTCCCCAGAAATCGTCTTTGTCCGCTTCCGGGCAGTTGGTCTGGGGAGCGTAACAGGAGATTACTCGTACGGTGATGGCGCCTGTGTCGATCTTGAGTGTCATGAGCCGATCCGAGATACAGGTCACTTCAACCACATTGTCCTGCAATTTCTGGCTAACCACAATTCCCACGCCATTTTGAGGCTTCTTGCTGTTGTAGTATAGCTTGAAACCGTCGCCAATATCCCTTGCCTTGGCCCCGGTCCACTTGGTCTCCTGGATGCATTCGATGTCGATGCGGCGGGTGGTGAGGGTGTCGGCCAACTCTCGGCTTCGTCCCGTCATCGTGCCGATGTTGAGGGTTCCCAAACGCAATGGTTGCTGGGCTCGCTTCTTTAGCCTGCCTCATCCATGGGCAGGTAGCCCTTGTCCACTTCTCACGACGCTTGGGCAAGGGCGCCGCGCGTCGCCTCTGGGGGACGCCCTAGCATTATCTTCCAAATGTTGAGACGGTGTTGCCATTTGACGCGATCAAGAAATGAATCGACCGATGTGTCGCTCCACCCGACGTCGAACACCCTCACCTCGCCAACTTCCCAGGGGGTCGTTGTTACCAGCCGGCACCGCGAGGAGGTGGTGATGGGATTTTGCCGGCCTGTGTACTGTATGATACAATAAAGTATATTTGTATTAACCACAAAGTGTACTTTTTTTTTGTGTGTGTGTGTACTGTGTACTGTTTTTTGTGTACTGTATGATACAATAAAGTATATTTGTATTAACCACAAAGTGTACTTTTTTAGTATTTGTAATTGACCAGAAGTATAACAGCATGCTACTGCTGCAATAAGAATATACTCATAGTATATTAATCATGTATTTGTAATACAGCAATAATAGCTGTAATGTACTTATAATACATTAAATATATACTTAAAATGTATTAATTACTGTCAGGTATGTACGTTAGTACACACACTGCCATATACTTTAAGTGTACTAAAGTATACTTAAAGTTGTTCCACTTTAACACACAAAAGTACTTAATACACTTAAAATTGTGCTTTTGTACAATTTAATTACAACTTAAATACACTTAGTACAAAATTAGTTGTTCCAAAATAGCAAACTTCAAATATACTAGTCATTAGTCTGGCTGCAAGTACATTTAAGTATGCTTTGGCACGCTAGGACTTAATATACTTTATTTAGCATACTTTTTTTTTTACTAGGGCAGGTTTGTTGACGGTGAAGTGATTGGCTTTACATCACAGGTCCCCCTCATATCTGTGTTTCCTTCTGGCTCCTCCTTTTAGTTATGATGTCAGAGTTAGTCTTGCCGGAGTTCCTGACTGATGGTTCCACTTGACCATGAAGACAGTCCTGTCCTTGGCTGATGCAGACAGCTGTTCTCTGATGACTTGTAACTGCAGTCGCTCAATAGTTCAAAACTGAAATTCTGACAAAAAGTTTTATACCTGAGCCTCCAATAACGAACTGGACTCCATATTAACATAAATACATCTCCTGTTATACTGAACTTCCAGCCTCCTAACACACAGTATGACTGCAGATCAATCCCTGCTATCCATTATCACCCAGATGAGGATGGGTTGCCTGTTGAGTCTGGTTCCTCTCAAGGTTTCTTCCTTTTGCCATCTCAGGGAGTTTTTCCCTCAGCACCGTCACCCGCTTGTTCATCAGGGACAATCTGATCATACCGATTCATACAGAATTTCTCATACATTTCATACAAATTTTCTTAATTTTCTCTGCCCAAATCTACAGCATTACATAAACATGGACTTGGTGTTTTGTAATGAAGTATGTTTCCTCTACAATCATTCACTTCAAAATATTCTGTAGCACATCAAAGACTGAGCTACAGTTTTTAAGTTATGGGTGAGAAGAACATGAAAGAATTCTAAACAACTTTGAAGTTAGAATTCTGTAGAACTTCAGTGTCATAACAGAAGTTACTGTATAGTCCTACTGAAGATTGAAAGAGTCCTGTAGATCTGAGCAAAACTCTTACAATGGGTTCATCTTAAAGCAAAAGTTATATAGAGTCCTGTTTCAGGTCTATCTGTGTGAAGAAAAAAACATTCGAAAGTGTTCAATGTTTGAAAGTAACAGAATTTCTGTAATAACCTTGTAATGTGCAGAGGTACGGTTAAGTTAATTAAACCTGTTCTTTAGAACGATAAGGACTTTATCCTGAAGCACAAGCACTGCACCCAGTTCTGAACAGAACACAGGGTTAGTAAGGGCTTATTTTTCATACAGCTCTGAACCTGGAGTGTCTCAGCATAGGGATTTTTTTTTATCTATGTATGACCCACATCTCTCTCTCTCTCTCTCTCTCTTTCGAAGTGCCTTTATTCTCATGATGAAGACCATCAGGATGAAACATGCCGCTTGAGCCCTGTCTCCTGTTATTTGGGTAAAACACCCGTCCCTGCTTGTGGACTCTATTGTTGTAGATGTCTGCGGGAAGCAGGTTGGTGATAAATGTGTCCATTAAGATGCTTCACTCTGAAAAGGGGCCTTGATGTCGATCTACCTGATGTCTTCAGTGATAGAGTGCTTTCTCTCTGTTACACACACGCACCACAAATAGTTGCGCAACAAGAATATGTTTCATCTTTACAAAAGACACAATGTTTTTTCTAACATTTTTAAAGCATCAAGCCTGCAGGAAAACACCACTTGCCTCAAAAACAACTTTCCTAAGCCTTTAAAATACACAACATTAGATTAGTAAAGACTAAGAACCATCTCTATACTGTCTCTCTGCACCTTCATCCATCCTCTCTTTGATGATGAGTGGTGTTTGATGATGCGCTGTGTTTGATAATCAGTTGTATTGTTAAATGCCAGTTCATGTCTCCTGTTCACGAACATTTCAGTTTCTCAGTGAATCACAAGCGGATAAACCAAAGGCAGAGAAGACTTTTCAGTTTTTAGGAAATACAGTAAGGTGTGTACATTACTTATGTGTTCAAGAATTTATGGCCATTTTGCAATTGTTTATAAGTTTGTACAAGTTTATGTGGTTACAAGTTAAATCATAATGATGAAAGAAAATGTCTACTTTTCTCACTTCACTGCTGTGACTCGTAGTGTTACACCCTAACACTTATGATCAGTAATCAGTCATTTAAACACTACAAAAGGAGAATGTGAGAAATAATAATACGTATCTCAGTTAAATAATGAAACACACAAACACACACACACACACACACACACATATACGTGCACACCCTTCAGAAACTTTATTAAACCTAACCTAATTTACAAAAAGGTAAAATAAATTAAAAACCTTAATTATTTTCAGCTGAAAAAAATGCTTTACCTGTGTGTATGTATGAAAGAGAGAGAGAGAGAGTGTGTGTGTGTGTGTGTGTGTGTGTGTGTGTGTGTGTGTGTGTGTGTGTGTGTGTGTGTGTGTGTGTGTATGTGTGTATGCTTGACCTCATTAGTGCACACTAAGTCCTTCATCTCTTTATTGAGCAGTTTAACACTAGGGGACATAGACAGGCTTGATGAGCTAATCTCACGTGATTTCCTGTGTGTGTGTGTGTGTGTATGGGTTTGTGTGTATTTTAAATAGCAGAAGCTGTTCACGGGTCTAATTTCAACAGCACAACAGGGGAGAGCATGCATTTCCAAATAATTGTACCCAGATCAGACGTACAGAGAGCTCTGTGTCCAAATGGGGTACTTTTGTACATATAGAATAGTCAGAATTTTACACCCACAAGCAGATAACCGTCAGTCAAATAAGACATGATCCAGGAGAAGGCGGCTCTCTTAAATGCTCCCAAAAAATTTTTTATCTATCACAAACTAAAAGAAGCAATCCTGAGGCCAGTACGAAGCAATCTGTGTGTGTGTGTGTGTGTGTGTGTGTGTGTGTGTGTGTGTGTGTGTGTGTGTGTGTGTGTGTGCGCGTGTGTGTGTGTGTGTATGTGTGTCATGCAATGGACATAAACATTGTCCAGCATGTAGCCCGTCTTTTGGAACAAACACTGCCTAGAAACAACAGCCGAGAATAAGCGCTATAGAAAATGAATTAATACATTTTCATGAATTGATGGTACAATATCTCCTAACTAGTTAGAATCCAGTATTATTCTAATGATATTTTCAGGTTAGTCTATTCTTAACTGGCGATACGTCTCCATATGTGGCATGTAAATTTGCATCTTATTTCTCAGGGCACTGCACCAGACATTGGTGATGGTCCGTGAGGGTACCTCTTAGTTGCTTAGTGTTAAGGGGGTTGTTTACATGCTGCCAGACTGGGTGATCGAGCTGGTTGCTAAAAATTGCGTCATCCTACAGTATTAAGCGATTCCTATGAGCGGTCCAGTATGACTTAACAACTCAGTCCAATGGCAGTTACATTGTAAGATTGTAGATGGTTTAATGAAGGTTTAGTTTATGTTAAATTGGTGATGTTGTTTTGAAGCATCAAGTGCAGCAGGATTTAGGGTTTCGGTATACGTGATGAGTGTCTGAGCATCGGCAAGCATGATCACTCACATGGTAGACGTGCCATTTTGGTTACTAGGACTTTGCACAAGCTGGTGAATTAGATCTTTTTTCCCGACTTTATAGCAGTCTGGCAATAACATTCCTCCTTGTCTAACACTTGATTTTCAGTAAACATATGAGAGACCTGACGTTGCTATTTCACAGCAGACTGAATATCTGCATACAGATCATCAAACAGTAGCCACAGATTGGTGTAAGCCATAACATTGCTGCGTACCCAAAATTAATGATGTGTAAAATGTCTGAATTTACAAACAGACTGATTAAGATTAAATCTGTCTGAACCAGATTTACTGTAGATTAATTCTCACACAACTTACTGTGGAGGAAAATTATAGGGAAAAAATAAAGAAAGGAAGCCTTGACACTGAGTTGCAAGGTTGTAGTGTCTCTTTTTCTATCCTATAAGGTCAGTTTATATATCTAAATTGATATATCGTTTATTCTTGTTTATCCACTCATTTTCCGCCTGTGTGTTTGAAGATTCAAGCAAAAGCAGATGTTTATGCTTGCTTGGAGTGTGTGAAAAAAACGAAGGTAGAAACTGAATCCAGAGAAGAAATGTAAAGCTGGTCTATGTGGAGGACCTTAATTATTTAAATAAAGATGAATTTTAAAAGAACACTTGTGCTGTTGTAAAAACAAACCAGGGTCAGGGTCATTTGCTCAGTGAAACTCTGCAGATTATCCACTTATAAATTTATTGGAACCTGGAGGCAGTGTGGGACTCCAAAAAGAAACAATTAAATAAACTCAGTGTGGGTCTTCCTGTTAGTATTAATCTCTTTGTGTGTGTGTGTGTGTGTGTGTGTGTGTGTGTGTGTGTGTGTGTGTGTGTGTGTGTGTGTGTGTGTGTGTGTGTGTGTGTGCGCTCTCTGCCTTTCTGCCTTCACACCGTTATGCTCGGCTGGAACTGTTGACACGATGTTGATCAACTGAGAAGGTCGTCCAGGCAGAATGTTCTGGAGGAGGTGTTCTGTGATTCTGACTCTGTTCTGACTTGCTGCAGGCTCATTCAAGCTGAAGAGCTTGTTTACGGACTCGTACTCTGCTGAGCGTAGACAATGTCGATTATGCAAAGGATGTAGATGGTGTAGATGATGGTTGAGCACACACAAATATGCATCTTTTCTCTTCAACTTTGTTTTCCTTTCAAATAGCATGGAGTCTGATTAAAGCACTCTGAGGAAAAGAACGCAGAACACTTCAACGACAACAGATAAATCTCTTCTCAAAAAGGAAGCGATGCAGACAAGTGTTGTTTTTGCTTCAATGGAGCATGTTAAAGAATTTGTACTGATTGTGAACAGTGTAAATTTCGGATCCTCCCTTAGAATGAATGGAGTCTGAGTCTCCTGAGTCTGAGTCTCCCTTCAGTCTCCTCTTCAGAAAGTGAAAGCCATTTGTAGATTCATATTTCATGTTTTGTTCACAAACCCAAATTTCCTCAGAATGCTGTATAGTAAAGTAGAATAACAGCGAAAGACTTGTCCTTAGGTGGATCTGTGTCAGTATGGCATTGCACTATCTACATACCTAACCCTAACGTACAGAGTGCATGGCCAAAAGTAAACGATCACCTGACCATCACAGAGCATCACAGAATTAATTGGTATTACTATGGAGGCCATTAAGTTCTAACTATAAGAAGGTTTTCTACAATACTTTAGAGTGGTGGAATTTTTTACCTATTCAGTCAAATGAACATTAGTGAGGCCAGGTACTTATATAAGAGGAGGACTGACTTGTATTCAATGTTCCAAATCATCCCAAAGGTGCTCAAGATGGTCAGGACTCAATGTCAGAAGTTTTACTACTAAGTTTATATTGTCCTTAGTTTTGTCTACTTGGGCAATGTCACACATTTCAACAAGAAATGGTTTAAACTGTTTAAAACTGCCAAAAAGTTGAAAACATATAATTGTTTAAAATGTCTTTGCATTAAATTCTGTAGAATTAACATTAACGTTACCATTCCCTCTCACTGGTTTTAAAGAGCCCAAACCCCAAAACAGCGGCTAGCCTGCAGTGTTGTGGGAGTGGTCAAGTGGGAGCGAGACTCAGGTAAGTGGAATGGAATGTACACTTTCAGAGATTGTGTCTAATTAGGGAGAATGAGAGAGAGTGAGCACAGCTCATAAAGCGACTGTGTGTGTGTGTGTGTGTGTGTGTGTGTGTGTGTGTGTGTGTGTGTGTGTGTGTGTGTGTGTGTGTGTGTGTGTGTGTGTGTGTGAATGTGGTGAAGCAATCAACAGAGTAGAAAGTTTCACAACAAAAACCTGACAGAATAAATAGAAGGTAACAGCAACTCCTTCTGTCTCCATTCGTCATGTCTCAGAACAGAACGCACACAGTGTCACACTGGTGCTGAAACCTGGGAAGAAGAAGGAGATACAGTACGCTCTTATGGAGTCTTTTTGTTGTGGAGCTTCTAACAAAAACTCTGCTAGCCTCTAGTAAAGCGCATGAAGAGCAGTGTCAGGGATTAGCCAGTTATGTTAATAAATAATAATAAATGTTATTGTGATGTGGTACAGATAGTGAGGAAAAACGTTTAAATTAAATTACAGTTACTAATCAAAATGGCGAGAATGGGTTTGGCTGCTGGCAGCTCTCTCCGAAGATATCTCATTTGGACTTTACTTCAAACATCATCACCGCTGCCACTGAGGCCAGAGGAAAGCACTTTGAATCGGTTTTAGCCAGCATGAAACAAAAACAGCAACCACAATCCTGCCAAAGTTATGTTTATGCTGGCTTAGCCCTGAGATGATGAACTCATCTGTGAAGTCTGATATGCAGATGAAATATTTTTTGTCTTTGATAATTCCAAAATGAGATCATCTGACAGCACAAAAATGAAGAGTGAGGAAATACCTAGAGGATTTCGATAAGAACCTGAAATCCCATTTCCTGAAGCTTTGGGGCCTTTTGTGAAAGTACAACACCTTCTTCTGCTCTCATTTAATTCTTTTTAGTTATGAAAGTAATCTGTTGACCTCACCCTGAAACAGAATGAGTGATGGGCACATGGAACAGGTCCTACTGCTCCGCTACAACAAAAAGTATGGTCTCGGCAACCACCGATCAACCATAATATTAAAGCACTCGGATCCATTGAGTGCTGTGGGTTGTCTATGTAGATCAGACTTATTTGTCCAATGCACCTCATGAGACTTGATCAGATTTGGATCTGGGGAGTCTGGGGTCAGATGAGATATTCAGGAACAAAATTGCAAAGAATACTGAGCCCAACTGATCACTCGGCATGGAACTGAGCTGAACTTTAGAGCTGGTTTAAGATTATGGAGACTATTTTTTTTCTTTTCTTTACTGCATTCAGAGTTTGTAATATTGTGATCTACATACTTGGTAACACGAACTTTGTCAGGAACCAGTGTTGAGAGATTTACACCTCTTGGTTTTAATTCATGGTTTTAGGATTTTCAACTTTATTGCTTAGTTTGAAACATTTCTTAGAAAAATAAACAATACTAATCACATGTGATTTGTGTATTAATCTAAAAAATAAAAGTGAAATACTTATATTACTCATTAAATTTTAACAGGGTTATCTGTAGCCTATTATATTTGCTGTGGACCTAGGTATGATGGGGTGCTGTGGATGCTGCATCCTACTGCATCCTAGTGATTGTAGTGATATCGCAACACTTCTAAAATGGTGCAACTATCAGCTGATCTTGTATGGAAGGAAAATGAATGTGAAGATTTGGAGGTGCAGTCATGTTACAATATTTTATATATATATATATATATTTATATATATATATACAGAGTTCAGAAACTGCATCAATGAATATGGATGAATATTTACTCTGTAGTCTTTAATCATGTCAAAGAGTTCCAGCTAATACTTTATTTGTGCCTTATTGTTGATCATTGTTTACTTTGAATAAGCCTGACATTAGCCTAAAGATTATTAGGTCTAAATCTTTTAGTGTCCCTGCTTGGGATTTAGCTTCATTTGGAGTTAGCATCAGGTTTCCATCATTTAGGGATGGGATTGTTGTGAATGCATGAGAGGAGGGACTTAGGGTGTTTGTGGCTTGGAATGTTTGGGTTTGTTGGGTTTGTTTTCTGTCTTGTGTGTGTGTCTGTGTGGGTGTTCCAGATTTCAGACTGCAGCAACTGTGGCCTGTCCAAGACCCAAAACCACAAACAGTAAAGAGTTCCTTGGGCTGGCTTTCTGTTGTAGATTTGTGCCTCGCCATTTGGACATCACTAGCATGCTGGCCCATCTTACTTAAAAGGGGGCACCAGATCTGGTCCAGCAGACTGAGCGGTGCCAACAGGCTTTTGTGCAGCACTCTGCAGGGGCCCACACTTACATTCACTGTATGTCTCTGTTGAACAGAGAGACATGTCACACTTAGGGCTGGGGATAGTGTTGTCCAGGTGGTGGAGGTGGAGGAAGGCCCCATGATGTACATCAGTAAAGGAGAGTAAATACAGCACTATGGGGAAGGAATATGGGCCATCATGTAGGTGACCTCTGCCCCCCTTTACCACCTGCTGGAAGTGCCTTCACTGTTCAGGACCATGCCCCGTTCCAGATTAATACTTCACAGTGCCACATTGTGAACTGCTTTGCACACAACACAGTACATGCCTGGAATGCAACCATGGGGGGGGGCGCAATCCAGTGTCTTCTTGTGCCAGTCCCAAGTCTGGATAAATGCAGGGGGTTGTGTCAGGAAGGGCATCCAACGTAAAACATTTGCCAAATCAATGATGCGAATCAGAAATATCATTTTCATACCGGATCGGTCGTGGCCCGGGTTAACAACAACCACCACTGGTGCTGTTGACTTACAGGGTGCCGGTGGAAATTGGGCTACTGTTGGTCGAAGAAGGAGAGGAGGAAGGCGTGTTCGAAAGCAGAGAGAGAAGAGGAAAGGCAAGAGTTTAGGAGTGAAAGTAGGGACCTTGAATGTTGGGACCATGACAGCGAAGGGAAGAGAGTTGGTTGATATGATGCAGAGAAGGAAGGTGGATATACTGTGTGTCCAGGAGACCAGGTGGAAAGGTAGCAAAGCTAGAAGCTTAGGATAAGAGTTCAAATTGTTTTACCATGGTGTGGATAGGAAAAGAAATGGAGTAGGAGTTATTCTGAAAGAGGAGTTTGTAAGGAATGTCTTAGAGGTGAAGAGAGTATCAGATAGGGTGGTGTGATGTTCAATGTTGTTAGTGGTTATGCTCCACAGGTAGGATGTGTGTTAGAAGAGAAAGAGAAATTCTGGAGTGAGTTAGATGAAGTGATGCAGAGCATCCCCAGAGGTGAGAGGGTTGTGATTGGTGCAGACTTCAATGGACATGTTGGGGAAGGGAACAGAGGGGATGAAAATGTGATGGGCAGGTTTGGTCTTCAGGACAGGAATGTAGAAGGACAGATGGTGGTGGACTTTGCAAAGAGGATGTAAATGGCAGTAGTAAATACTTTCTTCCAGAAGAGGCAGGAACATAGGGTGACATATAAGAGCAAAGGCAGAAGCATCTTGGACTACATCTTGTGTCGACGTTGTAATCTGAAAGAGATAAGTGACTGCAAGTTGTTGGTAGGGGAGAGTGTAGCCAGACAACACAGAATGGTGGTGTGTAAAATAACCCTGGCGGTGAGGAAGGTGAAGAGGACAAAGGCAGAGCAGAGGACAAAGTGGTGGAAGCTGAGAAAGGAAGAATGTCGTGTAGTCTTTAGGGAGGAGTTGAGACAAGCTATGGGTGGTCAGGAAGTGCTTTCAGTTGACTGGACAACTACAGCCAATGTGATCAGGGAGACAGGTAAGAGGGTACTTGGTGTATCATCAGGTAAGGGAAAAGGGGACAAGGAGACTTGGTGGTGGAATGAGGAAGTCCAGGAGTGTATACAGGGAAAGAGGCTAGCTAAGAAGAAGTGGGACTCTGAGAGGACTGAAGAGAGTAGACAGGAGTACAGGGAGATGCACTGTAAGGTGAAGATAGAAGTGGCAAAGGCCAAACAAAGAGCATATGAGGACTTGTATGCTAGGCTGGACAGTAAGGAGGAAGAGGTGCATCTGTACAGGTTGGCGAGGCAGAGAGATAGAGATGGGAAGGATGTGCAGCAGGTTAGAGTGATTAAAGATAGAGATGGAAATGTACTAACAGATGCCAGGAGGGTGATGGGTGAATGAGGAAAACGAAATAGAACAAAGAGTAGAAGAGGTGACTTCTACTGTTGTGGAGCAGGAAGTAGCAAATATTAGTAAAAGTGAGGTGAGAAGGGCGTTGAAGAGGATGAATAGTGGAAAGGCTGTTGGTCCTGATGACATACCTGTGGAGGTATGGAAGTGCTTAGGAGAGGTGGCAGTAGAGTTTCTGACTAGTTTGTTTAACGAGATCTTGGAGAGTGAGAGGATTCCAGAGTAATGGAGAAGTGGAGAGGTGGAGGTACGCTCTGGAAAGCAGAGGAATGAAGGTTAGCCGCAGCAATACGGAATACATGTGTGTGAATGAGAGGGACCCAAGAGGAACAGTGAGGCTACAGGGAGCAGAGGTAAAGAAGGTGCAGGATTTTAAGTACTTAGGGTCAACGGTCGAGAGCAACGGAGTGTTTAAAGGAGGTGAAGAGACGAGTACAGGCAGGTTGGAATGGGTGGAGAAAAGTGTCAGGTGTGTTGTGCGATAAAAGAGTATCAGCGAGAATGAAAGGAAAGGTGTACAGCACAGTGGTGAGACCAGCAATTCTCTATGGCTTAGAGACAGTGGCACTGAAGAAAAGACAGGAGGCAGAGCTAGAGGTAGCAGAGCTGAAGATGTTGAGGTTCTCTTTGGGAGTGACAAGGATGGATAGGATCAAGAATCAGTTCATCAGAGGGACAACCCATGTTAGATGTTTTGGAGATAAAGTCAGAGAGGCCAGATTGAGGTGGTTTGGACATGTTCAGAGGAGAGAGTGTGAATATATCGGTAGAAGGATGCTGAGGTTGGAACTGCCAGGCAGGAGGTCTAGAGGAAGACCAAAGAGGAGATTTATGGATGCAGTGAGAGAGGACATGAAGTTAGTTGGTGTGAGAGAAGAGGATGCAGAGGATAGGGTTAGATGGAGGCAGATGATTCGCTGTGGCGACCCCTGAAAGGGAACAGCCGAAAGACAAAGAAGAAGACAACACAGTACACGCCTGGGATTTTGCATCATTATCTCAGGGTTATGTTTATTCAAATTAAAATTTTATTTGTCACATACACAGTCATACACAATATGATATGCAGTGAAATTCTTATACGACTGCCTGTGACCTTAAAAATTTTAAAACAATTAACAAGAAATAAGAAAGGGGAATAAATAGCTATAAAACCTATCTGTACAAAAGGCAAAATAGCAAATTTAAATGGAATTAAAAATGGAAATAAATGGAAATGTCCAGAATGTGTGCAATTGTGCAATATCCATGAATGTCCAGTCTACAGCGTAGCAGGGTATGTGCATCTGTGCATGAGTGATGAATAATGTCCATAAGTGTCCATTTCTGTGCGGTGTGCAAAAACACACACTACGGGCAATTTGGGAACACCAATTAGAGTAACTTGCAAATCTTTGGACTGTGGGAGGAAACCCACCAAGCACAGGGAGAACATGCAAACTCCACGCACACAGATATGTTAACTGAGCCTGGGCAGGAATTGAACTCAGACCCTGGAGGTGAAAGGTGACAGTGCTAACCACTACACCACTGTGCCGCGACTAAGTAAAATCTATTTTAGTTAAATAATTTCTGATGAAGTTGTGGATGCTTTATAGATCTCTGTTTACTCATAACTACATAAGTTAATTTAAATCTGTTAGGACACTTAGGGTTTAGCGCGCGCACACACACACACACACACACACACACACACACACACACACACACACATACAAAATGAGATGTACCCCCATGCTTCCAGCTCTGTGATTGTCTCCATTCAGCTTCTCTTCTGAACCTTCAATGGATCCTGGATGTCTGAATTTTTTCCTTTTTTTATCCACAGTGGCGAAGAGCAGAAGGTGCAGAGAGCGGAGCAGTGAGAAGCTGTGAGGAGCTCTGGGGAGTTGTTGAGGCGCTGTGAGGAGCAGTAAGGAGTTGTGAAGAGCTGTGAGGATCAGTGGGGGGTTTGCAGGAGTTTTTATGAGCTGTATGGAGTCCTGAGGAGCTCTGAGGAGTTGGTAGGAGCTTTGAGAAGCATTGAGGAACAGTGAAAAGATTTTTGAGATGAGCAGTGATATATATCACGACAGAGCAGAGTTTCTGTTTAGAGCAGAGAGTGTGCATCTGTATGTGTGTGGGAAGCCGAGAGGCGGAGAGTGTGTGTGTGTATGTTGGTGTGTGTGAAGGGGCACGGTGTCGAATTATGTGCGCACACACACATAATGACTAATGATAGGCTGATACAGAGAGGAAGAGAAAAAATGGATCTTTAACCTCTAATGAGACTTGCTTTTGCTTTACATGCGCACACACGTGTGTTATAAGAAACAGTACACACCATGTACACACGCGCTTACAAACACAAAATAAAATGTTTTACACAAACACGTGGTCACAGTGTTGTAGTAAACAGTACACGCGTACGCGGATGTTGATTATACCAGTAAGAGACGCGCACTAAGACCCTTGCAGGGGAGACGATTACCCACAATTCCACAGTGCTAGAGAGGGAAAAATGTTGGCTCAGTTGTGATCATATGACGCTCAGTGTCAAAACAAGAAGCGCATGCGTAATACATGATACTCAGTACTCATAAATCAAGACTTGCTCGTTTTCCAAGTCAAAATTTATTAAAACTCTTTGCTCGTCTTGTGGAACACTCGCAAACCATGTTACTCATAATCTGATGTTTCACTGTATATATATTTAACAGTTCTCCTCCACACACACACGCACACACACACACACACAATCACTTGTTGCAAAGCTCTGCTCTAAATCTCCTGCATTTGACGTGAAGTTCATCTAATCTCCTAAACGTCACTAATCTCTTCAGCAGTGAGATGTTTAGAGAAACTCTGTGAGCTGCTCTGTTTCTCAGCAGCGAAGTGAAGTGTGAAGCCGAAAACACACTTTAAATCATTTTATTAAAAACAGACGCAAAGCGACTCGGCTCAGTGATGTGCAGACCAACGCCGTCGTCTCAGGAGCTTAGGAATTACACAATCAATTACACAACTCATCACATAGGAACATACTCAAGCAGTGATACTCTGGTGTGTGTGTTCGTGCGTGCGTGCGTGCATGCTTGTGTGTGTGTGTGTGTGTGTGTGTGTGTGTGTGTGTGTGTGTGTGTGTGTGTGTGTGTGTGTGTGTGTGAAAAAGTAAAAGAGAGAGCGAGAGAGAGAGAAAACAATGTTCAAGGAGTAGCCTTGTGAGTCGAGACATGTTGTATTGTATTGTGTTGTATTGTTTCTTGTGTTGTGTGTTCTGTTCTGTGGTGTTGTGTTGAGTTGTGTTAAGTTGTGTGTTGTGTTGAGATGTGTGGTGTTTTGTGTTGTGTTAAGTTTTGTTGAGTTGTGTGTTGTGTTGTATTGAGTTGTCTTGTGTGTTGTGTATTGTGTTGTTTGGTGTGTGTTTTGTTGTGTTGTGTTGAGTTGTGTGTTGAGTTGTTTTGAGTTGAGTTGAGTTGTGTTGTGTTGTGTTGTGTGTTGAGTTGTGTTGTGTTGTGTGTTGTGTTGAGTTGTGTTGTGTGGTGTTGTGTGTTGAGTTGTGTTGTGTTGTGTTGTGTGTTGAGTTGAGTTGTGTTATTTGTCTTGATGATGATCTGGAGATCAGGTAGTGTGGAGCAGATGCAGGATGCCAGGTTGAGCTCAGCGCTGAAGATAAACAGTGTTTATTAGGAACATTTGTGCGTCGCTTTAATTCAATAAAAGAGCCGATTAGACTGACTGCAGTTACACTGTGAGGCTCATGATGGTGAGAAGAGCGAGAGTGAAGGAGATTAAAAAGAGACTAAAAAGAGATCTCTCTATCACTCCTGATCTCACTCTTTATATCACTCCATATTTCACACTGTAAGTAACGAGTAGCGTTTTACAAACTGCAGGTTTCACTAAGAACTGTTCTCTGACAGCAGTGTGTGTGTGTGTGTGTGTGTGTGTGTGTGTGTGTGTGTGTGTGTGTGTGTGATATGTTTTAATGCTACATAAGAAATGGTAAATCTTAAACATGAAACAGTAACACACACACACACACACACACACACACACGCACGTGTAATTCCGTAGGTTATAATGTGACATTAACTCCAACACCGAAAATAAATCTGTTGAATAAAATTTTAGTACAATTTTTTTTGTTTTTCTTTAGTCAAATGTGTATTAATCTCATTCTCTCTCTCTGTCTCTCTCTCTCTCTCTCTCTCTCTCTCTCACACACACACACACACACACACACACACACACACACAAAGTGAGCACAATCTGCTTTCACACCTCATTAATGTACAATTGCAGCATGCAGGGGGCGGAGCTTCATGGTGGTCATATAGTGGGTTCACCGAGTCTCAGCCAATCAAACAGCAGAGAATTTTACCTCACCATGCACAGCCTTTCCTTAGACACACACACACACACAGTTACAGTTTAGTGCAGCAGCAATAACGCCTCACTATTTCATCAGTGTTTCACTAAACAGTTTCTCATCCAGTATTACTTTGTGTGTGTGTGTGTGTGTGTGTGTGTGTGTGTGTGTGTGTGTGTGTGTGTGTGTGTGTGTGTGTGTGTGCACATCAGACTTTTGTTCATTCTTCTAACCTGTATTTCACACACACACACACACATACACACACACACGTTAGTGTAATTAAATTGTTCTTCTTTTAGATGTTTTCCATCTTTTATTTAGTGAGTGATGTTTATTTCTAATGCTTTAATATTTCAGACGTATAATAACGTGTGTTAGAATTAAAACACACGTCACACTCACAGATTAATATGCAGCTGATTCAGAGGACTCATATGTATCCTAATTTTACCCTAGCATACGATGATGTCTACTTCATCATTCTAGAGCATGGTTTAAGGTATAGCAGTAGAGTCCACTAGACAGTGTTATATTCACTGCATCATGGGAGAGCACATAACAGTACCAGAGCATATAAAGGTTCTTACTTTTGCTTAAAGTATAGTATGGTGTTTAAACCATGGTGTTAGAGTGCAGTATTGTTTTCCCTACAATAGTAGAAGAGCCTGGACTGATGCTCACTGTACAGTTTTAGAGCAAGGCCTTGTTGTGAAGAGCACAATTTCAGCAAGTAAGTCTAAGGTGACGGAGACTCCAAGCAGATGTCGAGCATCAGGATGGGTCAGGTACAGTATATCTTAAAAAACCTCTTATGACTCTTATCAAACACACACACACACTCTGTCCTGTTACCCTCATGCAGAATTGTTTGTGTATGGAAATTAAAAGAGGACCCTGACACACCTATTGTTTCATGTTGATTAGAAAATGGGAAAATACATCCTTACAATAAAAAGTAATAATAATAATAATAATAGTAATAATAATAATAATAATAATTTGAAGCAGAATAATGTGATAATTAGTTTCCTGTAATTGGGCAGAGTCTCACTGAGCGTCACTGTGAGACTATGACAGGCTTACAGCTCCCTCCAGTGGTCAACATCTTATATCACACTTATATAAACAAATCACACTTATATAAACTGTAATAATTACATGGTGATAGGTTGGGGGGGGGGTGGTTCTGAGTTCTTTGGTTTCCGCCTGAAAACTGTGTGTGTGTGTGTGTGTGTGTGTGTGTGTGTGTGTGTGTGTGTGTGTGTGTGTGTGTGTGTGTGTGTGTGTGTGTGTGTGTGTGTGTGTGTGTGTGAGTGATGGAGTATCGCCCTGTCCAAGTGTAATCATAACTTACAACAAGGGATCTGAGGGTTTATGAGGACAGAGATCTTCTTGAAGGTGTAAGTTCTGAGTTTTATGAGTCGACTGGAATGCAATGACTTCTGCGGTGACAAAGCCACAGAAACCAGAAACAATATATGTGTGCTTTAAGGCAATTGCACAGGAGAGAGGAAATGGCTGTGTGTGTGGTGTGTGTGTGTATGTGTGTGTGTATGTGTGGTGTGTGTGTGGTGTGTGTGTGTGTGTGTGTGTGTGTGGTGTGTGTGTGAAGGATGACTCTAGTGTCTCTGCAGGTTTGAAACAAGTCATTCAATACAGTTGAGACAGTACAGAGTGGAGTGACACTCTGGTAATAATGAAGTTAACGCTGGTGTTTTTGCTCTTTTTGAGTTTAAACCTCGTGTATTTGAAACAGACCGGAGTCTTTGTCCCTGGGAACATCATCATTGGGGGACTTTTTCCCATCCACACCGCAGTGGAGCAGCCAGGTCATGTCTCTGATCTCCAGACCTCCTGCACCATGTAAGTACACACACACATACACACGCATTTAAATTTAAAGTCACTAAAAGTGATCATGAATGTCATTTTCATCTGTTAACATTCTGCACACTCGAGCTTTCATTCTGGTTATTTTTCTAGTTTTAGGTTTTAGTTTAAAAATAGTGTTTTATGATGGACACTGCAGGCTCATGGACACGTCTCATCCATAACCTTGCACCCCAGTCAGTTCCAAAACAACTGGCACTCTTAGTACCAATAAAAATACATTTATTAGGACTGTTGTCCCTGGACAACACTCAGATCACTCCTTCAGTCACTGCCCGCAATCTTGGGGTATCATCTGTCATTTTCTACATATGTTGCTAACCTTAGGCGCTCTTGTCGATTTCCTCTTTACAACATCAGAAGAATCAGGTGCTTATTTCAAGACTGGACTACTGCACCTCACTCCTGGCAGGTCTGCCTCTGCCCATCATTTGTCTTCTGCAGCTGATCCAGAATGCAGCTGCATGTCACGTTTTCAACCTTCCCAAATTCTTCCACACCACCCCACTTCTCCGCTCTCTGCACTGGTTTCCTGTAGCTTCCTGTAGCATTAACTTCAAAACCCTGATCCTTGCCTACAAAGTTATAAACAACCTTGCACACACTTACCTCTTATCTCTAATCACACCACTAACTCATAGTTGATTTGGCATTAAAAGGTTAAAAAGATGGTTCTACAGAAAAGAACTTAATCCACACTATTAACCCTGTTGGAGGATCTGTTAGGATGTGAGAATGTTGCTAGTGCTAGTAAGATTATTTCCAAATATGTCACACATTATGTCCACATAATCAAACACTTTTATGCAGTTACAATAAATTTACTTTAATAAAATCAGTTAACTGTCATTAACTGTCCTGCTAATTGGCTACAATACATTTTCTGTGAATTTGTTGTTCGTCTTTACCAGAGGTGCCAATAATTTTCGTACAGTACCACACCAATTTCAGATGCCGCACCAATTTCAGACCATAGCAGAGTCAGCCGCTAGTCTGATTATTCTCTCTGTGCTCCTGCAGGCTGAGTCCGGCGGGATTGGCTCATTCCCTGGCCATGATTCACGCAGTGGAAACCGCAAACAGTTTACCTGCATTAACACACCTGGGCCTCACTCTCGGATATCACATCCATGACACGTGTTCAGATGTCACCACTGCCCTCAGAGCCACCGAGGATCTCACTGACCATTGCACATCTGGAACTATAACATCTGACTACATCCGGCCTGTGACAGCTGTGGTTGGAGCAGAACATTCTGAGACGTCCATCGCTGTGGCAAGAATGCTCAACCTGCAGCTCATACCTCAGGTTCACTGACACCTACTGTCCAGCTGTCTGTCTGTCTGTCTATCTGTCTGTCTGTTTCACTTTCTGATCCAATGTCCAAAACTATTACATTTCTTTGTGTCCATTTTGCAGATCAGTTATGCTTCCACAGCAGACATTTTGAGTGATAAGACCCGTTTCCCAGGTTTTTTGCGCACCGTCCCAAACGACATGCACCAGACCAGTGCCATGGTTCAGCTCCTGACTGAGAGGAAGTGGACCTGGGTGGGTTTCCTGACCACCGACGGAGACTATGGACGCGCTGCTTTGGACAATTTTGTTTCTCAGGCCACTAAAGCCGGGATCTGTGTGGCCTTTACAGAAATCCTCCCTGACTCTCTGAGTGATAAACACAAGTTTGAGGGCACCGTCTCTCACGCTGTTCACACCATCCACACAAACCCTAAGGTCAGAGTCATCGTGTCATTTGCCAAACCAGAACACATGAAGAGTGTGTTCAGTCTACTGACGGAACTCAGCGCAGACCGGCGACTCTGGATCGCGAGTGATAACTGGTCCACAGCGGCAGAAGTGCTCAGTTCTAAACAGCTGGATCATGTCGGATGGGTGCTGGGCTTTTCATTCAAAAGCAAAAACATCAGAGACTTTGCGGAATACGTAAAGCATTTAGGACTGAACAGCCACGCTCAGATGAACAACTCATTTTTCCGAGAGTTTTATTCCTCTTTTGCAATTTCAGTGAATATAAGTGAGGCTAATGTTATTACTACTACAGATAAGCTGATAGAGAGTGCTCAAGGAGGCGTGGTCTTCAGCATTCAGCTGGCCGTGAATGCAATCGCTCAGGCAGTGGTGTTCATCTGCAAACACACTGACTGCTTGGCTCCAGGAGCTGCAAAACGGCATGAGGTAACCAACAAGCAAATGTAAAGAAATAATAAGCTAACTAGTAAACACTGAGGGGTGTTTGTGTCCCAGTTTAAAAATTCACAGATCATGTTTAACTTCTGAGCAGCTGCCGAGCTGAACGTTCTCCAGATTTCTCATTGTTTATTTAAATCTCAGCATCTATACAGTAGATTTAAATCAGATAGTTGTTGTTGTTGTTGTTGTTATTGTTGTGCTGATCACATGGCTGGTGTGGCAGCTTCTGTCTGCGTTGAGGAACAGAAGCTTTGAGTTGGATGGCGTCTCGTACGAGTTTAATAAAGACGGAGACATTAACCTGGGCTATGACGTCTCTCTCTGGAAGGCTAATGGAGGAACCGTGGAGACCCTGAACATCGTGTCTCACTACCAGCCTACAGACAGCAGCCTGAACACCAGCGCCTTAACACTGGTGACTATTCACACTGATAACTGTCTGTCTGAACATGTCTCTCTCTCTTTACTGTCTCTCTGCAATGAAACCTGTCTCACTCTCATTTCTGCCACTTGTGTTTCCAGCAGAGTTTGGTTTCTAAATGCTCAAACAGTTGTGAACCGGGACAGTTTAAAAAAAGTGCTGAAGGTCAACACACCTGTTGTTATGAGTGTATCGACTGTGCAGAGAATCAGTACACCAACAACACAGGTAATGCACACGCACGCACACGCACACACGCACACACACACACGCACACATGCACACATAGACACACACACACACACACACACACACATACCTCTCTCACCCTGTATCTGTTCTGTGTGTGTGTTTTTTTTAGACATGGATCAGTGCTACACTTGTGATGTGACCAGCGAGTGGGCGGAGTCAGGCAGTTCTGAGTGTAAGAAGAAGGCGGTTGAGTTTTTCTCCTGGGACGACTCCTTCGCTGTGGTCTTGGTCTCGCTCTCAGTTCTTGGGGTGCTTGTGATTTTAATGGTATCAGTTCTTTTTGTGCTGCACCGAGGTTCTCCGGTGGTGAAGGCAGCTGGTGGTTCTCTGTGCCAGCTCATCCTACTGTCTCTAAGCGGAAGCTTTGTGAGCGCCCTGCTGTTTGTGGGAAAGCCGACGTCTGTGCAGTGTAAAGTGCGTCAGGTTCTTTACGGCCTCAGTTTCACTGTGTGTGTGTCCTGCATCCTGGTCAAGTCCCTGAAGATCCTACTTGCTTTCCACATGAACCTTATGCTAAAGCAGCTGCTCCGCTGCCTCTACAAGCCTTACGCCATCGTGAGCATGTGTGTGGTGCTGCAGGTTGTGACCTGTGCATGTTGGCTGACCCTGAGAAGCCCTAACGCAACGTCGACCGTGTTCCTCAGGACCATCCTGGAGGAGTGTGATGAGGGTTCCTATGTGGCGTTTGGGGTAATGTTGGGCTACGTTGCTCTGCTGGCACTTGTCTGCTTCGTCTTTGCTTTCCAGGGACGCAAACTCCCACAGAAATACAACGAGGCGAAATTCATCACCTTCAGTATGCTGATCTACCTCATCGCATGGATCATCTTCATCCCCACGTATGTCAACACAAAGGGGAAATATCTCCCGGCCGTGGAGATGATCGTCATCTTGCTCTCCAGTTACACTGTCCTGAGCTGCCAGTTCCTCCCAAAGTGTTACATCATCTTGTTTAGGAAGACGCAGAACACTCGAGATGCCTTCGTTAGGAGCATTTACGAATATTCCAAAAGGACAGCGGGAAATCTGCATCCCCCAGAGAAAGAGAAAAAGGCTCAGAATGCCACGTCTAACCCTGGTTTTATTCCTGATAACATGACGTGAAAATGTATGAATAAAAACATATGCACATAAAAACATCATATAATTAATACAGTTTTTGCCTATTGCTTTCACACTTATTGCAGAATTTGGCCCACCATGTCAACTCACATCTTTGTCAAAATGAAACACTGCAATCAAAACTTAACACTTCTTTCTAAAAATTAAATACTTGCAACAAAACCATACACACAGGTGCCATTTAAATTACCCTTTCATCACCAGCAACACACTGATGGGCTTTATATAAAACACTCCAGTCTTTGTGTTTTTATTTTTTATATTTTGCTCTTCTGTAAAAGCCAAAAGTAATTTATACAGTAATCAAACAATAATTTTTTACCATAAACAGACATTCTTACAGAAATTTAGCAACAAAAAGTAACCAAAAAAAAAAAAAAAAAAAAAAAAAAATATATATATATATATATATATATATATATACACATAATATATATATATAGTGGGTGGTTATGGATCCCATCTTCTATTTGGGTATGGCCACAAGACCTCATCGACATCACAGGCGACAATATCACACAGGGAAAATATTGCCTTGTGTGCCGAATCCACCCTTGAATCCATTCCACCACAATATCTCCGTATGCGTCTTCCATTGCTTGCAGAAGAGTCATGCGAACGTGTGGTTGCCGATCATACACTTTCCACCACCATGCTGAAAAGTATTCCTCAGTTGCATTTAGAAAGGGGCTGTAAGGGGGCAGATATAAAAGTGTGAACTGGTTATGGTTGTTGAGCCAATCTTGGATCAAAGCTGCCCGGTGGAAATACTGTAACTATAAATACTGTACTTCAAACTGTACACAGTATTGTAACATCACAACGGTATTCCTTTAGATATACTTCACAGCACTACCCTTTTTTGTATGGTACAGGTCCATACTGTAATACTGTATGATACAGAATCATGTGACACATACAGTAATTAGAGGATAAACTTGAAGATATACCTGTTCTCCAGTCGGAATGTCCTTATTATTGATGCTACTGTGTACCGACTGAGATTAAGTTGGACAGGTCACGATTTATCACATGGTCGACTAGAGTAGCCCTGATGTCATCTGATACACGTCTCCGCTCAGGTCCTCGTCCATGTCCTCATCCTCTTCCATGCCCGACTACTCTCTCTCTCTTTGTCTCCTCTCACTCTGGCTCTTGTTGCCTCCATGTTTGCATAGTTCTCAACATGTCTTACCTGGGGCCTATTTGTGCAAGTGCTTTCAGGTCTGTATGTGAGTGACCACAATTGCCAGGTGAGCATTGCTTTGTGAGCAGCAGTGTTTTCCAAATGATAACTGGTGATTTTGGTATTGGACAAAGTGTCTAATGTAAGAAACCGTGTGTAGTGTTTCGCAATAAGTTTCTTACAAATTTGTGAACAAAATGCAAACTTGAAAATGTGTTTAAACTATGGTTACACTGTGTTTAATGCTGTGCTTCAAGAATTTTAAGCATTGAGCCTTTGGTTTAAGCATTCGCTTTTAGTGTGTAAGCGATTGGCAAAAACTGTATTACTTGTTTTTATTTGAAATCAGACAGATTTAATTTCTATCAGTTAATATCAGTTATACACATTAAAAATCAATCCTTGCGCATCTCAGTTGAAATGTTCACCTAATTCCAGTTAATTAACACTAAAATAATGTTCATAACATCACATCCTTATTCTTAATCCTGACTGTAGACTCAAGAAACTGGAAAAGAGGAAAAGAAAGATTGAAGTCTGAACCAGAGTCAGAAACTTTCACAGTTAAATGTGATCATGGCTTCACTTAAGAATGGACAAAAGAATAAATGCAAAACCACACACACACACACACACACACACACACACACACACACACACACACACACACACACACACACACACTACATGGCTGGTATGAGGATACAGGGGTGGCTAAAAATATTAAGACAAATATTATGTTATAGGTTTTCTTGGGCACTAATGAGGTGATGTCATTAAGCCTATCTGGCTGAAGAGTTGTGCTAATGAACTGAAACACTGGTGAAGAACTGCTTATGAGTCATGTCCAGACCTAAACCCTATAGAAACCTGTTGGATGATGGTGAAGAGTACTGCAGATGTATTTTAGACCGATATCCAACTGGATCCAGCCAGCTCTGAAGAATAAAGAACTTCATACTAAATGCTGATTTTTGTCAAACAATTTCACAAATTATCCTTATTATATTGATTGTCATTAAAGTATTAAATGTCACTTTTTGTCCCAATACTTCTGACCACCAGCGTATGTATAATTGAGCTCAATGTTCTTTAACATTTAATAAAAAGTGATTGAGAATAAAATACCCATAATTAATTATCAGCAGAAAATTACAAATTTTATGAAGAAATAACAAATAAAGAGACAAAAACTCACACTGTGTATAATTTTCTTTTTTGTTTCAGACTGGATGTGCAGGTTAGTGTGAGGGGAAAATCCTGTAACATCATCACAATCAGCTTCACTGTCTGATTCTTCACTGATGATGTCATAAAGGTGTTTTGACCAGAGGCAGTTTAAAGTGAATTAAATTTCCTCTCTTGTTACCATTTTATACCTCTAACACTTGAACATTTCAGGAATTAGATACGTTCCCCCACTGAGTCTGTGCTGCATTCTCTCGCAGTAATATGAACTTCGTTAGAGGAGGAAAAAACTCTCTTTTCTTAAACCACAGTAATACGAGTCACACTCAAACGTATAACTATTAACGTATAAAGCGTTTATCACAATAATCTCCTTTGAACAGTTGATATTGAGATGTATTTGCTACTTTTTCTCTGTAAATCCTTCATAACGGCTCTAATCTGAGGTACTGGTTGTAATTGGTGATTTCTGAGGCTGGTGACTCTAAATGAACTTCTCCACTGCAGCAGAAGTCAGTTTTGGTCTTAATTTCCTGGGAAGGTCTTCATGAGTTTCATCATGGAGTTTGATGGGTTTTACAAACACACTCAACACAACACTGTTCTTGTGAGAACTGTCCCAGAACATTTACTCATGTTACATAATTACCTAATTCCTTATGTGTTATCTCATAGTTTTGAAAAAAGAAAATTCATTATTGTTGTAGAATGTACAAAATAAATCCCTAAACAAAAAACACTGTATTAGAAGGGGATCCAAACTTTTGACTGGAACTGTACATGGCATCTTCATCAACATTGCCACTTCACTGAAATCCAGTTGTAGATGTTGATTTAGATTCCAAACATTTATCAAAAGTGGAGGTGAGAGTAAAAACTCCCCAAGATGACGGGAAGGAGAAACACTGGGAGGAACCGGACAGAAAGGGAAACTCGTCCTCATGGGAGACGGCGAAGAGTGTGATAAAGCGGTACATCAGCGGTGTCTAAGTGTCTCACTTTATGTCACAGGTGGTTTAGGAAAAAAAACTGCTGCAAGAACTCTTTTGTTCTGGAACTGTTATGCGACTGTACGAAGGTTGTGCACACGTATTATTAAAACACTTCCCTCACCAGGAAAAGACGTTTTTTGAGGCGTGAAAAAGGGCGTGATAGTGATTGTTTAGCACTCTTCTTATTCAGACTTTAATGTCAGATGTTTTTAGACAAATCGTCTGGATTACTCATTGTCTCGGCTCCAGCAAAGTGTTTAAAAAGAATCCTCAGAGAAAATCCGTGATGTGTTCAGAACAACAATCCTGCATTCATGTCTGTAAATAGAGACAGTTCAGAATTTACAAAACATTCCAACATGACGTGTGTAGTCTCGTCTCATTAATCTAGCCATAACTGTCAAACCCTCAGAAACTCCAAGTGTGAGAAGTTCTACAGTCAACAATGATAAACTAAATGCAAATGCACTGATTTACTGTATTTATTCTGACTATAAGATGTTTTTGTTTTTATAGTTTGTGCTCTTGCAGGAAGTACAGATGTGAAATCAATGCGATGTCAAAAAAAAACCATTAAAATCATTAAAGTGAAATCCTGGCCGTTACAGAAGCTCATCACTGATTAAAAAGCGTGAAACACATCTTTAAATTATCATTTCAATTATCATTGAAACTTTCAACTAGAACCAATGTACAGTGGACCCTCAGATTACGAGTAACGCGGTTTAAGAGTGTCCCGCAAGACGAGCAAAGATTTTTAATAAATTTTGACTTGAAAAACGAGCGTTGTCTTGGCACTGAGTATTATGTATCACGCATGCGCTTCTTGTTTTGATGCCGAGCGTCACGTCATCACAACTGAGCCAACAGTTTTTCTCTCTCTTGCGCTGTGGAATCGTCTCCCCTGCTGGGTCTTAGTGCTCGTCTCTTACTGGTATAATCAACATCTGTGCACGCGTGTACTGTTTACTATAACACTGTGACCCCGTGTGTGTGTAAAACATATTTTATTTTGTGTTCGGAAGCGCTTATACTGTTTCTTATAACACACGTGTTTGCGCGCGAGTAAAGCAAAAGAAATTCTCAATACAGAGGTTAAAAATCCATTTTCTTCCTCAGCTCATAGCGGTGTGTGCGCGTGCGAGCGTAATTTGACACTCTGATGGTTATGTGTGTGTGTGTGCGTGTGCGAGAGACACACTCTGCTCTCCAAAGAAACTGTGCTCTGTCGCAGATCTTTTCAGAGGCAAGGTGCTGGTTCATTTGTTTGTTTTACTTTACATCAGTGATTCTGTTAGTTTGCGCTCACATGAGTGTCATTAGCGATGTTTATTGCTAATTTTCAGATAAAACAGTGTAGCGGGAGAGAGACGTTGATTTATGACCACTGTTTACGGAAGTGTAGTCCAGTGCAGGAGATGCATTGTGGGTAATAAAGTCTGGTGTGTGAATGCGAATGCGAGATGTACAGTAAACTAGGATATAGAGCCTGAGTTTTGTTCTTAAGGAATGTTTTTTTTAGTTGGATTTAAGAGCAGGATTCACCCGAAGGTTTGTACTGTAGCCCGACAATGAAGCAAATAAAAGAACGGACATCGACCAGTTTGTCCATCTCATCATTACACGAGCATGAATTAACGGGCTGTTACGCTGTCGCGAGCAACATTAAAATAAAGCGGAGAAGCTTTAATAATTTAGTTGAGAACAACAGTCTTTCCATTAATGCATGTGTTTAATTCAGACAAAAGCAGAAAGTTTTACTGTGTAAGATGAGAAGGGGGAGACGGGAGACTTGCTTTCAGCCCCTCCTCTTACTCTAGCCTCACACACACACAGCGCCTGCGTGCACAAACGGAAACACTTACCTGTCTGGATTGATTTTTTTACTTTTTTTGAAAGGTAAAGTGCAGGTTAATTTGTTTTATTTTTACTTTATATTTTGGATTAATTATTTTTATGTATTTATTTTTTGGGGGTATAGAACGAATAAATAAAGTTTCCATTATTTCTTAATTAAATTTGGTTTACGAGTGGAATACGAGCCCGCTTCCGGAATGAATTATGCTCGTAATGCGGGGTTCCACTGTATAAACAACCAGCCAATTACACCAATCAGCCATAACATTAACACCACTGAGGTAAATTAAATAACATTGATTATCAATTCTACCCGAGTAACCCTGGATCACAGGCACCCAATGCCCGCCCACACCCGGTCCCTCAGAAAAGTCAATGCTAGCTGTGATATAAAAGGCACCGGAACACCCAGTCCACCACAGCACACAGAGGCCCAGCAGGCAAAAAGCCCCCCAACCGCCTCCAAATTCCCCGGACCCCAATCTGATTGAGATCCATGGGATGCGCCGGACAAACAGGTCCGATCCACTGAGGCCCCGCCCCACAGGACCCACTGCCAACGGAAAGGACACCCAAAGTACCCGCTGCCAACAGAATTCAGCAGTAGATGTAAAACACTGTTAAACTTTGTGTACCAGAACATTTTATTTGTTCTATTTCGTTTTATACAATTTTTACATTCTGATGGCCTTTATGCCACACATGAGTAGAGAAAAAAGCAGCCTGAAAAATCATCGTACAAACATGAGAAATATTACAGCATTGAACTGCATGTGCTTCTGTAACAACCTCTTCAGCTCGGGATGCCTCCACCCGTGCAAGCGCCGATGGTTAATGCTCAAGAAGCAACTCAAAAACAAACATTTATAAAGAAAATTAAATATGAAAGGTTTAATTCCACACCAAAATAAAAGAAACTCAATTTCTCCATAAGTATGTTTTATAATAAGTCCAGCATTAGTACTCTACACTCTGGAGAAGTTTATTATTTAATTATTCCGAACATAATTTTCCTGGGATGCCACACTTTCAGCATGGGGCTGTGTTCCAATACCATTATTAAACAGATGCTTGTGCACTTTCCTCAGCAGCCACGTCAAAGCCCGTCCCGACAGGACAGTGTTCATTAGACGAGGAGTCGAAGTCGAGTAGGCGTCCTTGTAGATTTAACACTCAGTGACTCAGAGTCTAGACTTACAGCAAACGTTTAAGTGGACAAGAGTGACATCCAGAGTTAGGGGTGAGAAACACACACACACAAAATAAAGACCTGTGCTTAAAGGAACAGCTGATCATCATACTGTAGAAAACACTGCAATGTAGTGACAGTCTGCCTCCTGATCTGATCTCTCTCACACACACACTCACACACACACACACACACACACACACACACACACACACACACTGATGTAAATTTGACTGCTGACTGTCTTCTCACACACTGCGTTTGTTAATTATTTGACATTTAAGTCAAGTCACCGATTTTGAAATAAAGCAGGAGGATGAAGAACGGAAGAAGGAGTTAGTGTGAAACAAAACAGCAATAATCTGGGCGTGTCTGAAACAGGCGTGTCCAACATGGGCGTGTCCTGTACAGGTGACTGGGTGATGAGAGCAGTGTGGATTTCAAAGTGAGAACTCGAGTGCCAGCTTCCAGCTGTTCAGTACAGGGTTAGGGAGGTAGCTTCACATTTCAGAAGGGACATAATGTTTCAGGAATACCAGTGCTAATGCCTTAAAAATGCAATAGTAATAATAATAATAATAATAATAATAATAATAATAGAGACAGTTCAGGCTTTAAAAAGTCTGTAAAAGTCTGAACTCAGAACTCCAACAGGAAGTGAAGCTGCATTTCCTCCACTGTGTGCGCAGAGAAGGAGGGAGACGGAGGAACGGCAGGACTCAGAGCTGGAAGTGGTCAATGGGTCCCTGGTGCTGCTGGAAAATGTACTGGTCCTGGTTCGGGTCCACTTGAGGGGCGATGTTAGCGTCCTCCTCCTCCACGCCAAAGTAATGCTCGATTAAATCAAATGCTTTCTGATAAATCTCCTGATTCTCGTGACTTTGCAGGAACTCGATCTTATCCAAACCTGCAGCACAAAATAACCTGCTGTAAAAACAATAAACTTAAAACAACAGGGACGTCTTTGGTGTGTGTGTGTGTGTGTGTGTGTGTGTGTGTGTGTGTGTGTGTGTGTGTGTGTGTGTGTGTGTGTGTGTGTGGTTACCATAGGCCTCCTCAATAAGCGCGCAGTACGGATTGATGCCCGTGCCGTTCTGTTTGGACTCCTGCTCTCCCAGACGGAGGATATTTTCCAAACCATTCAGAGAAACTTGAACAATTTTTGAGTCCATCACCGTCAGCAGGTCACACATCGGCTTAATGCAGTTTAGAGACACCAGGTACCTGTCGCGCGCACACACACACACACTAGATGGGTTTAGCTAAACTTATTTACACACATTTTAACTTGACCTGGTCTTCATCTGAAATGTTAACATTTTGAAAGAAAACAAAAAGTATATACTGTATCTGTGTTTGTGTGTGTGCAGTTGATGTTTACTATACAAAGATTTTTTTTTTTAAAAAGGTGAGTTAAATGCTGTATGCAGTAAGTAAGTAAAGTATATACAGTGGTGGTCAAAATAATAGCAGTGTGTTGAAAAAAGTGAGTAAAGCTCCATATCCATATAATAACTTTTAATTTAAATCACATAAATGCATTGGACCCCCTGCACATTCTATTCTGAATCACAACATGAAGTAAAATTTGCTAAATGTATTATTAGTTTAATGTAAGTAAAGAAAATCAAATATTAGGCTGTTCAAAAAAATAGCAGTATCATTAATTTTTATAAAGTGATGAATTTACTGTTTAAACAAAAATGCTTGAAGTTTAATCTTTCTTGTGCATCTTTGAACTAATCAATTTGCCGGTCAATGTGTTCTCTGGCGAACTGTAACCTGTTCAGCACATGTCTTTTTTTCAACAATGTGACTTTGGGGGCTTCTTGCTGATATACTTCATATAGCCGCCTTCTAGTAGTAACAGTACTAACAGGTAACTTTATATGTTCTGTGAGTTAATGCTGTTATTCTTCGATCCATTTCGAATGGTAGTTTTATGTTTTCTTCCACGTCTTTCTGGTTTTGGTCTCCATTTTAAAGCTTAAAAATGATTTGGTATCATTTTAGCAGAGCAGCCTATCATTTTCTGCACTTCTTTGTATGTTTTCCCATCTCTAATCAACTTTTGAATCAAAGTACGCTGTTCTTCTGAACAATGTCTGGACAACCCATTTTATTTTCAGAGGGAAATGCACAGGACGACCTTTTCTGCATTTATCATTAAATAAGGGGAACTTGTTTGACACCTGTTTTTCACAGAATAATTTCTCTCTCTAATTGAACTCCACACTGCTATTTTTTTGAACAGGCTAATATTTGTTTTTCTTCACTTACATTAAACTAATAATAAATTTATCATATTTTTCTTCATGTTGTGATTCAGAATAGAACGTGCAGGGGGTCCAATGCATTAATGTGATTTAAATTAAAAGTTATATGGATATGGAGCTTTACTCACTTTTTTTCACCACACTGCTATTATTTTGACCACCACTTTACAAAACGTTTTGTTGATAATCAAAGGTGTGTGTGTGTGAGAGATGAACCTGATCTGCTCAGGAGTGCCCCCGCTGGTGGCATTGGTTATTGCCCACGCCGCCTCCTTCCTGGTGCGGAACTCTGCTTTCTGTAAGATCTCGATCAGTACAGGGAAGATGTTCGCATCGATCACCGTCTGCACAATGATAAACAACAAACACCAGGTCAGGGTCCGTTCACACTCCAGCTCATTATACAATACTATGGAGCACCTTAAGGAACGTAGGACTAATGATCAGAAAGTCCCAGGCTCAATTCCCACCATCACACACTTACTACTGCGGGGCCGTTAACTCTCAACTGCTTAGATGTGCTTTGGAAAAGAGCGTCTGCCAAATGCCGCAACAACCTGCACGTCACACACTATGTGACTATAGGGCTGATTTCCACTTGGCCCTAGATATTGGTCATGTCAACTGTGTTTATGTGTTTGTGCATTAACATTTGTGATGTGTGTGTATGTGTGTGCGTGTGTGTATATGTGTGTGATGTGTGTTTTCTCCTCTCTCTTTCCCTCTCCCTGTCTCACACTACATGTCTCTCCTTAGCTGCCAGTGATCCAGACCTCCTCTGTCCTCTGGACCTGTCTGCCTGGTGTCCCTTTTCTGGTTGGAGATCTCGTCACATGGACTCCTCGTGTGGTCTGTCTGGGATGCGTGTGGTGACTGGGCTGATACAGATAGCTGTTCTCTGAGGACTCGTAACTGCAGTCGCTCGATAGTTCATGACTGGAGTTTCCTACAGTCTTCCTGAGCCTCCAATAACGAACTGGACTCCATATTAACGTAAACACATCTCCTGTTATACTGAACTTCTAGCCTCCTAACACACTGTATGACCGCAGATCAATCCCTGCTATCCGTTATCAACCAGATGAGGATGGCTTCCTATTGCCATCTCAGGGAGTTTTTCCCTCAGCTCTCGGCTTGCTCATCAGGAACTATCTGATCATTACTGATTTGTACACATTTCATAGAAAATTAAATCATTTTCAATAAAAAATTGAATTGAATTAGGACTCCTAGGGGGCCCCATCCGAGATTTTACTGCATAGCTCATACAGACTTGGAGGTATGCACACGAAACTCAGTACACATTTAGAGCTCATTGAGCCGAACAACTTTCGCACTGCATGTCCTGGGCTCAACTCAACAGGAGGCCGGTTATTTTGAGTCGTTTGCCAAAACGCACTGATGGATTTTGATATACTGTACTCCTCCTAGGGGGTTTATACGATCGTCGCCACCAAATCGGGCCACTGTGATATAAAGACATTGATCTAAAGACACAGACACACACACAAATGTGCATAAACACTTTTTGGAGGTCTAAACATAAAATTTTCCCTTTTCTAAATTTATGTCATAATGTTGTTGGTATGTCCCCTTTAAGGGCATGTGTGTGTGCCCGGTGTGCCCGCTGTCTCTCATGTGCCTGGGGGGGTGGCGATGGCGCAGGGTGCCTGGGCCCACTCATTGTTGCTTGCAACTATATAAACTAAATTGTATTTCTATGTTCAGTTTAAAAGACATGTTAGTGCGAGAGTCACTCTGAGTTTTGTGAGATTTCACAATAACTATTTCTTCCAGAACTAATTACGGAGCTCACTGTACTTACCACAAAGGATCGTCCAACACCTAGTACAACTTAGGAAAAATCACTGAATTATTATTAGTTGATAATATATTATTTGAGTTATCAACCAACCACAACATTACATGTGACACTGACCGTAAACGACAGAAAGATCAAATATCTTGTGTCTCAGAAACATCGGACATTTTAACAGGAATATTTTATTTATTACATATAAATATCATCCGGAGCGTTAGTGAGAGTCGAGTGGAGTGTTCTCAGTTGGGACACTTCACCTGGATCTGAGCTCGGTTCCCTGCAGTGATGTTCGAAACCGTCCAGCACGCTTCTTTTTTTATCGACTCTTTTGGGCTGCTGAGCAGGTGGAGGAGACAGGGTAAGGCAGAACAGTTCAGGATCACCTAACACACACACACACACACACACACACACACACACACACACACACACACACACACACAGATCAAAGCTCATGTATGATGGTCAGGCGTCTGTAAACTTACAAAGTTATGTGTGAGAATAAAGGAAGTGTATGTATGTGTGTCTTTGTTTGTTTGTTTCTGTGTGTGAGTTTGTGTGTGTGTACCTGAGTCTGGATATCGTCTCCAGTCACTATGTTCCCGACGGCCCGCAGCGCGGGAGACACCACTTTATAATCACCGTGCCTGCAGAACCCAGAGAGAACTCCTGATCACAGCGAGACTCAACATGGTGTATGCGTGTGTGCGTGTGTGTCTCTTACATGAGCAGCTCTACTAATCTGCGACACACTCCCGAGTCAATCACGGCCTGGATTTTCTCATTCGGACCATCAGACAGGTAGGAAAGCGCCCAACATGCATCTGCTAAAACATCTGGATCGCTGCTAAACAGCAGTCTGGAGAGGACACTGAGACTGGGGGACACCTGAGGAAAAATACAAATGCATTTAAACACACACCTCTCTCTACTGTTTTTATTCTTCAAGTAAATTTTTTTTTTATTATGACTATTGTTTAGGTGATGAGTACAGCGCCCCCCAGGGGTCGTGTGATTTCTCAATTCCATGGTTTTTCTGTTCCTCGTTTATTTGAGTAATGAGAAGGCACTAACACAACAGATTGGACGTGATGTGACTGAAAGGAGGACAGGAGGTCTTTACATGACGCATCAGGATGTGAACTGACCGCCAGTATATAAGGAACCCTTCACTGGACACTCTGGAAACCGATACCGTGTCGTTAGCCAAATAACGCCTGCGTCAGTAATTACCTGGAGCTACATCACAGAGTGTGTGTCTCAGTCTCAGGTGTTTCTGGGTAGTGCAGATTTTCTAACGCTGCCTCGCTAAATTATCACCAGTGCTCATTGTCTGCACAGTATCTGTTTTAGAGTAACACGCACCCTGACACCTGCTATTTCTTCTCGCTTACAGAAAGTCCTTCTTAACATCACTCAGTTTTTGCTAACATTTAGTGCTTGTTCATGTTATAGTTCTGCTCACATACAGCCGAATTGAGTGTGTGTGTGTGTGTGTGTGTGTGTGTGTGTGTGTGTGTGTGTGTGTGTGTATGCACAGTATATTAGAGATGCTCCGATCAGCATTTTTGGGGCCGATCATCGATTACCAAGATCATGATCTGCTGATTGCCGATCACAGAATGGCAGGTGAATGGGGATCTTTTATCTATAATCTAGAAGAGTTTGCACCATTTGTAGAAATTAAACTAACTCTAAATTAACTATACTGAAAAGAAAAACTGTAGAAATAGGCTACAGTCAAGATCTTGAAGAACCACTAAGTGTTTATATGAGAACTTAAGGCTACTGTAGTTTAGTTTATTTATTTATTTATTTATATTGCACATTTAAAAAACAACCATGGTTGACCAAAGTGCTTCACAATCGCTAAAAAGATGATCACACGCAATCAATCAATACATTAAAAGTTGTCAAAAAGTCTCAAAAATTCAACTCAAGAAATCAAAGCCAAAGAATATAAGTGTGACTTAAGTAATGACTTAAAAATTTCAACACTCTGAGCAGACTTTATGTGAGCAGGTAAATCGTTCCACAACTTCGGTCCCACCACTGAAAAAGCTCATCACCTTTATATTTTAATCTGGCTCTCGGAACATCCAGGAGCAACTGATTAGGCGACCTCAGTTCTCTAACGGGAGCGCGAATATGTAAAAGCTCTGATAAATATACAGGCGCCAACCCCTTTAAAATCTTAAACTCAATCCTGAAACGGACAGGAAGCCACTGTAGGCCATCTTTCCCTAATAAGGCAGAGTACATGGTTCACGGCGTTGTAAATGCATCACTCACACTCGGCTGGTTGAGGGATGGGGATGTTGTTGGCTTAGGCTGGTTTAGTTTCTCATACTCGGCACGTTCAGTTGTATGGCGTGTTCTAAGATATCTAATCATGTTAGTGGTGTTAAAATGTCGTTGCTTGCTTCCACCTCGAGGGATTTCATCATGACATAAATTACAAATGGCTAACTTTACGTCTTTATCGGACACTTTGAAAAACTTCCAGACAGGAGAACTCATGTTGCCACTGGTAAGCTCCGCTCTGCTGTTGTTTACCTGTGCGCCGTGCATGCACGTGTGAAAAAGTCACGCTAGTAATTTCCGTCAAGTGATCAGCTTTTCTGATTGGTGCTTTTGAGGTTCGCCGATCAAGCTATTTTTAGCCAATATCGGCCGATCATGATCGGTGAGTGTATGTGTTTGTATGAATGTGTGTGTGTGTGTACCTTGCTAAAGTCTGGTGGGGGGTTTTTCCCTCTGCACAGGTTAGATAACGCCCACACAGCGTTCCGAGTTGTGGTGAGACGATTAGATTTTGCAAGCAACCTACACACACACACACACACACACACACACACACACACACACACACACACACAACACACACACACACACACAACAGGTGATGATGTATTCAGCTCTGTCTTGTATAATATAATGATGAAGATGATGATGTGTTGGAGTGATGTAACTCCGGCTGTGTCCTGAATCACACTCACTGCTGTAGTGAAGGAAGAATTCCGCAGTTCAGGACAAAGTCTCTACACTCTGCGTTATCTCCTGCAATGTTTCCTAGCGCCCACACAGCCTATACACACACACACACACACACACACACACACACACACACACACACACACACACACACACAGTGTGTTAATAGACTTACGACCTCTATTGTCATGACTTTAAACCTAGTTAAAGTTAGTTACTAAATAATAGCTAATTTCTGTTCAATGTTTAATTAAAGTAGCGCGGTTATAAAACTAACTACTGAATGGATCATTAAACGTCTATTAAACACAACCTTTAGATACCTTTCTTTTTAACTAGGACTAACAACCACATCCACATTCAATGCTGACACGAACGCTAACGCTCACCTGCTCCTGCACATCTTCATACTCGGAGTTGAGCAGCTCAATGAAAATAGGAACAGCTCCTGTTTCAATCACCACTTTAGTGTGCATGAACGTTCCAGAGGCGATGTTGGTCAGAGCCCAGGCTGCTTCAAACTACACACAGAAACAGCAGACAAAAGAAATCATTAATCTATTAGTAGGGTTTGGTACCGAAGACCGGCAGATTTCAACACCTCACTGAGAAAGCGCATGTGAACGCGTGTCAGAAAACGAACTCATACGAATATGACTCAGAATACGATTTAGTATAATAACAAAAATATAACTAATGTTTATAGTAATGCGAGTGGCCATGTTGTTTTCACATTACGACTTAAGAGCACAAGGAAATGAGAGCATCCATGTGCACGCTGTAATTACACTTACTCTGATGGCTGCAGGTAGCGTTAGCTCACTAAGCTAATCGCACAGAAATTAAATGCCTAAAGGTTAAAAACGCCCCAAAACCTTCTAAGGTGTGGCTGTATTTCACCGGAAAAGATTCAGACTCCGCGACGTGCAGCAAAGGTCTTTGCATGTAATGAAAGAAACACGTCAAATCCAATGAAACAGGTGAGGAGCTGGGTTACATAGTATATGTATGTAAATTAATTGTGTTTTGTATCTACTTATATGTATTTATAATTTAAACATATATTGTTTATTCATATATTTTTTCAATAAATAGCTGTTAAGTTTTCCAGTATTTTTTGTGGCCTTTTCCTTTTTTAAGTATCAGTTCTCTGATCATTTAGGCACCGGTTTAAAAAGTATGGATTTGGCGCCAACATCATAAAAACGATACCCAACCTAATTCATTAATTATTAGCTCATGAACATGCAAATCGAAGAATTAAACAGCTTCAACACTACAGAGAAAGTCAATTTTCACGTTTAACTTTATGTACGTGTTTAATTATGCGTAATTCAGCTTGCTAGAGAAACACCACAGACGGGTGAGTGAGCTGAGAGTTGAGGTGTGATCCCTGTACAATCACAGCGCTCGGCTCAGAGCTCGTCTTCTCCACCGCGCGCTCCTGTTTCTCACTGAACAGCCGTTAAACTAAGCTGCCTTTAAGCCCCGCCCTCACGCTCTAGCATCGGCTCCCATTTCAGAGCTCTGGAAGTGTAACCAATCATAATGCAGGAGGTGGGATTAGTCAGGAAATAAAGGTTATTTTTTTTTGCTATCTTATGGTCGCTACACTGAGCCGAGTCCTGTCAAAGTCACTCAGAAACGCTTACACGTGTTACAAATAAAAGCTTCATCAGACTCCATCTTAAATTCTAATTTTATTTGTCACGTACAGAGCCGTACACAGTATGATATGAAACAAATCAAATATAAACAGAGTATGTACATATAAATATGTACAGTGGAACCTCGGATTACGAGCATAATTCGTTCCGGAAGCGGGCTCGTATTCCAAAACACTCGCCAAATGTTCCCATAAGAAATAATGGAAAATCTAATTATTCGTTCCACAGCCCAAAAAAATAAATACATAAAAATAATTAACACAAAATATAAAGTAAAAATGAAACAAATTAACCTGCACTTTAGCTTTAAAAAAAAAAAGTTAAAAAAATTCCCGACAGGTAGGTGTTTCCGTTGTGCGTGTGAATCTAAAGTAAGCTCCCCTCTCCCACGCATACAGACACAAAATAAAATATGTTTTACAGTCACAGTGTTATAGTAAACAGTACACACGTGCACAGATGTTGATTATACCAGTAAGAGACGCGCACTAAGACCCACAGGGGAGACGATTACCCACAGCGCAAGAGAGAGAAAAACTGTTGGTTCAGTTGTGATCACGTGACGCTCGCGTCAAAACAAGAAGCGCATGCGTGATACATAATAGGGCAGCACGATATTAGGCAAATATGCGATATGTTGTTGAATTTTGCGATAACGATATTTCTTGCGATACAACATTTCCCTAGAGAAATGCTTTTTTTAAATTATTATTATTGGCTATTTTTTTTTTAAGTATTTATATATGTAATGATCATACTAAAATAAACAGGTAATAGTTATTCGTCTGATGTAATTAAATCTAATTTAGGCTAAAAAGAAACTATATGCCAAGGAAGTTGCAAATATTTAGACTTCAAAACACTATGAATGACTTAAAACTAGGGCTGGGCGATATGGCAAAAAAGTAATCTTGATAATTTACCCCCATATTGAACGGTAACGATATATATTTCGATATAAGCTGTTAAAAGCTTTAAAAGAGTATCCCAACAATGACTGAAGCCACAAAAATTAAAGGGTTCATTAAATTACATTTTAAAGTATAGTTTATTAACAAAAACAGATGACAGATTTGGCCTTAAAAATTAAGATACTATAGGCACATGCTCAGAATCTTTACAAGGCAAAGATTTTTATTAAAAAAAAAAAAAATACTTGTTTGTGATGACAAAAAGTATCTTGTGATGATATATTACAACGTTTTGAGATTTTTAAACAATAATGAGAAACAACATTTAGACCACACACACTAGGGCTGTCTTTATCCCACAATTCAGTTAAATGAAGGCTATTTCACACGGCCCCAATAAACTGACATAATGGCTTAAGCATGCAATGACGACAAAAATGGAATGAATTATGAGAAATTATCACGTTATTTATGTAGAACAGATGCATTACTCACTTTTTAAAACATTAATGCCATGTAACATGGGGAGGGTGGTCAGGGGTAGCTCAATGGTTAAGTCACTGGACTACGGTTCGGAAGATACCAGGTTCAAACCCCACAACCACTAAGTTGCCACTGTTGGGCCCTTGAGCAAGACCCTTTACCCTCAACTGCTGAGATATATAATGAGATAAAAATGTAAGTCGCTCTGGATAAGAGCGTCTGCCAAATGCCTAAATGTAAATGTAACATGCTTTATATATATATATATATATATATATACACACACAGTGGTGTGAAAAACTATTTGCCCCCCTCCTGATTTCTTATTCTTTTGCATGTTTGTCAAACAAAATGTTTCTGATCATCAAACACATTTAACTATTAGTCAAAGATAACACAAGTAAACACAAAATGCAGTTTTTAAATGAGGGGTTTTATTATTTAGGGAGAAAAAAATCCAAACCTACATGGCCCTGTGTGAAAAAGTAATTGCCCCCTGAACCTAATAACTGGTTGGGCCACCCTTAGCAGCAATAACTGCAATCAAGCGTTTGCGATAACTTGCAACGAGTCTTTTACAGCGCTCTGGAGGAATTTTGGCCCACTCATCTTTGCAGAATTGTTGTAATTCTGCTTTATTTGAGGGTTTTCTAGCATGAACTGCCTTTTTAAGGTCATGCCACAACATCTCAATAGGATTCAGGTCAGGACTTTGACTAGGCCACTCCAAAGTCTTCATTTTGTTTTTCTTCAGCCATTCAGAGGTGGATTTACTGGTGTGTTTTGGGTCATTGTCCTGCTGCAGCACCCAAGATCGCTTCAGCTTGAGTTGACGAACAGATGGTCGGACATTCTCCTTCAGGATATTTTGGTAGACAGTAGAATTCATGGTTCCATCTATCACAGCAAGCCTTCCAGGTCCTGAAGCAGCAAAACAACCTCAGACCATCACACTACCACCACCATATTTTACTGTTGGTATGATGTTCTTTTTCTGAAATGCTGTGTTACTTTTACGCCAGATGTAACGGGACACGCACCTTCCAAAAAGTTCAACTTTTGTCTTGTCGGTCCACAAGGTATTTTCCCAAAAGTCTTGGCAATCATTGAGATGTTTTTTAGCAAAATTGAGACGAGCCTTAATGTTCTTTTTGCTTTAAAGTGGTTTGTGCCTTGGAAATCTGCCATGCAGGCCATTTTTTCCCAGTCTCTTTCTTATGGTGGAGGCCTGCAGTTCTTTAGATGTTGTCCTGGGGTCTTTTGTGGCCTCTCGGATGAGTTGTCTCTGCGCTCTTGGGGTAATTTTGGTCGGCCGGCCACTCCTGGGAAGGTTCACCACTGTTCCATGTTTTTGCCATTTGTGGATAATGGCTCTCACTGTGGTTCGCTGGAGTCCCAAAGCTTTAGAAATGGCTTCATAACCTTTACCAGACTGATAGATCTCAATTACTTTTGTTCTCATTTGTTCCTGAATTTCTTTGGATCTTGGCATGATGTCTAGCTTTTGTGGTGCTTTTGGTCTACTTCTCTGTGTCAGGTAGCTCCTATTTAAGTGATTTCTTGATTGGAACAGGTGTGGCAGTAATCAGGCCTGGGGGTGACTACAGAAATTGAACTCAGGTGTGATAAACCACAGTTAAGTTATTTTTTAACAAGGGGGGCAATCACTTTTTCACACAGGGCCATGTAGATTTGGAGTTTTTTTTCTCCCTTAATAACGTAAACCTTCATTTAAAAACTGCATTTTGTGTTCAATTATGTTATCTTTGACTAATAGTTAACGGTTTTTGATGAGCAGAAACATTTAAGTGTGACAAACATGCAAAAGAATAAGAAATCAAGAAGGGGGCAAATAGTTTTTCACACCACTGTATATATATATTTATATGCATATTTATTAAATAGCGTCAAGTAGGTCTAGGTGATCATTTATTTATTTAGATCTGCCTTTACAGCGGACAACCACACACAATTTGGTGTTTGTTAGGGCAGTGTGAATACAACAGCATTTTCTAAATTATGCAGTCAAACGTGATGTTTATGGAGACTTAAATGCTGTGAAATCGTAGGATATGTTAGAAATCCTCATAAGCTGTTTTAGCACTGAAAACTTTAACTTTAGTAGATGCTTAACTTACCAATGGCTAGATGTTGCTATCAATTTGGGCCAGGACAATTTCACTTTTACTATATAGTCGGGTACCTGCTAGGTGTTGTATAGTTCATATTTGCTCGGCCAGAATGGTTTAAGCCACCAAAATAACGTTTTATTGATAAACTGTGCAGCTTTCGCCAGCGTGAACACTCCCGTTAGTAACGAGGCGAATAAGGAGCTAAACTTCAGCCGCAGAATGAGACGCTGCGCAATAAGGAGCCAAACGAATTGGAAGCTGCGAATAAGGAGCTAAACTTCAGCCTCGTGTGCTTACGGGCATCACATCTTTCGCTAAAAAGTTAGAAACAGCCCTGGTTATATCCTTGCTCCTTTTGGACACCTTTCATAAGGTGTAATGGCCACGAAAGACGACACGATTGATATCTGTTTAGGTACAGCCCCACTGCAAGCCCTGCTAGTTGACGGAGTAGCATCAGCCCGCATTTTCATGCTTTCAGTGTGGTCGTGTGGGTGATGCTTTGATATAACGGAGTTCGTGCTACCTTTTTTGTCGACAATTTCAACATCTTTGGATAATAACTCGATGTTAGATTCACTTTCGTCGCTGCTTCCACTCTTTTTTTTTTTTCGTCGTCCTGGTGTTTGCTTCGCAAAGTGCGGTAGGAAATTAACTTTGACCTGCACGGCACGCGCAAGCTGCACGCTGATTGGCTGTTGTCGTATTGTTCTGCTGTGTGATTGGCTCTTAGATTAATCCATATTGAGTAAAAAGTGTCTAGAGCTTTTCATCGTTATTAAAAACAAATAAATCGCGATTCGATATGATATCGTTTATCGGCCCAGCCCTACTTAAAACCCTCAGCATTTACATTTACATTTAGTCATTTGGCAGACGCTCTTATCCAGAGCGACTTACATTTTTATCTCATTATACATCTGAGCAGTTGAGGGTAAATGGCCTTGCTCAAGGGCCCAACAGTGACAACTTGGTGGTTGTGGGGTTTGAACCTGGGATCTTCCGAACCGTAGTCCAATGCCTTAACCACTGAGCTACCCCTGGCCCTCAGCAGATATTATGACATCTGGTTTGCAGTTACTATAGACCTGCCGACACAGTATGAATTACTTTCAAACATTACTTTTTATTCACGTGTAACCATACACTCATCGATTTCATTCATGGCAATTCTTTGCGATACAGATATTGCATATACCATTATCGCGATAATTTTTTTAATATATTGTGCAGCCCTAATACATAATACTCGGCACTCACAAACCACGTAACCTAAACAGAACAGGTATGTGTGTGTGTTAGCATTTCTCACCTGTAGCGTGCAGTTATCACTCCTCTTCAGAAACTCCACAAACTTACTCACTACAGCAGGAGTGGCTATGACCTCATCAATGGGCGGGTTTGGCTCTGTGTGTGTGTGGAAGGGGGTCGGTGTTTTATTTAAATACACAAACACACAGCAGACAATAATGAGGACACACACAGTGTTTAAGGTTTTGTACCTTTGGAGAGTAACTTCCTGAACTTCTGTGTGGCGAGGAGCTGCTGGTCCGTGTCTTCAGAGAAGATCATCTGCACCATTTCTGGGGTTATAACTGCATCCTGCAGGACACACACACACACACACACACACACACATATGGCATGGATTAAACCTGCACCACTGAGACACACACACACACACACTTCACAGCTCGCACCACCTCACTAACTAATGCAGTGGGGTGTGTGCGGTTTGGGACACAGCCTGTGAGTGCACAACAGTGGAGGAGGAGCTAAGGGCGACTCACTGAGGACATGGGCACGGTGGAGCTGATGTCCGGATCCTGGATGGGACACTCGAGCATGGACTCGTCACACAACGGTGCACAAACGTTCCTCCTTTTAAACAGCTGCACACAGAAAAGAAACATTCATCAACACTTGGGTGAGTGGAGTGTAGCGCAGAGTCATCACACACATCATATTATCACACACATCACATCATATTATCACACACACATCACATCATCACACAAATCACACCATCAAATACACCACACATCACATCATCAGACACATCTAACTGCAATTATCACCACACTTTCTGTAGCAGTGCTACTTCCCGTTTATTACCACCATATTGTTAAGTAAGCCCTGTCCACTTGAGCAAAAAACAAACAAACCCGTAGATTTAGTAGAACATCAAACAGTCCTCAGATGTGATTATTATTAGCGTGTACTGTGTGTGTGGGGGGTGATGTACAAACCTGCTCCTCTCTCTTCTGCTTACGGAGCTGAACGCCCTCCTCCTCTCTGCGTCGCCGCATCTCCTGAGGGTTTAGTGCTTTGTTCTTGTAGCTCTTCATCCGATAATTCTCTTTCCCAGGACTTGCCATCGCGCCTCCTGACATCACACAAACACAAAATCAGCACCAGTGTCTAGTCTATAGATCTAACTCTCTCTCACACAGACCTCAGGAATGAGTGAAGACTCACTGTGGTCTCCTACATCACAACGTTCATTTAGAAACTTCAAAAACAACTCAGAAACTCGGCGTTAGACTCGACATCTTGTGTTTAGGAAACAATCTTATTTATGTGGTCATAAGGTAGGTTTTTGTGCTTGGGGGTTTAATTTATTAAATCCGTGCTTCCAAACAGATATGAAGCTCCACAGGTCGCTCAGTAAAGTGTTTAATCTGTAAATCTTCCTGGTGTGTGTGTGTGTGTATGTGTGTAGAGCCCAGTCTAAACCTACATTGTTAGCATTCAAAAAGATTTTTTTTCTCTTTTTTGTCCTGAAAGCTTCAGATCTGACGAGCTACTGTGTCTCAGTGTGGAACCTGCTGCAACCATACATACACACACACACACACTGATCAGTCTTTTAAACACCTCAGATCAGACTGACACTCAGTCTGATTAGAGTAAAGTGCACTCGCTTCAGTCTGATCGCACACACACACACACACACTACACTTATTAAACCCTACATTATACTTTGAGTTAGTTATAGTTATACAGTATAACAGTTTATACTGTTATACTTAGCACATCAGCTGCTTGAAACACACAGGACAGTTCCACCAGATGCCTCTGTGTGTGTGTGTGTGTGTGTGTGTGTGTGAGAGAGAGATAACACCAGTAACTCGTGCGCTGAATAATCTTCTCTGTTCAGCTCCACAATACTCCGCTTCAGACACAGCTAACACAGTTAGCATAACTAATAAACTAGCCGTGTTAGCTTAGCAACGCCACCACAGCCGGACACGTCTCCTTTTGTACGCACACAGCGGTGACCCTCAGCGCCCCTGAGCAGGAGATTAAACCCGGCGGAGTCTCACCGTGTGTGTGCTGCCGCTGTTTATGATCTCCGTCTCTCACAGTAACACTCCCACTGAGGAGGGAAAGATGGCGGCCTGAAGAAACTGACGGATCCTCAACGTCACTTCCTGATCTACTTCCTGTGATACTCTCTGCTCCGTACTGCGCCCGTATTCCGGTTAGTGTTTTATTGTTGTTCTTGCTGAAAATACAACATACAATCCAAACAACACAGACAGAAAGGATAAAATGAGCATTAAATAATAAAAATAATAATAAAATAAAAACAAGGGGGAAAATGAAAAGAACTGTAAAGGAGCATTAGAATATGTTATCCCATATGACTCAATTAAATGTAGAATTCTAACAGGTTCGATTTTTTTTTTTTAAAGTTAATACTTACTAGGGATCCCATAATTTCATTTTTGAATACAAAAAAGAGGAGTGTACTATTATTAAATGTTATTCCTGAAGTTTTGTTATTCTGATATATGTGACACTTATTAATGATTCTGGTAAAGATTTTGTCATTAGTGTTTTCTTAAGTTTAATAGTGACAGTTAAGAAGGGTATAGTGACTGGTAAGAAGGGACTTAACCTGTTACACGCGCATATATCAGTCACGTGATTACGCGCCGTCGGTCATGTGACCACTTCCTGGTTTATTTGTTAATATGCCGAGCTCGAGCCGTGTGGGGAAAATGGTTAAAAGCGCGTGTTCACAGGACGGGTGTGTGCGTTTATAGAGTTGAGTTTATTGTGTATATATATATATACACACACACACACACACACACACATACATACATACACACCCGGTATGCCGGTGTGTGTTATCTGCAGTGAGAAGCTGAGCTGTGACTCTGACCTGAAGACTCATCTGCTCCTCAGACACCTGGAGGACGAGGTCACGTGCCCGCTCTGCTCTCTCGCAGGTGTGTGTTACGATGAGCTGCAGTTCCACATGAACACCGCACACGGGGAGACGGGCCGAGCACACACACCTGCGGCAGGTGAGCCAGGACGGAGAGAGTGTGGGGCGGGTACGGGTACAGGGGCGGCCGTATTCCTCTCTCCAGAGCCTCATGGGGGAGTGAAGAAGCCGCTCGTGTCACCTGAAGAGTCTCGGCCTTCTAAACACATACGCCTGGCCTCGCCCAGTACAGGTGAGTGGCTCAGACCTTAGTGTTTAAATAAAGCTCCAGTGTACCTGTAACACGTGTGTGTGTGTGTGTTACAGGCAGGATGTTCTCTTGCCCCATGTGTGATCTGGTCTGCACCGACTGTTTCATGCTGCAGGAGCACGTGGAGCTTCATCTCCAGGATCAGGCGGTTTCTCACGGTGTGTGTGCGCGCGCGCGCCGAGCAAGTTCGGTGATGTCATAAAATGACAGATTCGGGGCTGTGTGTGCGCGCGCCACTTCCCATCTTGAATTTGATTACAGTTAACAATAATTCAGCTTCTTAAAGACTGTGTGTGTGTGTGTGTAGCAGGAGCAGTGTATGTGTGTCCCATGTGTGACGTGGTGTGTGAGGACAGTCGTTCTCTACAGGAACATGTGGAGCTTCACCTGGACTGTAACACTGCAGGTACACACACACATGTAAACGCATACACACCTCTCCCTCTCTCTGTATACACACTGTGTTTGTGTGTGTGTGTCTGCTTTAGGGGATGATGTTTATGGAGACTTGCGATTGGCTCAGCAGCTGCAGGAGGAAGATGAGCGGCAGAGGAAGGAGGAGGAGGCGAGGCGCGAGGCAGAGGAGTTCACACAGCTTCAGGTCAGCAGGTGTCATCGCTCTCAACCACGCGCACTCACACTGACTGATGTATAAACAGTGATGTGTATGTGTAGAGGCAGTTCGGGTTGGATCACGGCGGTGGTTACCGTAAGCAGATGGAGACGAGCCTGCAGCGAGCCGTGTCCAGAGGTCACATGACTGCAGCCGAGTTTCACATGAAGAGAGTGGAGATGATGGAGACACTCGCCACGGGCCTGGACGACGGCCGAACCAGAACCACAGGTTCAGAACTCGCACTCTCCGACACAGACACTCCTGCTGAACCGTTCTTCACTAGGTTCCTGTAAGACACAATGTTCTTTACACACTCTGCACTCACGGCTCGACTGAGCGCTTTAATTAAATGTGTGTGTATGTGTGTGTCAGGACTGCTGCCAGCGCTGTATCAGTTTTACCAGCGTGGTATTCGGGATGTGTCCCGCGTCTGGCTGTGTGCTGAAGCCGAACACTTCTCTTCGTCAGATGGAGACCGTGGCTGGGGCTGCGGCTACAGAAACTTCCAGATGCTTCTTAGCTCATTACAGAGACTGGAACCGTACACCTCAGCAAACACACTGCCCGGTAAAACACACCCCCTTGGTCCAGTGTTCGGTGTGTGCTGATGATGTACAGTGTTTGACCGTGATCAATGCGCTAGTTTCATAAACGCCTTTACCGCGATTCCGTGAAAATAAAATCCATTACTAAAGTATAAAACTCAATCATGTCTAGAAGAAGCCGCTGTACTCGACTGAACCTCTTTGTACTTCTACACTTGTGCTTCAGACTCGTTGCCCAGCATCCCGCAGGTGCAGACTCTGATCGAGGCGGCATGGGCGGAGGGCATCGACCCACAGGGTGCGGTTCAGTTTAACAGAAAACTGCAGGGGACTCGGGCCTGGATAGGGGCCACGGAGATCTACGCTGTACTTACCTCGCTCCGACTGAGGTGTGTGTGTAAACATACATTTGATGAGTGTGAAACTCTACTTGCTAACTTCCCCAGTTTAAAAGTTTTTTTTTTAATTTTTAAACCTTAATTATTTTAAAGAGGAAGGATATGAGACTCTTTATCTACACCGTGTTCCAAATTATTACGCAAATGATATCTTTCTCTGATTTTCACAATTATTCAATGCAAATGACAAGTCAGTATAATTTAAGTCATCAACCATTAGGGTATAATTAAAATTTTATTGATCAAACCTCCTAATGATATTTATAAAAAAAAAAACTAAAAACGCACTGTTCCAAATTATTATGCACAACAGAGTTAAAACATTTTATAGGTTGTAAAGAACTGAAAATAGGCTTTTGTTGAATTTGCAGCATTATTAGATCATATTTACTGAAATCAAAAACTATTTAAATCAAAAACATCCTAACAAGGCATGTTACATCTTAACATAGGACCCCTTCTTTGATATCACCTTCACAATTCTTGCATTCATTGAACTTGTGAGTTTTAGGACAGTTTCTGCTTGAATTTTTTTTGCAGGATGTCAGAATAGCCTCCCAGAGCTGCTGTTTTGATGCGAACTGCCTCCTATCCTAGATCTTTTGCTTGAGGATGCTCCAAAGGTTCTCAATGGGGTTGAGGTCAGGGGAGGATGGTGGCCACACCGAGATTTTCATCTTTTATTCCCATAGCAGCCAATGACACAGAGGTATTCTTTGCAGCATGAGATGGTGCATTGGCATGCATTATTCTTCAGGCACGGTTCTTCTTTTTGTACCAGCTCTCTCCCCATGATTCTGGCCCAAAACATGACTCCGGCACCTCCTTGTTGACGTCGCAGCCTTGTTGGGACATCGTGGCCATCCACCAACCATCCACTACTCCATCCATCTGGACCACCCAGGGTTGCACGACACTCATTAGTAAACAAGACTAGTCTTCATGTATGCCTGGGCGCACTGCAACCGTTTCTGCTTGTGAGCATTGGTTAGGGGTGGTTAGTAGGTTAATGCTCAACTGCAAGTCTCTGAGGGACACCTTGGGAGCCTACATTAGGGTTTTTTCCACCTCCTACGCCTTGAGGTTCGTGAGACTCCAGAGGCACAAGCAGCTTCAAATACCTGTTTGCTGCTTTGTAATGTCTTTTTTTTTTTTTTTTTTTTTTTTTTTTTGTAGCTGCTCTCTTAATCTGATGAATTTGTCTGGCAGAAAACTTCATTCTGCCTTTATCTGCACGAACCAGTCAGCCACAAATGTCTTTCAAGTTTTCATGAAATATCAAAGTTTTTTTTATACCTTGTCCAATGTATTGCACTATGACCCTTTTTTCGGCAGTAGAGAGATCCTTTTTCTTTCCCATATTGCTTGAAACCTGTGGCCTGCTTAATAATGTGGAACAACCTTATTCAGTAGTTTTTCTTTAATTGGGCTTATCTGCCAAAGTAATCACGGGTGTCTGAGATTCATTTCAGTGATCCAAAGAGCTCTGAGACACAATACCATCCATGAGTTTAATTTAAAAACCAAACATTTAATGTTTGACACTTGCATCCAATTTGCATCATAATTTGGAATGCGGTGTAAACTGTTAGATTCTTTAAAGTGGATCTAAATCAGTGAAAATAAATGTATTGTTTTATAAAAAAAATTTTTTGTAGTTAAAGTAGTTTTTGCAGTAAAAGCCCCTTGCTCTCCCCCTCAGGGCGCGCATCGTAGACTTCCACCAGCCCACCGGGCCCAGGGACACACACCCTCGACTCCTCCAGTGGGTGAAGAATTATTTCTCCCTCCCGTCCTGCACAGATGAACAAACTCCATCCAGGGTCGTGAGGACAAATCTGCCACCGATCTACCTCCAGCACCAAGGTACCCTTTAACAACACCCCACCCCCAGTCTGTCCCACTCCACATAATACTGTAATGCACACTGCATCACCCCGCTACACTTCTCTTTATGATGTCATTGCTCTGTGTGTGTGTGCAGGACATAGCCGCTCTATAATTGGCGTGGAGGAGAGGAAGAACGGCAGTGTGTGTGTGTTGCTGTTCGACCCGGGCTGCTCTCCATGTGAAATGAGGAAGCTTTTAGGTCCAAATGCAAGCCCCGCCCAGTTTAATCGCTTGCGCAAATTCCCCGCCCACCTCAAACACAAGCAGTACCAGGTGGTGTCGGTGGAGGGAGTGCTGCGTGAGGACGAGAAACGGGTAAGTATGTGTTACGATCGGCTAAAAGCAACAACTGTGTGAGAGAATAAACGAAACCTTATTATTAATCTTGAAGTGATTTAATGATGAATTAACTTACAGAAATAAATTTTAGTCCACTTTGTGAATCCACTTTAATGTGTTATATGTTTGAGTATTAAATAGTATAATTAGCTATAATAAAGTTAAGGTTAAAAACTCACACTGATGTAGTGTGTAGAGTCGCTCATTACATGTTTTAACTTTACCTTACACACACACACACACACACACACACACACACACACACACACACACACAAGTTGATCTTTTTCTCTGGTGTTGCAGGAATGTGTGATAAACTCAAGAACTTTGCATGCTGAAAGAATTCCCTGATGTTCCTGAAGTCAGTATGTTAAAATGAACACACTGAACATGTCCATGTGTTTTGAGTGAATTTCCTGTCTTTTAATAAAATAAACTTTATTTTGTATATTCGCTTGTTCTTTTCGTTTTTTGTCGCTTGTTTAAAATCTTATTCTAGGCTGAAGCATGTGAGACGTGCGTCTGTCCTCCTCTCCGCTAAACCGGACTGCAGATCAGCCCAGGGTCAGACACCAAACATGCTCGGGGATGAGCAGAACCTCCCACTTCTTAGGCAAGACTAAATTTCGGTTCAGACCCAAGTCCTACAGTATATTTTTTGCCACAGAATCACTGAACTGACAAATATAAACACATTATGAACTATTTGACTTCACACTTATAAACTAATGTGCATCAGATTCAAATCTGGCCTGTGTGGAACCTGGCCACCTGTTCCATACCCACAGACATTCACACACATTTCCTCCCTGTTTACTGAGGCAACACTCCACTGTTTGTGCTGACTCAGGCATGCAAGTAGTGAGGTCGGGGCTGTTTTGTGAAATGGTAAATATTCCTACCGTAAACACCATTGGGCCAGTCTCAACATATCCTGTAATCACTGACTTGCCTTAACCGTGCACACACTGCGTGATAAGCAGGGGGCGCCGTTTCAAGCACAGCCCAATTTGTACAATGAAAACGAAAATAATATTAATTTTTTTATTAATTGATTAAACATTAATCATCATCGCTGCCCAAGTCCAGGGGGTCAAAATCAGGATCGTCTTCGTCCAGCTCCAAATCGTCCATGTCTTGAAATAAAGACTCGTCCACTTCCACACTGTTTCCAGCTAAAAAGACAAAAAAAGTTTATTATAGAAAGGATTTCTGAACAAAAGCATTATTTAAAAAATTTATATAGAATAATATTCAGTAATTAACAGCTACTTTGTGCTACACTGCCTCCGCATGACATCACTTATCAACCGCGCCTAAGTTTAAACAAATTTTCTCCAATTTTGTATGAGACATAACTATTGCTTGTTACATTACATTTAGGCATTTGGCAGACGCTCTTATCCAGAGCGACTTACATTTTTATCTCATTATGCAGTTGAGGGTAAATGGCCTTGCTCAAGGGTCCAACAGTGCCAACTTGGTGGTTGTGGGGTTTGAACCTGGGATCTTCCGAACCGTAGTCCAATGCCTTAACCACTATGCTACCCCTGGCCCCATTGTTAGCCACATTAGCTTTGTAGCTCTGATTCTGAGCTGAAGACAGAACCTTTATAAACTGAAAACACTCTTCGAGTTTTTCACAGTCACTTTAAATGATGGGTGTCAAACACTGACCATAAAAACACTGAATATCCTGACACGGGTTCAACGAGTTACTGAAAAAAAAAATCTAAGAGTACTGTACCAAGGTCTTAGGCACCGTATCTCTAGTACAAATGTTATACATGTTTATCATCTCTGCTTTATTTTGTACAAAAACTATTTACTATTTCCAAACATACCTTCAAAATGAATACATCTGTATTAAGCACTACTGATTATTTTAAGCAAAAATGTGAAAATATTAACTGTTTGATTACTCTTTAGTGATCTTAGCGTGCTGGACAATACGAGTTCTGGTAATTTTGTCCCACTTGGTTCTTTTCAATTTTCATGCCAAACCCAGGAGCCTACATTAGGGTTTTTTCCATCTGTAAACTGGTCATGTATGTAATATACTGCTTTCTTTACAGGTTTGCAAATATTCTCTGGTAATGTTATTTATTCATGAATTTTTAGTTTGAAAATAGTGAATGTACATAATAGGGTTAGGTGCCTTATGGTGCCTAAGCTTTTTTCACAGTACTGCATTTAAAAATACATAAGTGTTTTTAATTTAATTCAGGATGTGTTTACTGATGGAGATAAAGCACTTCTGTACGCTGCTCTGGATGTAAAACTCACCGTCCTCCAGGAACTGAATATCCGATGTATCCAGGTTCCGGTCGCATTCAAACAGCTGCTTTCCTGTGATACACAATTAACCAAAAACAAACAAAAATAAAATAATGATTACTGTTCATGATTCAACACAAGGCTGGATCAGAAAGACAATATAAGTCTTAAGTGAAGATCGAATGACATATTGCAGAAACCTTTTACATGAGACTTTTTTCCACCACTTCTCTTAAAATATTATTATTTTTATTATTAATAAACTGGTGAAGATAAAGACTGGAGACATGCGATCTTGTCCATTCTGAATAGAAACTGGTGTTTTAATACAGGTCACATGTGCAGTGAATAGGGTTGGGTATTGATGGTGGATGACTCAAGAATACATTTTTATTGAACAAAAAATTGAATGCTTAAAATTTAACAATATATAAAAAATTAAGTATATATGAATAGATAAGTACTGTTGTAGTATTACTAGTACTAGCCAGAAAGCCATAATTATAAACAGAATCCATGTTACATTAGTATTTTACAAATTGTTTGATAATTTTTTAGCATGAATGCAAGATTTGCATTTTGGAATTAACATTACATTATCCTACTGCTAACCTGCGGAAAGGCTGCTGTCGTCATCATGATCAGTGGACTCGGTTGGTATGACTGGGACTGGGGTCGTCCACACTGATAGTGCCAGCTGTTGTCCGCAAGCTGTAGAATACGGTGCCTCCCTCTGCTTTTAACTTTATTCCGTGTATTTATTCTGCTTTTAACTTTATTCTGTGTGCTCTCAAATGTTTCATTATGATTTGATGTGTTTTCCCCTTTACACACAACTGCTGTAAAACATTTGCTGCATGTCATGGTGTCGGAATCCTTTCTTGTGAAATATACACACTACGTAACACACTTTCGACTGTTTAGTTTTAGGCATTTTAACGAAAGTTTAATTTAGCAAACTAAGATATCGGTAGACCACCTGCTGCCGTCAGAGCGAGTGTAATGTTAGTTGCTGCATTCATGCGCATCTCGGATGGTCTCATTTCCTGATGATTCGTGCTTTTAATTTTTTTATTTAATCTAATAAACTTTTAATCTACAAAAATATATGAATCCAGAGAACAAACATTTCAATCGACAGTTCAGGCATTTACATGGCAGCGAAATTCGCGATCTGTTTTGGTCCGGTATTGGCACCGGTTTTCGGTACCCAACCCTAGCAGTGAATGTCCCAGTTTGTGTCACACTGCTGCTGAATCCTGCGCTCTGATTGGTCAGAACATGATGATTAATTCTCTCCAACAGCAGCACTGACAGTAGAGCAGGTTTATAGAAATGCGCTCACTCTAATATATTACTGTTTCAATGGTAACGGCTCGTTCAGAGGGACGTGTACAGTAACTAGAGAGAGAGAAGGTGAGAGACACGAGTGTTTATAACAGAAGTGACCACTAGAGCTAACTTACTTTAATAATGTTTTACAATGTTAAATGTAAGTATAAATTAACTTGTGTATATATTTATAAACCGTATTTGTTAGTAATCTGTGATGATATAAGAGGAATAAAAGATGTGTTAACACTGTTTCATTCTTCACACACACTAATCATCTGACACACACTTACCGGTGAGTTTGTTTTTTCCTGCCTGTTCGTCCTCTTTCTGTTTTTTCCTCTTCAGCTCAGCCATCTCTCGCTCAAACCGCGCCTTCCATGCCAGGAAGTTCTCGATCGTAACTACGGTTCCCTGAAACTCTTTCTGCAGAGGACACGACAGAGAGGAGAGGAACATGCTGTACAGTTATTCATTATAAACTATCTGACATTATTTTACTGTAAAAAGGAAACGTCCAGCATGAGCTGTGAGATTTAACAACGTTTATCATTTTATTTATTCCTTCAATGAATAATTAGCGCGGTGGTCGGTCACTGCGCGCTTCTTATGGAGTGTGTGAGGCGTTTCAGCCATGATCAACGTAAATCAGGTTTTAGTGACAGGTTCACGCAACTCAGGCTTTAAATGTCATTTAAACATAGACAATAAAAATCTATACTTCATTGTGTGTGTGTGTGTGTTACCTTCTCAGCCTCTTCAGCTTCTCTTTCTTTTCTCCTCTTTTCTTCTTCTCTTCTCACTTTCATCTGGTCGATGATTTCATTCAGTTTCTCCTGCACAGCGGTCACCAGCGTAAAGATCATCACCATGCCTAGGTTCTCCATCGCCTGCGCGCGCACACACACACACACACACACACACACACACACACACACACAATTTACTTTCTGAAGTCTTTTGTTTACCAAACCACTTTAATTTCTTGTATTATTAAAACTCCAACACTCAGCTGACTAAATGAGCATCAAGAAGATGATCAGCGTTACAGAGACAACAACATCCAGCCGTTTACCGTCTGAACACTGGGTGCAATTATATTTCACAGAGGTAGACAGACAGATAATCAGACATACAGATAGACATATAGATAGACAGATAGAGAGATAAGACAAAGAGAAACATTAAAAATGTCTCTGACAGTAAGTCATCTAGAATCATCATCACTTGTAATGTAGTCTTTACTTCCACCACTCCTGTCTGTCCATCTCAATTACACAGATACACATGCGTGTGTGTACAGAAGTGGAGTAAGTAAATAACTCCGTTTTATGACGGAATCTTCACACTAGAATGTGTTAACTGGCCGAGTGAGTGAGGTTTAGTAATGATCACGTGATTAACACTGAGTGGGGTTTTAGAGCGACACCCAGATTTTCGGTCTGTGAAGTTGTTCTGTGCGTCCCAGAGAGAGAGAGAGAGAGAGAGATCTTCACAGTGGCCCCTGATAGTGATGATTCACAGCTTCAGGGTCTGTTCACCAACACACCCAGGAACCTTTGCTGTCTTTTCTCTTAAAGGGCACCTACAGTGCTACATGGACTTTTTCAAGCTGTTTGGACTGCATTGTGTGTTAGGAGAGTGTGTACACAACCACTCTACAATGATAAAGAGCCGCCCAGCGATTTTCTTTTAATTTAATAATATAAGATGCCCCTTCTGAAATCAGCCCGTTTTCAAAAGCCTGTCGGTGTGAACTCACACCGACAGAGGCCGCTCCTACTACAGTTGATTGACACTGGTGTTTTAGCAAAGACCCGCCCCGAGTGAAAAAAAGAGCCGTCGGCCATTGTTATTCTACGCGGGAGCAAAATGGCACCTACATGAGTGTGGTGTGCTGTTTGTTGCAGCAGCCTTGCAGTAGTATGGTGGTCTAGTGGTTAGGATTTGGTGTTTTCACGTGGGAGACCCGGGTTCGATTCCTGCTTAAGGTACATGCTTTTTTTGCACTACATATTTATAAAGTTTTTCTAATGTTCGTTTAGTAACGAGGCGAGTGCGCTATGCTTCGATAAGCTTTTCTGACATAAGGAGAGACTCAGTCACACACACACACACACACACAATGCTTCGCGTGTATGTTGTCCTATTCCCGACATCTATATGCCTCATTCACACACACAGACACACACACGTTGTTTGTCAGAAAGGTCTCTGTTTATTAACAGCAAAAGATCGGTATAAATATGTTTGACTAAACGCCTGTGCTATAGACATATGTTACTACAAATTAACCATTGTAAATGTCCTGGTGAGATCCCGAAAAAAAAACAATGTTTCGCGTGTATAAGGTCGCGGGTTGAATAGCCGGCATTTCCGCGGTGGTAACCGTTAATCCTTCGTAGTCTAGTGGCTAGGATGCCGCGCTCTAACGCGGTAGCCCCGGGTTCGATTCCCCCTCAAGGCACATGCTTTTTGCACTACATATTTATAAAGTTTTTCTAAAAGTTCGTTTAGTAACGAGGCGAGTGCGCTATGCTTCGGTAAGCTTTTCTGACATAAGGAGAGACTCACTCACACACACACACACACACACAATGCTTCGCGTGTATGATGTCCTATTCCCGGCATCTATATGACAGTCAGAGACACACACACACACACACACACACGTTGTCTGTCAGAAAGGTCTCTGTTTATTAACAGCAAAAGATCGGTATAAATATGTTTGACTAAACGCCTGTGCTATAGACATATGTTACTACAAATGAACCATTGTAAATGTCCTGGTGAGATCCCGAAAAAAACAATGCTTCGCGTGTATAAGGTCGAGGGTTGAATAGCCGGCATTTCCAAGCGGCAGCCATTAATCCTCCGTGGTCTAGTGGTTAGGATACGGCGCTCTCAGTGCAGCGGCCCGAGTTCGATTCCCGGTCTGGGAAGTCAAAAAAGTTTTACAACCAGATTCACATGTAAAAATTTTTTTTATTTATTTTATTTTATTTATTTATTAAAATTATTTCTTTTTATTGATATTTATTCCTTACTCATTTATTTAATTTTTAAGGTCACTGACTGTCGTATAAGCATTTCACTGCATATCATACTGTGTATGACTGTGTATGTGACAAATAAAATTAGAATTTGAATCAAAGGAGAGGAAGAGAGACAGAGAGAGAGAGAGGGAGAGAGAGACAGAGTATGGGAAGGTGAGCATGAATGAACAGATGCAAGAGGAGACAGGAAGATAGCAGCAGGGAAGATTTAACACGTTAATATCAGATCTATGAGGAAGAGAGCAAGAGAGTAGAAATAACTCCTTTATATATAAAATAATTCTAACATCATGTAAAATTATTTTTAACTGTTTTTTAAATATTTTTAACTGTTGTCAAAGCTATACCCCACTTGTATTGTGAAGACACGCCCCACAGAACTGGGGGGCGGGTTCAGTAGAGGTCATTAACATTTAAAGGAGCATGTACTGAAACAGGTTGCTGAGAACAGAGCTACTTTTTACCAGGTAAAAGTAATGTTTTTTTTACACAACAATTGAGATTTTTTAATTAAAGTATATTACAAACTTTTCATTAGGACCCTAAAGAATCATATTAACCTATGCAAAAATTGAGACTGTATGTCCACTTTAAAGCTATATTGGATTTCCTATAAACCACTGCAGTCTGACATCATATAGTGTCCCTCTCTTAAGACATGACGGACCTGCTGCTGTAGCAGAGACAGGATGTCCTCAGTGTCCTGGTCCTCCAGATTCTCCTGTGACTGAATCTCCCACAGCGGCGCTTCATCTGGGTACTTCTCCACGTAGGTGAACTTCAACATCACTTGTACTGCTGAGACAGACAGACAGACAGACAGACACGCACACAAACACACAGCACTTACTCTAATGTTTCATTGTGAAGTGTTTTACTGCAACGTAGATCTTTAGAGAACTTACTCTCATCGCTCTCTCCAGCATCTGAGGAAACTGTGATGGTGAAACTTATCGGCTCTTCACACAGAACTGTGGGAGTAAATTTATTACAAATAAAGTGTAAAAAATGTTCATGTTTATATTCTCAGTCTAGCAAAGTCCTGGCTTAACATTATATAATTTAAACTTTTCAAAGCATTACTTCAAAAGTTCACACAAAAACTGAATCTGTACTATAGTGTTAATTCTTTGTATAATTCTTAATTCTTTATAATTCTATGTTAAGTATTTATACTATGATAATATAATAAGAACAGACACGCTTCCTGGCCCAACCGTCCCATTCCATTCGGGCCTGGGACCGGCATTAATAACCCAGTGGCTGCGGTGTGGGTGTTGGGTCCGAACTGAACCCGAGCAGGCGATAAAACTACCACTGAGCCCCCAAAGCCTTGATTATAATATAGTATTTTAATATCAGAGCTCTCCAACCCTGGTCCTGCAGAACCACAAAGAACCTAAGAGAACCACCTGTTTAAAATTCCCCTGCACTAACACACACCAGGACATGCTGCTGCTGATCTGCTGGTCTGACTCAGTGTGTGTGTTTGTGTTACAGAAACACACTGAAATGTTCTGAAGGTTCTCCAGGACCTGGGTCGGAACCTGAGCTTCTGTCACAGCAGTGAGATTTAAACAGTGTGATTAACTTCATGTTTTATCTTGTTTTGTATTTTATCTAATATTAATAATGAACTCTACTTATTGTTCTGTTCACTTCGGACTGAGAAACAGTTTCTGTCAGACCTAGCTTAGCATGCTAACACTACAATGCTAACACTTTCTACCTGTGAATGAATCGGGATAAATGGACTGCATCGCCTCCAGCTCGTTCCGCTGCTCCTCTCCGTAATCCGTCATTTTATAATAATTAATCAGGATAATAGTTTATCAGAATTATACTTAATCCGGATTCTCCATCGGCTAAAATCTCGGGTTATAAAGAAACACGAAAAGCTCGTGCGAGGCTGTAGCTGCTCATTCTCCGGGTTGCCAGATTGGAGTGAGTTCTTCCCAGCCTAAACGTGTAATGAGGGGTTGCCAGATTTGTGAACCTCCCATGTTTAAAGTGAACTTTATTTGTTACTGCAGGTTACCCGTAGCTCCGCCCACGTGCCACCATCACATGTGGTGTCTAGTGATGAGAAGTTTGAATCATTTTAGTGACTCGGTTCTTTGAATCTCGTTCATCAAAATGAACGAATCTTTTTTTGAGTCATTTAGTTAATTTCGTTCTTTTGACCAGAAATAAAACAAAATATTACATTTTCAATAAACAGACCCCCAAAACGTCTAAATACGCATATCATATCTTTTATTCCGAGTCGTTTGTTCTTTTGAACCTTTTGCACTTCATAGGGTCTATGGGAGTCACATGATAAAAGAACGAACGACTCGGGCCTTGGAAGACTCTTTGATGAGAACCGTTCAATTTCCTGTACGTAACCTATGGAGGTTTTGCGATGCTTTGCGCATGCGTGCCCAGAAGAAAATGAACGAATCACTCTCCAAGACTACTTGTTCTTCTGAGTCACGTTAAAGATTCATATAAAAAGAACGAACCGTTCATGAACGACCCATCACTAGTGGTGTCTATCCTCACACTGCTCAGATGTTTCCACAGATATATCTATATTATATATTACCTCACAGTATGAAATAAAAGATGATGATGCTATTTAATAGTATATTTGACTACACTGCCTACTGTTACATGGTGAGGGACAGCCACTACACTATGGCATTAAATTCCTGCCACAATTCCGAGCGCGTGGTTTGACTTTTTCAAAGCACACAAAGCACACTATGCATGTGCAGTGTCTCCACTGAACGCTCACCAGCTCAATTCTGCTCGTGCATTGTCTTCCTTACGTGCTCACCGCGGTGAAGTTAGTTTGATATTCAGACATTCGACAGACATTCGGAAGCGGCATTTTAGTGACCTGTCCAAATGAAAAGTGAAAGTACTTGTTACTTGCCTGGCTACGAGCTCCAGTTATTCTAATTTCTTATTAAACATGCATACAGTATGCCATGCATACTGCTTTTGTTTATTATAAATTGTTGAATTAATAGATCATTTTAATTGAGTATTATGAATTAATTTGCAAATATTATATATATTTTTATTAAATTACTATTTCTTCAATAGCTTTTTGGTCATATGACCATGTGACCCCAAACTGGTACCAAAAATCAGATCTGAGATCCCCAAAAGGTACACCTGATTTTATCCCAAGATATGTCTTCATTAATTTTTTTAATTTTTTTATAAAAAAATAAAATAACGCTATTTCTTCAATAGCTTCTAGGTCAGGTGACCTGGTGACCCCAAACTGGTACCAAAATAATTTAATCTGAGACCCCCAAAAGGTACACCTGATTTTATCCCAAGATATGTCTTCATTGATTTTTATTTTATTTAAAAAATTTTTTAATGCTATTTCTTCAATAGCTTCTAGGTCATATGACATGGTGACCCCAAACTGGTACCAAAATAATCAGAGCTGACGCCCCCAAAGGGTACACCTGACTTTACTTTTTTTTTTTTTTTTTTAATAAAAAAAAAAAAAAAAACACTTTTTCTTCAATAGCTTGTTGGTCAGGTGACCAGGTGACCCCAAACTGTTAATAGTAAATAAATAGTATGTGTGTGTACTTAGCTTATTTAATTTTATTGTGTGTGTTTTAGCTGTCTGTGGTTGTGCAGAACTGCAATTTCCTTCGGGATCAATAAAGATTTACCTTATATAAATTTTCTATTTTAATAAATCATTATTAATGCCTTCCAGGTTTGTCTCAGCTTGAAAGACGTTAGGTGGATAATGAGAAAAGCTGAATAGAGTGTTGGAGCTTCTCTTCCTTTCATCACAGACATTTACACAGAATGCACACATAAAACCAAGAGCATTGTGGATAGTCACACACACACACACACACACACACACACACACACACACACACACACACACCTCTCACACACTTTTTACCTTGCTGCTATTTAAAAAGACTTACCAAAGCATTCTTACCATTTCTAAATATCTAGGTACTGGACTGACAAACACACAACTGAGCAGCATTCCATTCCAAATTATGTACAGGAAGCTATTGAAGAAATCGTTGCAATGCTCTCATCATCTAAAATAATAATAATGTCAGTTGCTAAAAATACAATTTAATCTGTTTAACTGTAAAAAATAAACCCCAATACAGTAAGTGATCGTTCATGGTGTTCGAGTTCTTAATTTTCTACTGCTGAAAATCTGCTCCTCACGGGTATACCAAGCAACTTCGCCCTCTTAAATAAAAATGAGGAGGAGCATCCAAAAATTTTTGCAATTAGCTTAACTGTGTTGCCTTGCTTCATACGAAAATCTATTTGGTACCTGGTTACCTGAATGGCTGGTCGCCCTTTTCAAAATATTTTTAAAATATTAATTGTTTATCAAAAATTACACTTTTCACTGTAAACCGCTGTTTTAAATAGAAGCAAGCATTTAAGTGCTTTAATATTTAATATTAATATTTAAAAATACATACTCAAAAATAAAATTACGAGATACTTGGAAAGTATTAAGTTTTCAAAAAAAATTCAAAGCTATTAGAATTTTATATTTATCTGATTCATATGGGATAACATTTTAGTTTCTACTTCTAATGCTCCTTTACAGTATTTTTTACCCCTTTGGTTGTTTTGTGTAAATCGCCATGAAAACATATAGGAGAGGGAGATTTCTGGCCATGGATTTAGTATTCTTGTAAGCAATGTCACAATCTACAGAAAAAAGAAGATCAGTCATGCTGAAAGCGATTTAAACTCCCTTTTCACTACATTGTTATTATTATTTTTAGAGACATAGATGAAAAGAAAAGGAAAAAAGAAGCATATGTAATATGAAATACCATAATACAGTATATAAAGCGAAATAATTTAATCTAATTTGTTTGGAAAGGTCTGCACCGTGTTCAAATAATATCACAGGGGGATTAGGAATCATGGTCCAGATTGTCAAATCCTCCTTTGTTTTTGTTGTAATCCAGAATCATGTCTGGCTTTGTGTCCTCCCTACTGCTCACAGCAGCATGCTTGTGAAGAGTGGACATCACAATAACATTTTTATTAATTTATTTTTTGGGCAAGTATGACACAATTGGAGTTGACGCTGTAAATGCAAGCGTCGAGGAAAAAGGAGCCTTGTCCTTCGTTTTTCTTGACCGTTCCCACCATGGTCAGCTTTCTCTGCAGCAGTTCTTTGCCAAGCTCATGAGACATAAAGAAGTTATTAAATGTTATGTCGTGTATATGTGCATGTTCCATGCACAGCTGCTTCTTGCATCACATGCTGCTCAGATTTTGATCCCGTATTTCCGAGGTTTGTTTGCGATATTGTAAGGTTTCATAATATTGTAAGACATTATAATCTAATAAGAAGATTCCTGTGCCCTACAAACACAACCTCTCCTCTCACTGTGCTTCCTTATGTCTTCTGTGGTAACACCTTCTATATCCTGTATTCAGATGAATATAGATCCAAATGGCTCTTGTCAGCTAGAACCGTTTTGTTTAATGAGGAGAATGTAAATGTATTTCCTCTCTCCTGTCTATCTCCGGGTCTCTCTATGAATGACATGTTAATGACTGCTTCTTTTGATGTTCGGGATGCAGCACCATTTAAATCTGCTTCCTTTGCGGAGAATAAACAGAGATCTTCAGACATCATGCCTGCGTGTGTGTACTAGTGTGTACAGGTCCTTCTCAAAAAATTAGCATATTGTGATAAAGTTCATTATTTTCTGTCTTCTTCTTTGTCTTTTGGCTGTTCCCTTTCAGGGGTCGCCACAGCGAATCATCTGCCTCCATCTAACCCTATTCTCTGCATCCTCTTCTCTCACACCAACTAACTTCATGTCCTCTCTCACTGCATCCATAAATCTCCTCTTTGGTCTTCCTCTAGACCTCCTGCCTGGCAGTTCCAACCTCAGCATCCTTCTACCGATATATTCACACTCTCTCCTCTGAACATGTCCAAACCACCTCAATCTGGCCTCTCTGACTTTATCTCCAAAACATCTAACATGGGTTGTCCCTCTGATTAACTCATTCTTGATCCTATCGATCCTTGTCACTCTTAAGGAGAACCTCAACATCTTCAGCTCTGCTACCTCCAACTCTGCCTCCTGTCTTTTCTTCAGTGCCGCTGTCTCTAAGCCGTAGAGCATTGCTGGTCTCACCACTGTCCTGTACACCTTTCCTTTCATTCTCGCTGATACTCTTTTATCGCACAACACACCTGACACTTTTCTCCACCCATTCCAACCTGCCTGTACTCGTCTCTTCACCTCCTTTGAACACTCTCCGTTGCTCTCGACCGTTGACCCTAAGTACTTAAAATCCTGCACCTTCTTTACCTCTGCTCCCTGTAGCCTCACTGTTCCTCTTGGGTCCCGCTCATTCACACACATGTATTCCGTCTTGCTGCGGCTATCCTTCATTCCTCTGCTTTCCAGAGCGTACCTCCACCTCTCCAAATTTTCCTCCACCTGTTCCCTGCTCTCGCTACAAAGCACAATGTCATCTGCAAACATCATAGTCCATGGAGACTCCAGTCTTCATCTGTCATCCTGTCCATCACTAGAGCAAACAAAAAGGGGCTTAGAGCCGATCCTTGATGCAGACCCACATCCACATTGAACTCTTCTGTCACACCTACAGCACATCTTACCACTGTCTTACAGCTCTCATACATGTCCTGCACCACTCTTACATACTTCTTTGCCACTCCAGACTTCCTCATACAACACCACAGCTCCTCTCTCGGCACCCTGTCGTACGCTTTCTCTAAATCTACAAAGACACAATGCAACTCTTTATTACCTTCTCTGTACTTCTCCACCAGCATCCTCAAACCAAATACTGCATCTGATGTACTCTTTCTAGGCATAAAACCATATTGCTGCTCACAAATGCTCACCTCTGCCCTTAACCTAGCTTCCACTACTCTTTCCCACAGCTTCATTGTATGGCTCATTAGCTTTATGCCTCTGTAATTGCCACAGCTCTGCACATCTCCCTTGTTTTTAAAAATCGGCACCAATACACTTCTCCTCCATTCTTCTGGAATCCTCTCACTCTCCAAGATCTTGTTAAACAAACTAGTCAGGAACTCTACTGCCACCTCTCCTAAGCACTTCCATATTTCTGTAATGTACTGATAAACATTAGACTTTCATATATTTTAGATTCATTACACACAACTGAAGTAGTTCATGAAAACCCAAAATCCCTATCTCAAAAAATTAGCATATTTCATCCGACCAATAAAAGAAAAATGTTTTTAATACAAAAAAAAGTAAACCTTCAAATAATTATGTTCAGTTATGCACTCAATACTTGGTCGGGAATCCTTTTGCAGATTCTTGTGTCTTGTGTCTCTCAACTTTCTCTTCACAATATCCCACAGATTCTCTATGGGGTTCAGGTCAGGAGAGTTGGCGGGCTAATTGAGCACAGTAATACCATGGTCAGTAAACCATTTACCAGTGGTTTTGGCACTGTGAGCAGGTGCCAGGTCGTGCTGAAAAATGAAATATTCGTCTCCATAAAGCTTTTCAGCAGATGGAAGCATGAAGTGCTCCAAAATCTCCTGATAGCTAGCTGCATTGACCCTGCCCTTGATAAAACACAGTGGACCAACACCAGCAGCTGACATGGCACCCCAGACCATCACTGACTGTGGGTACTTGACACTGGCCTTCAGGCATTTTGGCATTTCCCTCTCCCCAGTCTTCCTCCAGACTCTGGCACCTTGATTTCCGAATGACATGCAAAATTTGTAACCTGTAGCCCATTTCCTGCACACGCCTGTACACGGTGGCTCTGGATGTTTCTACTCCAGACTCAGTCCACTGCTTCCGCAGGTCCCCCAAGGTCTGGAATCGGTCCTTCTCCACAATCTTCCTCAGGGCCCGGTCACCTCTTCTCATTGTGCAGCGTTTTCTGCCACACTTTTTCCTTCCCACAGACTTCCCACTGAGGTGCCTTGATACAGCACTCTGGGAACATCCTATTCGTTCAGAAATGTCTTTCTGTGTCTTACCCTCTTGCTTGAGGGTCTCAATGATGGCCTTCTGGACAGCGGTTTAGGTCGGCAGTCTTACCCATGATTGCGGTTTTGAGTAATAAACCAGGCTGGGAGTTTTTAAAAGCCTCAGGAATCTTTTGCAGGTGTTTAGAGTTAATTAGTTGATTCAGATGATTAGGTTAATAGCTCGTTTAGAGGACATGATATGCTAATTTTTTGAGATAGGGATTTTGGGTTTTCATGAGCTGTATGCCACAATCATCAATATTAAAACAATAAAAGGCTTGAACTACAGTACTTCAGTTGTGTAAAATGAATCTAAAATATATGAAAGTCTAATGTTTACATTTACATTTAGGCAGACGCTCTTATCCAGGGCGACTTACAATTTTTATCTCATTACACATCTGAGCAGTTGAGGGTTAAGGGCCTTGCTCAAGGACCCAACAGTGGCAACTTGGTGGTTGTGGGGTTTGAACCTGGGATCTTCCGAACTGTAGTCCAATGCCTTAACCACTGAGCTACCCCTGGCCCTGTTTATCAGTACATTACAGAAAATAATGAACTTTATCACAATATGCTATTTTTTTTAGAAGGACCTGTATCGAGAGAGAGAGAGAGAGAGAGAGAGAGAGACAGAGAGAGGGGATTTACTTTTATTACAGATACAAAAAAAAAAAGATGTAACCAAAGGACTCTTAGACTTTCCTTTCCTTTCTGTCCAATGCCTATATAAGTATTTCACAAATTAGTTGGAGTAGTTGTCGCATCTCTCCTATTTCTGTTGAGTTTGGGTGTGTTTTACCTTGAACTATATCAGCATATGAGAGGTGCTGCAAGAGGTAGAAGAGGTTGAGCTTCATTATAACGTGCCTTCTGCCACAGAGTTTCGATTGGATTCGATTCTTGCTGTCTGTGCTATGCTGGTGTGAAATTTGATGGACTTTGAGTTGTTGACTGTGGCTCTGTTGTGTTGGGCTTTCAAATGGTGTGTGTTGTAGGTCATATGTCTCCTATGTTCAAGTGGTTGGTTGGGTGTGTGGCTGTTAGTACTGTAGGTGAACTTTGGCTTTGGAAGTTTTTAGATCTGCTGAGCTTCGGATTGTTTTGGTCTCTCTTGAGTGCAGCATCCTTTATATTTTTGGCGAAGAGTCTGATTCCGTCCTGGCGTAGGTGCACATGGACAAATAGGTGTTGATCTGTTATGGTTGGATGCTGTGCGATGGTGGTGTTGGGGATGATGGAGCATTCTTTGGTTAAATTTTCATTGATTTTCTTGATGAATTTCCAGGAGTTGTCTCTTCTGGGTAGAACTGTTGAGATGATTATATTGGCTTGTGGAAACATCATGTGAGATTTTTCAGCTATCTTTTTCATTAATTCTCTTTCTCTCCTTTGGAGTGCAAATAATTTGTGCCAGTGTGAATCACTATATTTTGGGGCGTTTGAAGTTTGGATTGGCAGAGTAGCCTGACTGCACTGTCAGTGGTGGGACACCAGAACTTTGCGACTCTGTGTGTGGGGAACAGCTTTCTGTGATTTAAAAATTTGCCATTCGAATCTATGAGAATTGCAGTCTTGGGGTGTTGTGGATGGTTGGAGGGCTGGATATCTCACTGGTTGGGGGGTTTGCTAACTGGCTGGTCTGTTGGGTGGCTATTTGACTGGTCGATGGGACAGCTAACTGGTTAGTTGATGGGGCGGCTAACTGGCTAGGTAATGGTCCGGCTAACTGGTTAATTGGTGGGGTGAATAATTGGCTGCATGGTAGGATGGCTAACTGGCTGGTCGACGGGGCGACTAATTGGCTAGTCGATGGGGCAGCTAACTGGCTAGTTGATGGGGCAGCTAACTGGCTAATCGATGGGGTGGATGATTGGCTGCATGGTGGGATGGCTAACTGGCTGGCCGATGGGGTGGCTAACTGGCTGGTTGATGGGGCAGCTAACTGGTTAATCGGTGGGGTGGATAATTGGCTGTATGGAAGGATGGCAAATTGGCTGGTCGGTGGGGCGGCTAACTGACTAGTTAGTGGGGCAGCTAACTGGCTGATCTGGTTGATTTGTTGGGTGGCTAGCAGGTTGTGGGTAGGCTGGGGGTCAGTAGTGGTGTGGGTGTTCTTGACATGAACGTGGGACTGTTCGGATATTTCAGTTAAGGCGTTCAGCTGCTGTTTAAGATTTAGAATCAGAGACTCTTTATGTTCTAGTTCGTCCTTAAGTTTACACAGCTCATCTCTGAGGAATGTGTTGTCTTTTGACAACTTTTGAGCTTGTCCATGTTTTATTTCCAGAATTCTGGTCTGAGTCTGTTCTTTAAGCTGTTGTGTCTCCTCTCTCACTTGTTGGATTGTTTCACTGTCTTGTGGTTTACTCTCCCTGAACTCCATGATCTCCATCTCCAGCAGGGAGAGACACTCTTGACACTATGTGTTGTACAGACACTGCAGATCAGGGTGTGTGAGGTGTGTGAGGGGGGTTTGGAGACTGTGAGGAGTGGAGACTGGGCTGTGTGTGTGAGGATGGCTGTGGGGGAGGGTCACGTGCAGAAGGATCAAGGGGAGGAGGGGGGCAGGTCTCTGAGCTGGGCTGGGCTTCTGTTAGGATTTTTTTTCCTTTTCCAGCTAAAGCTTTTAGCTCATTCAATTCAGTTTGAAGCTTTGCTAGGCTACATTCTGGTCCCTGAATCATTACAGTACCGTTGTTACTGTATACAGGTTGATGTTAAATTTGGGAGTGGTGTCAATGTACAGTTGCCTCATAGCTTTGTTTCCAGCCATCTTCAAGTCTTTATTGGCTGAGAGGAGGGCCGTGTGCCAGGCATTTGGCTGCTCTGTGCAGAACAGCAGGTCTGCTTTCATATTTTATCATTTAATATCATAAAATCAGCTCTTTCCAGAGTCTCAGGAAAGTCTCTCAAAATCTTAGCTTTGTATTTTTTCTCGCCATTTTCAGTAGTTATGTCATCTGGGTAGCTGATAGCAAGTGTGCTAAGGCTCCGCCCCTCAGATTTTTCAAATGTTGCCATCTGTAACTGTCACTCTTTAACTGACACTCTTTAACTGTCACACTTAGCTGTGATGCTAGCAGCTATTTCTATTAGCAGGTTGAAAAAAAAAATCAGTTCCTACCTGCCTTTTTGAAATAGATTTATTTTATTTATTCATTCATTCATTTTCTATACCGCTTAATCCTGTGTTCAGGGTCGCGGGGGACCTGGAGCCTATCCCAGGAGACTTCGGGCACTAGGCTGGGTACACCCTGGACAGGGTGTCAATCCATCGCAGGGCACACACACATACACACACACCCAATCACACACTACGGGCAATTTAGGAACGCCAATTAGCCTAACCTGCATATCTTTGGACTGTGGGAGGAAACCGGAGTACCCGGAGGAAACCCACCAAGCACGGGGAGAACATGCAAACTCCATGCACACAGAGACGGGAATCGAGCCTGGCCGGGGAATCGAACCCGGACCCTGGAGGTGCAAGGCGACAGTGCTATTATTTTATTTATATTTTAATAAAGTGCTTTTCTTCAGTTCTCTCTTGTTTTCCCTATTCTTTAGTTGATGTCCTACAGCTGCTCTGTGGTTGGTGTCTCTATTAGCGAATTAGCGAAGTTTCAGTTTCTTAGGTTCTTTGGGTAAAATTGTGTATTTTCTTTCTTCCTCCCTCTGTTCAGTGTGTTCTCAGGTTCTTTAGCTTAAAGTTGGTATCTTTATTCTCTTTCTTCTCTACTTGAAACCAACAAAATTCTAAGTTTGTTCAGGAGCTCATATTTTTTGCTGTTGTCAGTTCAGTGTCTTCTTTCATCCTAACTGTCCACCTAGGATACAAGTCCTCATATGCTCTTTATTTGGCCTTTGCCACCTCTAACTTCACCTTCCGCTGCATCTCTTTATATGTCACCCTATGTTCCTGCCTCTTCTGGAAGAAAGTATTTACTACTGCCATTTCCATCCTTTTTGCAAAGTCCACCACCATCTGTCCTTCTACATTGCTGTCCTGAAGGCCAAACCTGCCCATCACATTTTCATCACCTCTTTTCCCTTCCCCAACATGTCCATTGAAGTCTGCACCAATCACCATTCACTCACCTCTGGAGATGCTCTTCATCACTTCATCTAACTCACTCCAAAATTTCTCCTTCTCTTCTAACTCACATCCTACCTGTGGGGCATAACCACCAACAACATTCAACATCATCCCTTCAATTTCCAGCTTCAGACTCATCACCCTATCTGATACTCCTTTCACCTCTAGAACATTCCTAACAAACCCCTCTTTGAGAATAACTCCTACTCCATTTCTTTTCCTATTCACACCATGGTAAAACAATTTGAACCCTGATCATAAGCTTCTAGCCTTGCTACATTTCCACCTAGTCACCTGGATACACAGTATATCCACCTTCCTTCTCTGCACCATAACAACCAACTCTCTTGCCTTCCCTGTCATAGTGCCAACATTTTCTCCAACTATCACTCCAAAACTCTTGCCTTTCCTTTTCTCTCTCTGGTTTCGAACACGCCTTCCTCCTCTCCTTTTTCGACCAACAGTAGCCCGATTTCCACCGGCACCCTGTAGGTCAACAGATCTGATATGGAAGTGATATTTGGGATTTGCATCAATGATTTGGCAAATGTTTTATGTCGAAGGCCATTCCTGACACAACTTTCTGCATTTAACCAGACTTGGGACTGGCACAAGAAGACACTGGATTGCGCCCTCCCATGGTTGCATTTTAACACATACACTGTATAAACATATTTACAATTTTAAAAATTGCCCTGCTGTCATTTCTAGGACCGCCCCTGCAGCCCAAGGAATTAATTTTTTCTTTAATTTACTAATTAAAATGCTATTTTAAGTATTCAGTTATTTTTTTCAAAAATGTAATCCGTTATTCATACAATTTATGTAATCCGTGAGCCAGACAACAGTCATTCCCAATCAGTCATTGTGTCTGTGTGTGAAAGTTGTCCTATAAGCCCCGGCCCCCGATACCCGCCACCTCTGTTATTTCTGCAGTTATGTTCTTTTATCTCACCTATGCGGTTTGACGATGCGAGGGCCGACGCGCGGAAACATGGAAATCTAATCACAGTGCCAAAAAACGCGCCACTGTGATTAGAATCATGATGAACCGTACTTACAGCCACCGCACGAAACCGCGTAGGTGACATAGGGGTATTAGTAGTTAACAGAATATGGGCCAAACTTCGCTGAGTGATGATGATAGAATAATAATAAAGGTCTTGACTAAAACAACATGCATGAGGAATCACAAAGGAGTTTATTTTTTGCAATGGAAAAGTACTCCAACTAGTTTCTTTTATCAGAAAGTAATGCTGTAATGTAACTGATTACTTTTAAAATCAGTAATTTTGTAATGTAATTAGTTACTTAAAAAAGTAACGTCCCCCAACACTGACCAGCACGTAGCACAGTCAAATAAAAACACGAAAAGAGAACAGAGCGGAGGTATGAACTATCACCAGCTAACTGCCATAACAATCGAAAACCGGAAGTATAATGAGTGGCCGTAAAAATGTGAATGAAAGAAAGAAAAATATCGTGTGAGTTTATTTTTATTTAAAAGGTATACTCTGATTTATTGTAGATGCATTACAACTGAAGTTAAATATTTTCTGTTTGCCTTTGAAGTTTATGAAAACTTAAAAATCTAATGTCTCAAAATAATAGAATATTTCATTTTGAGTAAATTACTTTTCATATTATCACACCTTTAATAAGATTTTTTGTATTCCTTTTTTCATAAAAATATTAAACATTTTGTTCATGTCCCTGAAATTGATGTCCACCCTGTCATTTGGGGAAACTGAGCAATTGTTCGATATTACCAGTCAAATCATTGCTATCATTTTGTCTTTCCTCACTGGAAAGAATAATAAGTACATTACGTATTATGTTACGACCCCCGGTCTAGGGTCAAGGGACGCAACAAAGAAAATAATAAATTTATGATAAATAAATATTCTTGCAACCAAGATTTTGTGCGTGGTTTTTATTTTAATACACGCGCACACACATACAGGAAGCTCTGGGCTTCAGGATTGAGCCAAGCCAAAACAATAAACAAACCCCCCCCCCCCCCCCCATCTCCACCCTCAAGCTAACTAAACTACCCAAAAAGCAATTGAAATCAAAATACAAAAACTAACCTAACTACCTAACTATTTATACAAAAACACGAGAAAACGGGGGACAACAAAAATGGCGCCCAACCCCTACTGCTTCCTTGTAACTATATACAAACAAAAAAAGAACAAAACAATATATATACACAATATTTACAACAAAAGAAACTATATACAATAGCGGGAGGAACATTCCATCCACGCTAACACAAACAAACAAAAAGAAAACCCAAAACAACAAAAGGGAAGGAGAGAGTGCAGTGCGCGACACACAGGCTCTCTCTCCAACCAAACAAATAAACAATAACACACACAATCACTCAATCAAACAAATACACAGTCACACTTCAACACTTCACCAACCAACCACTTTGAGCACGTAAGTCACACACAAGGCATAAGTCGTGCACTTCCTGCTTCCACTCGCCAGCTTAAGAAGCCGCGCAGATCCACGGTCAGCCAATCGCGGCGCATGTCACGGCACGTTCCATCGGGGCGGGGCTTCCTGTGAAAAGGAGAGCGAGAGAAAGGGGGGAGAGATCGCGCACGCGCCGCCACCCGCCGTCGCGTATGCGTACACTACACACACACGTGCACTACACCTCTGCACGTAACATATTAACACGTATATTTTTAAAATAATTTATCATATTGTGATTGTAGTTTGATGTCAAGCTTAACATGACAAGAAATTCAAAATATGTGATAAACAGTACACAGTCACATGCAACAGTGAATCACTTTGCAAACTGAAGGTCCACCATGTGATCATAGGATGGAATAGTGAGGGACATTTCTTACATGGGTGCTAGCTAACAAACAACAAATAAACAAAACCTCCCACACACCTGACACACACACACACACACGCTCTCAACCTGTCTCTCTAATCCAGTGGTTCTCAAAGTGTGGGGCGGCCCCACTAGTGGGGAATACAGACATGACAGGTGGGGCGCAATGATCGGGAGGAAATTAGTGGAAAATAATAGGAAAGTACCTATTCTAATTCATGCTCTTCTTTATTGATAATGAAGAGCGTACGCTCAAAACTAAACAATCACACACAAATAAATGGATCATTAATACAAGTAAATTGGACTGAAACCTGTGCGACCTACTGGGCAGCGCTGCGCGACTCTGATAGAAATAGACCGCGCCGACCATCAAAGTACATTTTACTCCACTGGGATGCGCACGTACAAACCAGGCATGGCAAGGCGGAAACAATATTAAACAGTCCTGACATTTTAAATTGTTTTTAAATAAAAACACAGTGGGTCACAGTGATAAACCAAATCATCACTGCGCTATTCAGATAGTCACGATGCGCAGTAATTGCACAGATATTTGGTTCAATCGGGTGCCGCGGTTTCGTCCCACTTTTGATGTGTTTGGCTTCACATACACTCCGACAATGGAAGAAGACGGTGCAGCAGCAGTGAGTTTGCTTACATTGCTTACATGTGACGAAACCAAGAACGAGGAGATTGTAAAGAAAAAAGGTGCATCGTCTGTGGTGTGTTTGGGTATAAGAAAAGTGATACGAATGAGATGAGCGTGATTTGCAAGGTACGCAAGTGCACTGTTTTAACAAGTGGTGGAAACACGTCAAACCTTTTCTATCATCTGAAATCCAAACGAATATGGCCAAAGTAAAAAAATGTGGCAAACCTCAGCAATTCAGTTTAAATAAAATTACATTTTGTAAAACAGTTTCTTTGTGTTTGAATTTTTATTTATGCATTTTCAGATACAAATTGCTATATTGTGATCTACATCGTTATCGAGGTAGAAAATTGCTCCTACCGTGATAGAAGATTTTGGTTATATCGCCCACCCCTAATGAAGCCTATGTTGAGCTTGGATTCATGGTGGGGATGGTGGGGGCAGAAGAGAGACGCGTGTGTGTTTTATGTCTTAAACCGCTGGCAGCAGACCGCATGAGACCGAACAAATTAGGAAGACGCTTGGAGACAACACACTCCAGTCACGTTAATAAGCCACTCGACTACTTTCAAAGAAAGCTGGCAGAATACAGACAGCAGGATAATCGCATGGTAACATCTGAATCAGTGGACAGCAAAGCACAAATTGCTTCATTCAAAGTTGCATACAGAATTGGCCAGATCAAAAAAACTACAAACGATTGCTGAGCAGCTAATAAACATGGGGTCAATTATGCAAAGATAAGTGACAACATAAGCCTTTTATAACAAGTGCACATGTATTTTATCTATTTTGAACTTGGTGTTGTTTGATCTTATTGGTTTAGAAATTTATATTTCAATAAACAGTAAACTTGGCCCGATTTCATTATTATTTTGTTGACAAGTGGGGCTTGAAAATTCGCTCACCCCCTTAAGTGGGGAATGACAGAAAAAGTTTGGGCTAGTCTGTGCTTTAAACAGGCCAACACAAGCTCCGTTTCAAATCCCACACACAACGGTCGGCCAGTGCTCAAACGAACTCACTGACAGGACTCGCCTTCAGTTTGGACCAGAGTACTTACAACGGTACGACCTGCTTTTGTCCGGTTTTTACAAATGCGCAGTCTGCCGACTCGAGCTGCAGGCTCGCCGCACTTTTATGGCTACTGCGTGAGAGTGCGGCTGTCTAGCTGACCGTGCCGGGCCTCGGAAGAATGAGGAAAGGCCTTTCCTACATTGTCATTTAATGAGCAATAATCCACTTTTTTTGGTCAAACGACATGAATAGATCAACCATGTAATTAACCTCTTAAGGCCCCAACTGTTTTTTTACATGCATTTTTTATTTCTCTTTGCTATTTGGGCTTATTGGAACCTAATTAGAATAAAACCTAAGTATCATCTTTTGATATGATGTACTTTTAGAGAAAATTGATGTCCACATATGTGGACTCATGGTCCGAATTTCCATAAAACACAATAAAGTCACCTTTGAGTAATAGAATGTAAAACTCTTTATTCCTGCCTTGAACACAAAGGCTGCGACAGTGGATGCTTGTGCATCACCCCATACACTGCTACCTATTGGCCAGTCATGGTAAATGCATTTTTTTCTAACCCAAATCCAAGATGGCCACCAGAAGTCAGAAATGCAGAACATGCCAGGAATATCTTGTAAATCCTTTTATAGCAGGATACCCCTTCCGGATAAAAAAAATATGCTAGCATCAAGTAACATCTAAGGATTAATATACTTGTTAAAATTTTCAAACATTCATTTTGTGTATGGATAAATTTGCAATTAATCCCATGTCCACTATATTGGACGCCATGCATCACTGGCTGTATTTTAACTGCAATTCATACTAATATAGTTGTAAGCAATGATGACGTGCCTAAGCACTCTCCACAATTGCCACCCGGGCGCACTGCACAATCTGTGTGTTCTTTGGGTTAAGATCTACAAAAAGCCATCGCCGCCCAGGTGCACCACACAACTTGCACACGTCAACACTATATAGGGATGATGTCAGTTTGGGCCCTAAATATGTTGAGTGCGTTAGTGTGTGTGTGATCTTTGTGTGTGTGTGTGTGTGTGTGTGTGTTAACATTTGTGATGTGTACATGTGTAGAATAGATGCTGGAAAAGAGCATCACAGTATGATGTTACTCAGTGTGATGTCACTGAACGTGATGTCACTAAACGTGTCACTGAATATAATGTTACGGCTGACTCATTTGAGATGTCAAAAATACCTCTACAATTCTGTATCCTCAATGTTTTAGATCACATCGGCCCGGTTTAAGTGGCGATCATATAAATTCCGTAGGAGGAGTATATCAAAATCCATTGGGTGCGTTTTTGCGAACAACCCAAAATAACTGACTTCCTGTTGAGTTGAGCCCAAGACATGCAGCACAAAAGTTGTTCGGCTCAATGAGCTCTACCAAAAATGTGTACCGAGTTTCGGGTGCATACGTGCAAGTGTGTATGAGCTATGCAGCAAATGCGCGCATCTCAGCCATTCTAATGGCAGCAGATTCCAAACTGTCTGCACATTTTCTAGCATGTTAAAACCCCCAAAAAAAGCCCAAAAGGGAGGGAAAAAAATACTTAGGAAAACAAGAGGGTCCTGTGCACCCTGTAGTGCTTGAGCCCTAATTACTGTAACTTTGATGTTTTTGATAAACCTGATATGTAGTGACATTTTTTCAGAAATCAACTGATATTTGTTATTATAATGTAAAGTTAGGAACAATTAGTGTCTTTATATGTTGTAGAGTTCAAACGCATGTTGTCCAACTGAGTGGACATATTTGTAATTCCATGAAAAATAGGTTTATTAAAAAAAAATTCAGTTGCATTTTATTTGAATAAAAATCTTGACTGAGGTTCTCATAATTCATGCATGAAAGGGTTAAGTATGTATGTATTTATGTATTTAGTGATTTAATTGTTATTTATTTTATTGGGACCATGTACAGCTTTTTAGCTGCATCAGAGCTAGCTTTTTTCCCATTTTACATGTGTGCACGTTTACTAGCATATTAGCTGTTTCGAGGAGCTTCAGTCCACAAGAACACATATGTGTACGTCATGTTTAGAGACCTACAAAGATGCTAGTTTTACACTTTTTTTTTCAAATTTGCATGTCATGACAAATATACAAGGCTTTTATAAATATCTAAATCAGAATAAGCCATGAAATATGACAGCACTTCTTATCTGGTCGACGTTTGTGTATGGCCATACCACTTGAATCTTCCATTGTGTTTGCCGCCATTTTGAATTTTGACCGTAGTGTGTTATAAACTTCTGACACAACCAGGTGGCAGTGTAAGTACCCCCATATATGTCCATAACACCAGCAAATCAGCAGTGAATATAATTGTGGACATAAGAGCTAAAATGTGCTGTCCACGTATGTGGCCACTAAGCCCTAGGAGGTTAATACAAAATTCTAAGGAATCCTATGATTTGAAGATTTTGTTAAAGTATACAGTTTAGTCTGGTCATGTAAAGAGCATATTAAAAAGCATGCATGTAAACCAGAAGTATAAAATGTCTTAATAATGCGCATAAAATGAAAGCAACAAAAGTCTAATCTATTTAGGTTTCCTTTGACGAGACAGGCGCGGGGGTTGGAGAGAAGTCGGAATTCGACGGCGTGTTACTGATTGGTTGGTTTCTCACACCGATTGCAGCCAATGAGGATTCAGCAGTTTGGACTATATTAGAGAGTGCCAAGGGGTTGTCGCTTACATTTTACTGTGCTCTTTGAACACGTGTACTTGCTGAATTATGTCTGGAAGAGGCAAGACCGGCGGAAAAACTCGTGCCAAGGCCAAGACTCGCTCATCTAGAGCCGGTCTGCAGTTCCCCGTGGGCCGTGTTCATAGGCTTCTCCGTAAAGGAAACTACGCTGTGCGCGTTGGTGCCGGCGCTCCGGTCTACTTAGCCGCTGTGTTGGAGTATCTGACTGCTGAGATTCTGGAGTTGGCTGGTAACGCCGCCCGCGACAACAAGAAAACCCGTATTATTCCCCGGCATCTGCAGCTCGCCGTGCGTAACGATGAGGAGCTGAACAAACTGCTCGGCAGAGTGACTATCGCTCAGGGTGGTGTGCTGCCTAACATCCAGGCTGTGCTTCTGCCTAAGAAGACCGAAAAGCAGGCCAAGACCAAGTAATTTTTACCCACTGCTGCGTTTGTCACTACACAAAGGCTCTTTTAAGAGCCACCTATTTTTCTCATTTAAAAGTGCGTTTTTCTGTTCAGTATAACATGAATAGGAACTATAAATATTTAAGCTCTCCATATATCAGCAAAGTAGAGCAGATTTTTTTTAAACTCCCCTTAATGCAGCTAAACCATCACATTTCTCTTGGTTAAAGTCCACTAGTATGCGGTAATTTTAAGCATAAAATAAAACATCGCACATACATTATATAGAAGACATCGCCAAACATTTCTTTTCTGGTAACGTTTTAATAAATATTTATAACTCGTATTCATACATGTGTTACAACGGTGTTGGTGAACTAATAAGGAAAAACGCACTTTTAAAGGAAAAAAAATAGGTGGCTCTTAAAAGAGCCTTTGTGTAGTGACAAACGAAGCAGTGGGTAAAAGTTACTTGGTCTTGGCCGCTTCTCAGCGCCACGCTCCCCCCCAGACCCGCTCCCCACCCCGCCCTGGTCAGCGCCACTTCCCTAAAAAATAAAACTACTTAAATGTTTACCTGCGGGCTGGAGCGGGATAAAACTTGAATACTGCGAGCGGGAGAAAATATGTATTGTACACGTGTTCAAAGAGCACAGTAAAATATAAGCGACAACCCCTTGGCGCTCTCTAATATAGTCCAAACTGCTGCATCCTCATTGGCTGCAATCGGTGTGAGAAACCAACCAATCAGTAACACGCCGTCGAATTCCGACTTCTCTCCCACCCCCGCGCCTGTCTCGTCAAAGGAAACCTAAATAGATTAGACTTTTGTTGCTTTCATTTTACGCGCATTATTAAGACATTTTATACTTCTGGTTTGCATGCATTTTAATATGCTCTTTACATGACCAGACTAAACTATATACTTTAACAAAATCTTCAAATCATAGGATTCCTTAGAATTTTGTATTAATTAATTACAACGCGCACAGCGTAGTTTCCTTTACGGAGAAGCCTATGAACACGGCCCACGGGGAACTGCAGACCGGCTCTAGATGAGCGAGTCTTGGCCTTGGCACGAGTTTTTCCGCCGGTCTTGCCTCTTCCAGACATAATTCAGCAAGTACACGTGTTCAAAGAGCACAGTAAATTGTAAGCGACAACCCCTTGGCGCTCTCTAATGTAGTCCAAACTGCTGCGTCCTCATTGGCTGCAATCGGTGTGAGAAACCAACCAATCAGTAACACGCCGTCGAATTCCGACTTCTCTTTTGCTAGTTTACATGCATACATTTCAATAAGCTCTTTATATGAAGAGATTGAGTTGTATATTTAAATAAAACAACTATGTAATTAATGCATAATAATAATCTTGTGATTTTTTTTGTAAGTTTTGTTAATATGGTTAGTATGGTGCCCATTGAGAGGGATCGTGTCTGGTGTATTTTGAGAGGTTTAAGTATGCACGTGGCAGCACGGTGGTGTAGTGGTTAGCACTGTCGCCTTGCACCAGGGTGCAAGGGTCTGGGTTCGATTCCCATCTCTTTGTGCATGGAGGTTGCATGTTCTCCCCATGCTTGGTGGGTTTCCTCCGGGTACTCCGGTTTCCTCCCACAATCCAAAGACATGATGTAGGTTAGGTTAATTGACGTTCCAAAAACTTGCCCGTAGTGTGTGAATGAGTGTGTGCCCTGCGATGGATTGGCACCCTGTCCAGGGTGTACCCCGCCTTGTGCCCTAAGTTTCCTGGGATAGGCTCCAGGCCCCCGCGACCCTGTATATAAGGATAAAGCGGTACAGAAAATGAATGAATATGCATGCACGTATGTCAAAAATAGGTGTAAAAATGTCTTTGCATGAGTAATGCTACAGTACATACAAAGCTTGAAAATAAACTATATGTTTCCATTTTGTCCATGAGTTACATATCTTACATGCGATATCTAAGATTCAAAATATAGTGTAGCGTTTTTCGACGCTAGCAGGGATCTTGGAGGACGAGTGAGCTTACTTGCTCCCCAATGCAAATGGCTGGGGAGTAATTTATTACTCCCAGCACAAGCACACATACACACCCCCAACTTGGCCGAAGCCACTAACCCAAACACCCCTCTCTCTCACGGTAGGCACAGAGAAACCCCCGCAAAACATGACGGTCGTCAGCCGCCGGCCCGCCCACGCCACAATAGTTTCAAAGCAACGATGATTGAGTCCAAGCACTTGTCATCACCACCTGGGGCCTGTTTCAGAAAGCAGGTTAAGTGAAAACTCAGAGTTTGGTAACCCTGAGATAAGAGAAAGTCAGAGTTTTCCGTTTCAAAAAGGCAGGTTTGTCAAACCCGAGAAAGCAGGGTAACTCAAGCCTGTTTCTGAAAGAGAGGTAACTATTACTCAGAGTCAGTTACCGTGGCTACTTACTCGGTGAACCTTACCTGGTCGGGAGCAGGTTTTATTCTCTGAACTCGGAGTTTCTGTCGGTCTCCTCCCCTTTTTAAAAGACGCAGCGGTATTTCTCGCCGTAGCCTTAGTCATTCATTGGCCACATTTCGGACACAAACAGAGAAGACAGTTAGGAGAATGGCTTGTCCTTTTTTGGAGGATCCCGTAGATGAGGAGGCTGCATTAATTCAAAGAGAATTACATTTACGTCGGGCAAGGATTTTTTTTGTCTTTTCCCCGTATATTTTTGTTTGAGCGTTACCGTTTTTCATTGCTATCAATTACATACATCCATAATCTAATCCGTCCTTACATCACTAATATCACCCATCGTGGCCGTGCTCTTACATCCGAGCAGAGACTATGTGCAGCTTTACGTTTCTTTGCTAATGGAAGCTTTCTGTACAATATCGGGGATGCGGAGGATATTAGTAAGGCCACTGTATGCAGAGCTGTACGGAAAGTGTGCCTCGCTCTGACACGCTTTCTGCACACTCACCACCAGCACAAAAAATAAAATAAATGAAATGAAATAAACACAAGTCACAACACTTTATTTGGTCTTCTTTATTTCCTAAAAATTAAAACGTCACACATTACTTATCTATTATACTGAAATACTTTAAATGTAAACTTGCGCATTAACTTGAGCAGCTATGTTTTCCTACGCTACCTGTCTCTGTTTCGCCGATGCAGTGGTGTTACCTTTTTTTTTTTTTTTTAAATATGTGCTCATATTTGCTGTAAGTTTGCATGAGCATATCAAGTTTACCTCCTGTTGCCATGGTGACTCGTAATATCTGCGCTCCATTGATAATGGCTTTTTAGAGTCGCGGTGTACACGCTTAACTCTGTGTTAGTCCACTCAGAGTTGATTGAACTTACTCAGATCAGCTGTTCTGAAACCGAAAACTCTGAGTTTTTAATCTCTGGGTCAATCAACTCAGAGTTCAAGTTTAAACTCCGAGTTGTTTGAACCTCCTTTCTGAAACAGGCCCCCGGTTAGCTTACATGCAATTACTGATGATTACATTTGCAAAGGGGGAAAGGTGTAAAATATTGTTATAACTAGCTAGTGGAAAACGGGAGTGTTAGCAGGTCTGCATATTTGTGAGAAGATCAGTGTTTTGTAACACCCCAGCATTTTATTGTCTCAAGCAGTGAGATTAATAAAGTTCTAATGCTAGCTACCCAACTAAAAGCCTGCGTCATGCTAGCACTACAGTTAACAGTTCAGCGTTCATTCATCACTTTACCATCTTCGTAACCCTGCAAACATTCTACAGAGAAAGCTAAAAAGCTCAGACATATTAGCCGTTTCTTTCATACACAGGTGGGGTTGTTTGGCTAACTAGCAGCTATTCCCAGCTAAATTATCATCCAGTACCTCAGACCAGCCGGAAAGTTTGTGTGTAACCTTAACACGGTAACAGTAATAAATGTTACATATAGTAATAATTTTTCAGTCATATGTGAATTAGGTGAGTGAACATGTGTATACAGACCTTGTATTTAACGTAATTTTCCCTTAAATGTCCGAGGAGGATGAACCGTCATCAGCGGTGTGGGAGCTCAACTGCCACCTACTGCATAGAACACGTATTGCACCATTAGACCTAAATTGATACTTCATGCGCTATTACTTACGTCTGAATAAAGGAGCAACCAATCACACAGCTGGCTCCGCCCTATCGCTCTTGATTGACAGGACGACTCATTCTGCTGAAAAGTCGCATTATGAAATAAATAGGCCATTGTGAAAAACGGGATTTGGAAATAAAAACTGACTTTGAAAAAATTTAATTTTGAAATAAAAACAGCATGAATTAAATAAAATGCCTCTGCAATAATCTGTTATTGGGAAAAATAATGACCATGAAATATTATTTCATAATAATAAGCTTTTTTTCAAAATATGTTCCATTATTTCACAATATCATTCTCATATTACATATATGTGTCATTTATTCATATAGTTATTTATTTCATAATGTCCTATTTATTTATTTAATTTTGAACACTTTGGAGTTCCATAGGTATGTAGTACATATATGGCGCTTTTCCACTGCATAGTACGGCAGTTCAGCTGACGTGTAAACTCTGCTGGTCACTGATTGGCCGGAGAAAATCGTCATCACTCCGTCACCGAATTTGCGACATGAGACACAACAGAACCGCTATATTTAGAACAGCCAGAGAAGGATCGGACGCACCTTTTTGTATTAACCAAAAATTTTCTTTGGCTGGCATCAGCCTCTTTTGAAACAAACTCCATCGTCTCACTCACTCATTCTATACCGCTTTATCCTGTATTCAGGGTCGCGGGGGCCTGGAGCCTATCCCAGGAGACTTAGGGCACAAGGCGGGGTACACCCTGGACATGGTGCCAATCCATTGCAGGGCCCACACACATACACTATGGGGATTTTGGGAACGCCAATCAACCTAACCTACATGTCTTGTATGCAACCCTTCCATTTGATCCGGGCTTGGGACCGGCCCTCTATCCGGTCTAACCATATAATCCCTTTAAAAAAAATTAATTCCAAAAGTCCCAATGTTTTTGTTCTCTTTGATGGTTTAAATGGTTGTTTTTTTTTTTCCAGGCCACCTTCACACACTTCTGTTTGACCTCATGTTGAGAGTTTGAGTACCAAACGCAAATGTAACATTCAGAACCACCTCCAGTCCTTTTATCTGCTAGCTTAGTCACAGAGTAACAAGGGAACAGGCCACACCTGGCCATGCAACTGATTTTCAGCCATTTGTTTCATTACTTATGAGCCACCAAAATGTGTGCGTGTATGAAAATGGCTGTAATTCCTGAATGGTTAATACCAACTTGTCAATCTTCCTCAATTGAAGCTGAAAGTCTTGACTTCGTTCAAATATTAAGTGTTTAATTAAAAAAATTTCATAGCAGTTTAGTGTGATGATTTTTTGCCATTTTTCAAGTGGTCTTAAAAATGGATCCCTGACCCAAGATGGCGGCGATGTTGAGGCGACATCTAGTCAGTATATATCTATGGCCACAGAAGTCATGAGTCGCACTGGAGTGACGTAATCGTCCCCTTTGACTGATTGGCTAGAGGAGCAGCTGTCAATTCGAACTAGATAGCCAATGGTGACACTAAAGCCCGCCCCCAATTTACATCAAACTCTGACGGCAAAGTTTTGAAACGCAAGCGCAAAACATGAGAACGTGAGCAAAAGGGAAAGGAGCATAAGCACACAAAAAAATAAAATATGAGCGGAAAACCTGATTTTGTTTGTGACTCGAAAAATGCTGAATTCGTGTTTCAGTTTTGTGCAATATAATTTGTAATGGGTTTACATTTGGAATTTGCGCTTCTTATTTTTCCACCCGTGACTGCGTTGTTATTCTAAACAACTTTGCATCTATTTAAAATTTTTGTGCGTTATAATTTTACAAGTCTTTCATTTTCGCTTATTATTGTTACTGCAATACTTTTGATTGAAATTTGATCCCATAATATTCCTGTAGCAAAACTCACTTGTGCACTTGTAAACGCGAACTTGAGAGAGCAGAGTCGGGGGCGGAGCTGGGTGGGAATGAAGTCATTTTATTGGTCGAAAGCGCAGCAATGTCGTTTAATTGGTTGGAGCCAGCCAATGAAGTGGGACGTTTTGTGCGTGATGACGTCACAGACTACAGAGCAGCTTGCACCGTTTCAGTGGTGGTGGTCGATAGATTGCGATGACGGCATCGAACACATTGCTGCGCTTTTACTGGTATATAAAATCCAGTAAAACTAATATTTCATAAAAATATTTTCCAAGAGTTTAAAAACAAAATAGCTGATACATATGCATACGAATGTTTGCATTGTGGCTGGCGTTGTTCATTGGTGAGGCATCGACCAATAAAATGACTTCATTCCCACCCCAGCCCCCGACTCTGCTCTCTCAAGTTCACGTTTACAAGTGCACAAGTGAGTTTTGCTACAGGAATATCGCAAAATGAGTAGCAAAAGTCAGAGTGCTGGGATTTGAGGTTGTACTGCCAGATCTGAGAAGTTGTGAGTGCCAACTTGTGGTTGTACAGCGAAACTGAAGTAAAGCGCAAAGATAAATGTGTAGTACACAATTGTGCCTGTCATTTTGTTTATGTGAGTGACACTTTACACATTTGTCACTATTAATCTGCAACTTCGAATTCAAAACACAGGTGTTCTAAATATTGTGTGCGCAAATCGATAGATGCAGCTTTTCACATTAGAGCTTTGAGTATAAATTTCAACTTACAAATACAAATATTAATTTTACAAGTTCTCACATTCAAATTTGCAAGCCCTCGGGTTTTGCTACCGTTTTACCTTCATAGGATCTTAACAAGGTTCCAAGTAGAGCTTCAACATGCAACAAGAAGAAATGGGAGTGAGACAAAACATTTTTTGAGCATGCAATTTAATGAAAACAACGATTAAACTGAAACAGGCTGTTTTACAGCTGATCAAAAGTTTAGGACCACGTAACCAGAACCCGTAACCAGTCGTTACCACACAGCATTCCTCATGACTGAGGGTCCTTGTCTCTCTGCAACATCTGGACATAGCCATCGGCCGTTTGACGCCCAGCCAGACAGCCCATTGGATCCTCCAGCTCAGTGCTGGTGAAATTTTTTGGGGTCTTCCACTTGACTTTTTTTGTTCCATAACCCTCAGGATCATTTAAGAAATTCCAAATGACTGTCTTACTGCGTCCCACCTCAGCAGTGATGATGAACTGCATAAGCAGGGTCTCTCACAGCGCAACAACCCAACCATGTTCAAAAAGGGAGAGTTTTTCTGCCATCAGAACGTGTGACTACCTGACAGAAAATGATAATGAATCCACATCTTTGCACAGATTTGGCCTTTTAAAGCATGTGGTCCTCAGCTGAAATAGCCCGTTTCAGATAACATTTATTTTCAAATAATTGAATGCTCAAAAAAATTCTCACCCCCATTTCTTCTTGTTAAGATCCAAACATGCAAAATATGATTTTTTGCCATTTTTCAAGTGGTCTTAAACTTTTGATCGGGACCGTACTTCCTGTTGGGGAGGCTTGTGGTGACGTCCACAGAGCTCCCCCCATCCCCAGGTTGTACTCCTTCACAAACTACAATCTTGGTACCAATACCAAGAAGGTTAATTAAACCACACTGACATATCATTGACATGACGTGTAAATGAGCGACAGGAAACGTGCTGATGCAGCTGAGGCACAGTTCATGTTTGCTACTTACGGAAACCTCATCAGTAACCGACATGTTCTGTCTTGACCTTGTGTTACAGTACACAGGCAGTAGTGCACTTCACATGTAATTCAACCTCAACCCACATCCTCTTAAAAATGGCACTTGAGCTAGAAAAGTGTATTTTCAAAAATCAACACAATGAGTTTACACAAAAATAGTTATTTTTTATTGAGTTTTTAAGGGAACTCAACAGAAAAATAAATTAGGCCTTGCCTGCTTAATTAAATCTTTTTAAACAGGGACAAAGACCAAAGTTTCATCTGTTTTCAAAAAAGAATATTCAAATAGAATAGAACAATACAATGAAGGTTTATATTTTTCTATAAAATACCCCATGAATAATACCCTGAATCTGTGCTGCTTAGCCACATGGGCAAGACTGCAGCTAGCCTGTTGGCGTTTAAAAAAAAGAATTATGTGATAGCAATGCTTCAATTCACAGCAAAAGAGCTCCTCTTAACTTTGTTTCTCGCTTCAGACAGACAACTGGCTTCATTGCAGTTGAAATGGGATGCGACACAGATAAGCACCAGCAGAATTGGAGCATGGAGGGCTATGGAAACGAGGACCTCCAGTTACCCAGCAGTGCGGCAGCTCAGTCTGAATCAGAGAGAACAATCACCTCATCTGGGTCACACTGGGTCGCAACGTTCACCTGCAAAATAGAATTATTTCAGTGGTCAGTAGGTTGTACAGTGTGGCAACAAAAGTATTTAGTCAGCCACCAATTGTGCATGTTCTCCCACTTAAAAAGATGAGAGGCGTGTAATTTTCAATATAGGTTTTCCTCAACTATGAGAGAGAAAATAAGAAAAAAAAATCCAGAAAATCACATTGTAGGATTTTTAATGAATGAATTGTTAAATTCCTCTGTAAAATAAGTATTAGGTCACCTACAAACAAGCAAGATTTCTGTTTCTCACAGACCTGTAACTCCACTTGTTACCTGTATTAATGGCATCTGTTTTCAGTATAAAAGACACCTGTGCACAACCTCAAACAGACACACTCCAAACTCCACTATGGCCAAGACCAAAGAGCTGTCAAAGGACACCTCTGCAATAAGTAAGCAACTTGGTACTGTATGAAGACATCAACTGTGGGAGCAATTATTAGAACATGGAAGACGTACAAGACCACTGATAATCTCCCTCCATCTGGGGCTCCAGGCAAGATCTCACCCCGTGGGGTCAAAATGATCACAAGAACTGTGAGCAAAAATCCCAGAACTACACGGGGGGACCTAGTGAATCACCTGCAGAGAGCTGGGACCAAAGTAACAAATGGCGCTTTTCCACTGCATAATACAGCACAACACGGTTCAGTTCAGCTCACTTTTGGGGGGTTGTCCACTGGGAACAGAATCTGGTCCTTTTTAGTACCACCTCAGCCGAGGTTCCAAGCGCGCCGAACCGTTACCAAAACGTGACGTGTAAACTCTGCTGGTCACTGATTGGCCGGAGAAAATCGTCATTACTGCGTCATTGAACTTGCGACACGAGAGACAACAGAACCGCTATATTTAGAACAGCCAGAGAAGGATCGCACGCACCTTTTTGTATTAACCAAAACTTTTCTTTGGCTGCCATCAGCCTCTTTTGAAACAAACTCCTTCGTCTTGCTGTTAAAAACATCCACATGCCGAGAATGAAGAACACCATTCCGTCGATATGCTCCATTGTTGTGTGTTTGTGGCGCGTTGACGATGACGTCACGGCAGTAGCGGCGCCGCAACTATAACGACACGTGAATAATCCCGCCCACTCTAAAGCGTTACTACACTGCAGTGGAAGCGCAAACCGAGCCGAACTGAGCTGAACCAAAGTGAGCTGTACTGAACCGTGCTGTGCCGTACTATGCAGTGGAAAAGAGGCAAAAGGCTACCATCAGTAACACACTGTGCCACCAGGGACTCAAATCCTGCAGTGCCAGACGTGTCCTCCAGATTAAGCCAGTACATGTCCAGAATGTCATATGGTCAGATGAAACCAAAACAGAACTTCGTGTTTGGAGGAGAAATGCTGAGTTGCAACCAAAGAACACCATACCTACTGTGAAGCATGGGGGTGGAAACATCATGATTTGGGGCTGTTTTTCTGCAAAGGGACCAGGACGACTGATCCGTGTAAAGGAAAGAATGAATGGGGCCATGTATCGTGAGATTTTGAGTGAAAATCTCCTTCCATCAGCAAGGGCATTGAAGATGAAACGTGACTGGGTCTTTCAGCATGAAAATGATCCCAAACACACCGCCCGGGCAACGAAGGAGTGGCTTCGTAAGAAGCATTTCAAGGTCCTGGAGTGGCCTAGTCAGTCTCCAGATCTCAACCCCATAGAAAATCTTTGGAGGAAGTTGAAAGTCCGTGAGAACACTCATACTTTTTTGCAACCAGATTAGATCTACAACTTATTTTGAGTAGTATTGTGTAAATAAAAAAAAGTAATGTGTGTGCGCGCATGCACACACGGAAAATCCAAGGAGTAACCAAGAACTACCATACCCAAGCCTGCTTAGCTTCCGAGATTAGACGAGACTGGGCGCTCTCAGGATGGCATGGCCGTAAACATTTATTTATTTTACAGTACTAAGAGATGTACAGTACGCTTGAATGATATACATATATCCAGTGATAATTTGTGCAGGTGAACATGCACTAAAGGAAAGGCTATATTTCAGAATTGATTAAGCAGACCTACAGTTAGCAAAAAAAATAATAATAATTTTACACGTTATAAATAATGTTAATCCGATTTATTCTTTTGGTTTTACTTGCCTTGTGCTTTTTAGGGGGAGGTGTGGAGCGAGAGCTGCTGACCAAATCCTGAGTGGGTGTGTCCGCCCTGGTGGAGTCCACAAGCACAGGGCTACAGGCCATTTTCACATCCCGAGAGACATCACTGTTACTAAACACAAGTAGTAACACAAGTAGGGGGGGGGAATAAAAAAAACACGAAGATTGAAGCTCGTTTAAATATTACTACTAGGACAGTTTTATGATGTTGTAATTTAAACAAACAAACAAAATATCCTACTTGATTATTCTGGATGGCAGAATTAAGTTTACTGAATATTACTTTATTATAATAATTTAACAAAAAAGTAGGAAAACGATGTGTCCATGCCTGATGTCCTCCCTCATCCTCAACACTTTTTAAGGACTGTTTAAACACACATACAGAATGTAAATAAAGTTTGATTATGAGTGATGGAGCACATGAGACAAATGCAAGATGGCTACCAGGTAAGATAATCTCTTTATACGTCTCCAGTGAAATATTAAATATTCTGTTGTCAGAATGTTAACATGACTCATTCTCATTACAACTGAAAAGGTTTTCTACATTTTGAAAATTGTTAGATTTAGATTTCTTTTTACTTCATTAAGGTCTAATTATATGCAGTGAGAAAGAATGATTTCTCTATACAGTAGTTAGCAAAACATCCTGAGGCACCTCATCCACCGCATCGAGTATTTAGACTATTATTACATGGATTTTACATGGATAATGTGAATGTACGGTCAAATAAATCTACTTGAGTAACTGTTGGTTCCCCATTTCAATACTTTAACCCATCTCTTTAAGAGAGACAAGCTTGCTTTTACCTCACATCGCTTTCTCCAGCGTTTCCATTATGGACAATCGTGTGGTTCCTCTTTGACTCCCGTTTCCTCTTCTTGCTGTTACTCATCTTGCCAGTCGTCTCAGGATGCTTGGCAGACATCACTGGGGCGAAGACACAGTCCTCAATGGCGGATGGAATCCCTGTGGCTTCACTGATGCTGTTCGAGTCGAGTAACACGTCGGCCTCTCCAGTCTGAGGGTTCAGGACACCCAACTCACCATGGCCGTGAGAAGAGGAGGGACTGTCGGGGGAATGCTTGTTTTCCGGATATTTTTCTGTGGAGATGCTGCCGCTTGTCCTGCTGTCAGACTGTGGAACATCATCTGCACTTTCATCTCCGCAGTCAGGAGACTTGACCGAGGGACACGACCCGTTGCTGCCTGGCTGTACAGCGTCATCACTGGCGCTCAGACGTTCCTCCTCGTTGTCTTCATCATCTGAAATGTTCCACATATAAATCAGCGTTTCAAAGATTATGCAGCTACGATTAATTAAACATGTAAGTTATCAATGCAGAATATGAGGACACGCTTAATACATAACATACAGTGAAACCTCGGATTACGAGCATAATTCGTTCCGGAAGCGGGTTCTTATTCCAAAACACTCGTAAACCAAATTTAATTTTCCCATAAGAAATAATGGAAACTTAAATTATTCGTTCCACAGCCCAAAAAAATTAATACATAAAAATAATTAATACAAAATATTGTATTTTGACCCCTTGTCGGGAGCAGCCGAAAGACCAACAACATATAGTAAAAATAAAACAAATTAACCTGCACTTTACATTTCAAAAAAGTAAAAATGTATCCCAACAGATAAGTGTTTCTGTTTGGCGCTGTGTGTGTGTGTGTGTGTGTGTGTGTGTGTGTGTGTGTGTGAGGCTAGAGTAAGTGGAGACTAGGGCTGGGCAATAAAACGATAATCATATGTATCGTGATAAACACATGATCAATATAAATAAAAATGTGTTTGAGAAAACATTTGATAATTTTTATTCTTTGTCTGAAGAAAACAGGTTGCGAAGCTAGTTTGGTTGCTGTCATGCGCACTCGCTCCGTGACCGGCACTAGGACCCAGAAGTAGTACGGTCGCGATTCAGGATGCATAAAAGGAGACAAGATGGCGCTTCACATCGCTCAGTCTTTGAGTCTGCCCATGCCGTTTCCCGACACTTCGCCGAATCTTATGCGAGTACTCACAATTTTGGGTCCAATTCCTGATTGAGTGCGAGTTGCTAGAATGTGGGTTTAATTATGTAAACTCTTTCTCTCGGCGTGAGAGAGTTCTTACACGCTACAAGGACTAACTGCTAGTCTTCTGGTCCGCCTCCGGTTGCCCGTGACTGTTGCATTAACAAAGGCACTCGCTTTCTGGTAACCTAGCAAAGTAGGGAGTGATACTGTTACATGATTGGCATTAGCGCATCACGTTTGGTTGCGCCATATGATTGTCTCGTGCTGGTCTGCTGGATTCCTTTTCATAAGCAGAAAATTCACTTTGCACTATTTTATTACACTTTATTAAGCATTTCTTACATTTTTCATTTTGCACCTTAAATGTTGAGATTAAGTGTTCATTGCGACTTTACACTTCCATGGTTGTTGACATTTCTGTCTTAATAACTGATCAGAGGAACGTTAAGTTTAACCCTATGATGCACGAGTGATATGACCCTACACTCTTCCATAAATGGGTCATTTTTGACCCACCTATAAAAGTCAATGTGTTATGCGATTTTTGTCATTTTGGTTGTGAATAATGAATTGTAACATAGTCTGTATTACATTTTAGACCACACAAAAATGATTTCATGTTTGAAATTTTATTATTTTTCACTTTATTACAGATTTTGAACATTTTGATAATTAAAAAAACGAATATTATACAGAACAGCAATAGAACAATGTCAACATTCATTGTGTGTATGTGTGTAAATGTCTGGTCATTGACAGTTCCTCACTCTTTTCTATTCTCTTGCAGGCAAGTCTCCGTGCTTGCTAAAGCGTTTGATGTGATAGTCCCTGTTTTGCCTTCTTGTCTCCTCACTGCATGCAGTTGTGACAGACTACCTGTTTTTGGCTGTGATCATTGCACACAGGCACATTGCACTTCCCACACCTATTGCTGACTTTGCGATCTTTGTTACTTGGGCAGATCTGACACCTCTTTCTCTTCAGTTGGCCCTGTCTGCTTCTGTCCTTTGGCTGGGTTGTGGGTTTTGTCACTCCACACCTTCCCATTGCTTCAATGATCGGGGTTTGCAGTTGTGGGCAGCCTTCCAGTCGACTCCTCATGTGTGGTGTGACAAGCTCCTTTGAGAGCTCTTTGAGGAAGAGTCGTCGTGCATTGGCGATACCCTCTGTTGAATTCAGGGTGCTGAGTCGGGAAAAAGGTATAGGCATTTAGGGTGGCGATGTCAAGGATGTTGTACCACAGCACCATGGGTCACCTCTGTGTTTGTCGCTTGCAGGTGTAGGTGCCAACCATCTGGTCCATGGTGTCAACACCTCCTTTGGTCTTGTTATAAAATGTGATCACTTCTGGTTTTTTCTTTCTGGTGTTTCATCCACCATTTTATTGTGGGACATCGTGCTCAGGAGGACAACAGCCATTCCTTTCTTTCTGGCGTAGCTGGCCATAGTAATGCTGCCATTGAATCCAAACTCTGTGCTGTGAACCTCCCTGGACTTGGAAGCCTTCATCAGAGGAGGGATATCTGGCTTATTCTGCCGTAGAGTCCCCACAATAGTGAGATCCATTTCCAGGAGATGCTGCGCAAGAGGCACACTGGTGAAAACTGTTTCTAAATCTACTGCACAACTGCCGGACAATGTTCTGCCCCAGATTCTTCTGAACTTCTTCCAATTTCACTACATGTTGTACATGTATAACTATGTATGTGACAAACTTTGACTTGAGGTTCCCATGAAATTGTATGGGAAACGCATGTGGGTCATTTTTGACCCACTTATGGAAACTTGGGGTAGTAATACAAATATTATAATTTCTTAAGTATAAGAGGTAACTTAAACATTTTAATGGAATGATATCTAAAACATGTTATTTGAGGAATACCTGGAATATGAAAAGATAACTTTTCATTACAAAGATATTGCAAGAAATTGACCTCTCCGGGTCATTTTTGACCCACTTGTGCATCCTAGGGTTAAAATAATGTTTAAATGTAACATTTCTCTCCTGGTCCTTATTTTAAATGGGTCATAAAAAAATATCAATAATTATCGATATCGACCGATATGAAACACTGATACCGTGATACAGTTTTCAGCCATATCGCCCAGCCCTAGTGGAGACTTGCTTTCAGCCCCTCCTGTCTCCCCTTTCTCATTTTACACAGTGAAACTTTCTCCTCTCGTCTGAATTAAACACATACACATTAACGGAAAGACTGTTGTTCTCTTCCAAATTATTAAAGCTTCTCCGCTTTATTTTAATGTTGCTCGCAACAGCCTGTTAATTCATTCTCGTGTAATGATGAGATGGACAAACTGGTCGATGCCCCCGTTCTTTTATTTGCTGCATTGTCAGGCTATAGTACAAACTTTCGGGTGAATCCTGCACTTAATCCAAAAAAAAAAAAAAAACTCCTGAAGAACAAAACTCAGGCTCTATATCCTAGCTTACATCTCGCATTCGCGTTCACACACACACACACACACACACACACCGGACTGCATTACCCACAATGCATCTCCCGCACTGGACTACACTTCCGTAAACAGCGGTCATAAAATCAACCTCTCTCTCCCGCTACACTGTTTTATCTGAAAAAATAGCAAGGCACATCACTAATGACACTTGTGTGAGCGCAAACTAACAGAATCACTGCTGTAAAGTAAAACAAAAACAAATGAACCGCCACTTTACCTCTGTGTGTCTCAGAGCAGAGTGTGTGTCTCTTGCATTAATGTCTGTGCGTGTACCGACACAGCTGGCACAGTGTCAATTTACGCTCTCGGGCACACACATACAGCCATGAGCAAAGGAAGAAAATGTTTTTTTTTTTAACCTCTGTATTGAGAATTTCTTTTGCTTTACTCTCGCGCGCGCACACACACACGTTATAAGAAATGGTACACGCACTGTACATACGCACTTCCGAACACAAAATAAAATATGTTTTACACACACACACACACACACGGTTACAGTGTTATAGTAAACAGTACACGCGTGCACAGATGTTGATTATACCAATAAGAGACGAGCACTAAGACCCAGCAGGGGAGACGATTACCCACAATTCTCAGCGCAAGAGAGAGAAAAACCGTTGGCTCAGTTGTGATCACGTGACACTCGGCGTCAAAACAAGAAGCGCATGCTACTCGATACATGATACTCGGTGCTCGTAAACCAAGACAACACTCGTTTTTCAAATCAAAATGTATTAAAAATCTTTGCTCGTCTTGCGGAACACTCGTAAACCGTGTCACTCGTAATCCAAGGCTTCACTGTACTTAATACTCAATGATGCCGTACCGGGTTTCTAATATTAAACAGAATAAAGCACAGCTGAAATATGTTTCAGAATGGTTAGTTGATCAAAGTGATGCACACTCCTCTTTATTTCAAACTAGGAAAGTAAATTATCATTATTTAGTAGTAGCAGAAATAAACTAAAAACATTACTTAAAAAAAATTAAATGCATATTTTAAATTTAAATTATTTGAAGGGAAAATGTGCTTCTGTAAGGACTTATAACAAATCAATAACCAAGTCATACCCGGTCCATCTTGTGCTTCGCTGGCCTTGAGTTCCTCCTCGATATCCGGATCTGAAGATTCCTCATCATCTTCCTCCTCTTCCTCCGCATCTTCCTCTTCATCCTTCTCCTCTTCTTCCTCATCCTTCTCCTCTTCTTCCTCCGGTTTCTCCTTCTCCTCTTCTTCTGCTTGATTTGTAACTTCACTCTTGTCACTGTTCTCTGCCTTTACAGACTCCTGCTGACCATCCTGTGGTCGAACAGCACACACAATAAGAGAGGGGGAACAGCACTTTAATTGTGCATCATAGTTTTATTGCATATGGTTCACAGGGAAACAGTTACACAGAACAACAACTCTGCCTAGATACAGTTGAAATACCTGATTAAAAAAAAGAAAACATCTGTTTGGTTCTTCCATCAGCTCTTGGACAATGCTTATACTTGCTATTCACAGTGTACACAGATATCCTGTGTTTGTGTGCGTTTGTGTGCATGTCCCTGCTGCATTTTAACTACAGCAGAACCTCAGCATATGAGTTTAATCTGGAGTCAAGTTCTTGAGGTGAAATTTTGTATTGTGAAACACATTGTCCCAAAGAAAATAATGTAAATGCAGATAATCCGTTCCAGCCAACCAAAAATATGACTAATTTCAAACACTATAATAATATTTTTGCATAAAAAAAACAAACAATCAAAACATTTAGAAAAGACACGTAAATTAAGTAACATTAAATAATTATACACTAAATTTCACTTCAACGTTAATTTATGATTCCTCTTGGCAAAGAAACTAAGTGAAAAGCTAAACTGAACGTGGCTCCCTTTTCTTCTTCTCGATACCATTCGCAATAGCATGTAGCGCAAGGACATACTGGGTTTTTATAATCAATTTTTATATGGTGTTTTATACTTTAGAATAAGACTGTGAATCATTCTGTCTCTTTGTCCTGTGATACTGTCCCAATGGTGAGTAACCAAATTTTGAGGCATGTTCAATGTCTTTTTATCATTGTGCTACCAGATTGACTCATAAGGGCGGTGAGGCCAATACGATACTCACACAACCCCCGGAAGTGCGTGAAACCGGAAGCGATTGCGACTGGCTTGATCGCTTGTTTGTTGTTTTGTTGGAGCAAAAATCCAGCCAAAACCTTTAGTTCATTAGTCAAACATGCACAAGCAAGGGTCCACTGTATGACCTTAGCCTTACAGGCATGTTTACAGATTTCCCAGAAAATTCACAGCTCATTTCTCTCCCACTGTTCACCCCATCTCACCTCTTTTTTCTGCTTGTCTTTCTCCAGACGTTTTCTCCTGTCCTCATCCTCAGCATCATCCTGTTTGAGAGCGTATTTGTTGATGACCTCCTCGAGGGAGCTGACTGCCACCTCTCTGTTAGAGCGTAGCTTCCTCTCCAAGACGAGGTCATTAATGGCAGGATCTGAGGCTACGTTTAGGGGAAGGAAAAGAAAAAAAAAAAAAAAATGATTTGTTTAGCTCAAAAAGATGTGCCAAGAAAAGAATCAAATAAAAACAAGTCAAGGGCATTAACAGTCATACGTTTTACACTGCACCCGTGAGATACTTATGAAGGTAAAACAGTAGCAAAACCCAAGAGCTTGCAAATTTGAATGTGAAAACTTGTAAAATTAATAGTTGTATTTGTAAGTTGAAATTTATACTCACAGATCTGATGTGTACACCTGTGTTTTGAATTCGAAGTTGCAGATTAATAGTGACAAATGTGTAAAGTGTCACTCACATAAACAAAATGACAGGCACAATTGTGTACTACACATTTATCTTTGCGCTTTACTTCAGTTTCGCTGTACAACCACAAGTCGGCGCTCACAACCTCTCAGATCTGGCAGTACAACCTCAAATCCCAGCGCTCTGACTTTTGCGATATTCCTGTAGCAAAACTCACTTGTGCACTTGTAAACGCGAACTTAAGAGAGCAGAGTCGGGGGCGGGGCTGGGGTCGTAATGAAGTCATTTTATTGGTCGATGCCTCACCAATGAGCTACACCACCAAAACGGCGCGAGCTGCTCTGCGTAGTCTGTGACGTCATCGCGCATAAAACGTCCCACTTCATTGGCTGGCGTTGTTCATTGGTGAGGCATCGACCAATAAAATGACTTCATTACGACCCCAGCCCCGCCCCCGCTCTCTTAAGTTCGCGTTTACAAGTGCACAAGTGAGTTTTGCTACAGGAATATCGCAAAATGAGTAGCAAAAGTCAGAGCGCTGGGATTTGAGGTTGTACTGCCAGATCTGAGAGGTTGTGAGCGCCAACTTGTGGTTGTACAGCGAAACTGAATTAAAGCACAAAGATAAATGTGTAGTACACAATTGTGCCTGTCATTTTGTTTATGTGAGTGACACTTTACACATTTGTCACTATTAATCTGCAACTTCGAATTCAAAACACAGGTGTTCACATCAGAGCTGTGAGTATAAATTTCAACTTACAAATACAAATATTAATTTTACAAGTTCTCACATTAAAATTTGCAAGCTCTCGGGTTTTGCTACTGTTTTACCTTCATAGATACTTACCGGGAGACAACTTGTAAGGGTCCGTGAGGTGAGAGCCAAAGTTGTAGACCATGTCGAGGTGGCGCCTCTCCTGCAGTTTGCTGCCCGTCTCGCAGAACGCCTCCTGCGCGATCTGCGCCTCCTGCTTGCGGCTCAGCATGAGCTGGTTGCGTTTGTTGGCACGCTTCACCACCTGCAGGATGTCCGTGTAATCCGGAGGGTTCTCGTGGACCTCAGGCCGGTTTATAAATCGCTCAATCTAATGCAACCAGGAGATTTCTTTTTTTAAGACATGGGAGAGATACACCAATGAGTCATAATGTTAAAACTACCTAGGCTGGGGGTTTGCGCATGTGCCACCTGGGCGGCTCTGGCCCATCATGGTTTGGCTCTGGAGGAGCTCTGTGAGTGTTTGCTGGGGTGTCTGGCACCAGGAAGTTAACGGAGAATCTTTAGGGTGTTGACCTTCACATACCAAGACTATTAACATGAGTTGCATCACAAATCTAAACCTCTGATCTTATATTTGAAAGTTATTACTGTGTGGTCTGCCACCAAATGTGCCATGTTCTGACTTAACACCTCTAAAAGAGATGTAGATGACATGTACGCACAGTACCACTTCCTGAACTTCCTGCGTCCTGAACTATTTAAAAAAAAAAAAAAAAAAAGCTTGATCGTTCTAGATCAGCGGTTCCCAAACTGGGGTGCGCAGTCTGACAACCAGAGAGAATGTTTGTAATGGCGGAAAAATATATATTTTATTATTTTTATGTATTTATCTTGGGCAAACTTAACATGTCATCTTTTTGAGAGAAAAGGAATTCACTGAGAAAGAAAAAAAATAAATAAATAAAAGCACATGACAAATTGTAATTTACAACCTATGCATTACTCATCTCGTGGTTTCACGTCTGTGTCACAATTTCACATTAGGCGCTAAGTGATAGTACATTCGTAATTTTTTTTCGCTTACTCAATTCATCACAATGGACACCTGGTCAAAGACTGGCACTTTAAAGAAGTCAAGTGACAGTAGGGATGAACCATCTACATCAGCCTCTTCTATGGAGATGTGCAGCTGCCTAGAATATATGGACTCGGAGGATAACAAACGAGGTGAAGAGGCGCAGGCGGGAACAGAGAAATCCAGCTGTAGATGTACTGATGAAGCGAATTAAGCCTACACTAGAAAGTGAGAAAATGTCAAGTAAGAAACGCAAATATAACGGCAGTATAACTGAGCGTACATTGGTTTCGGGTTTTGGTATTTTGTAATATACAGAAAATGTGTGTGTATTATTTATTGTAGTTAGAAAATGTAGAGTTTGATTGAAGGGGTGCTTGAACGGTGTCAAATATTAGAAAGGGGTGCACACAGCAAAAAGTTTGGGAACCACTGTTCTAGATCATTGTATCTCTCCACTCTTATAGAAAATAAAAATAAACCTAGATTTTTATTTAATACCATAGCTAAATTAATTAGAAATAAGAACACTGCAGAAATCTCCACAACAACAACATACAGTAACGAGGATTTCGTGAACTTATTCAATAACAATCAAATATCAGGCAAAAAATTCAGGCTTTGACACCGGACAATTTAATTCATACAGATGATAAACTAACCACATCAGATCAGAACCTAGAATACTTTACTCCCCTTGAAGAGAATGAAACTAATTCTTGAAATAATTTCTTCCATAAAATTCATCAAGCTGTGAATTAGATGCTATACCAACACATTTTCTCAAGCAGTCAGTACACAGAAATGGCATAAACAAACTGTATCAGTCAATATCTAGGCCTCATCACAGCACAGAGACAGCACTTGATAAAGTAGTAAATTATCTTCTATTGGCCTCTAGGTTGCATCACTATACTTGTGTTACTTAACCTCAGTGCAGCTTTTGACACTATTGATCATAATCATATCCTTCACAGATTAGAAAATGTCAATTTAATTTAATGTAAAGCTGAGATCCTGAATAATGAGTACCTTCTTGTTGATCTCTGGGTAACGAGTGCCGGTGTAGCAAATCCTCTGCTCCATGACGCGGCCAGTGTGTGTGCTACAGTTCTTCAGCTCACACAATTTATCATAGATCTTCATCATCTGAAACATAAGTACAGTCACAGTAGGAGATTACGGTCAATAAATGTTTTACAGCCAAACCCCTACGCCCATATTAAAAAAAAAAAAAAAAAGGGTTCCAGAATAAATAGATGAGGTGATGTTACAAGAAATTAAATCAACACCTCCTGATTTGAGAATTCATCTGAGCTGGACTTTGATCAGTATTAATAATTACAAGTGAATATTTGCACAAGGAGGTATGATGAAGTAAACAAAAACGAATCCTTTGTACGGAGGGATCTCATTGGCTGGAGACTGCAAGATTCAGCAATAAAATAATGACGTCATGCCGAAATCAACATGACGACCTCAGAGAACAGGAAAGCTTGTAACTGCCAGTCGTACATTAGCACTTGAGGGAAAGCATTTCAGAGGATGCACTATGTACAGTGGGTGCACAGGCAGTATGCGACTTCTACCGTCGCCGGTGTATGGCGTGTATGGCGTCAGCATTTGGGTTTGTGCGTTTGCTGGCTTTTACCACTGAGTGGCGCTATATAACTATAGACTGACGCCTCAGGCATCAGTTCGTTCTCTCCAGGCTTAATGAGGCGCAGGTCGTCCACAGCTGCACGTCGTTGCAGATAAAATAAAGTGAAACATTGTAAATAAACGAATTCATAATCACAGTAGTAACATTACAGTACAAATTTATAATTAAAATTAAATTCAGTTTTTTAGGATCGAATTTAAGCAACGTAAACATTGTAAACTGTTTAATTACAGTAGAAAGGCTACATGTGTAGGGTCTTGTGTCATCTTATATTTTGTGTTCTTTAAATTTGTAGCTTTTATAAGACTCTACTTTTATTTAGGTGCACTCACAATGACGAAAAAACTTTATGATTTTGTTAAATAAATAAAGTAAACGGGGTTCTGTATTGATTTTGGTGAACTTGAGCGCGTCAGAAAATGAACCCAAACTCCGTGTATACTCGCCGCACAGACGTGAAAAATATATACTTATAGAAAGAGAAATATCTGCTTTAATATAAACTAATGAAAAAAATTATTAGATTATGTAATTCGTATGAGAAGTGAATTACTGTATAGGCGCGCTCACTGACGACGAGATGACATGATCAGCACAGCCGTAACCAAAGGAATCACTAACTTATCAATGAATTATTAAAATGGTCAGAGTGAGTTTCCTGGCTGTTTTAACAAATATTTGAAGTAGATAACAGTAGCCCACATTTATAAAAGCATTTTTATTTATATAAAACTATAAATAAAAAAAATAATAATAATCCTGTATTTATTATTAGGTGTGCCCGCTGCCACAGTTCTTCAGTAACAAACCTATAAAACATGTACATCTGTATGAATAAATTGTTTAAATGTGATCAGTGATTTATGTAAATGACTCAGTTTAGATGTAAGTAAATGCTCCTTGCTATAGGGACTGACATCGGCGTGCTGAAAGATCTATTCTCTCATATCGGCGCGCGCGTTCATCTGACTTTAGATCAAAGTTAAAGGCGCACACGCGGGATCATGCAAACGTTTCCCCTCCTCTTTCATAAAAAATGAACAATCCGACACGAGCAGATTTGTTTCAGTCAGAATATTTATCAATCATAAAGAGAGGCGACATATACTTGCTGATTAAACACTGCATTTTTAAAGTGAAAGCGCGCGATGTGAGCAGCTTTAATTATTGATAATTAAATCATTATTAAATGGTGGACATAAGCAAAAAGAATAATATTATTTTGATTATTATTATCATGTTCTTTTGCTGTTTGAGCGTCTGTGGATTCCAAAATTGACATTTTTACCGTTTTTAATCACTGAAATGGAAGAGATACTGTACAATAGAAAGGTTCCTTATCATAACGTGCCTTGTATTGTTTTTTAATCGCTCGATACACGACCCATCATTTTTAATGCTATTTTACAAAGGGTAAATACACATAGAATAATTTTATTTGGTTTGTTTATTTATAAATAAAATTAAAAGTAATTAAAAACAGTGTAGAGTGATTAATAACACTACATGTTATGGTAAGAAAAATCTCATTCTTGCTCATTCTAGTTTCTCCGAGTGTATACTGTAGGTGAGAACAGCTATTCACCCTTAGGGGGGGTGTATCATTTGCATTTGTACGTGTCTGACTTTGCAAAGCACACCTGTAAAACCTGTTTAAATGTAAATGCTCCTCGCTGCGCTGTTTGGGGGAGGGGCACGCTAATGACGATTTGGTCAACTGTGTGAACGCTCGCCCTTTAGATGTTGCGCGCGCACTACACGGCAAAAAATATGTTAGTATATCATGACTGAAATCATGACTGAAATATATGTTAGTATATCATGACTGAAAAAAGGTTATGTAATTTGTATAAAACGTGGATTACTACAGCGCATCCACTCACAGCCGAAACCAAAGACATCAACGGCTCTGCCTATTCAGAGGCTCTGCCTATTCAGTAAAGAAAAACACTACTGTTATTATTTCAATTCATACTGTACAGCTGTGAGAATAGGGGCAGGGATATTATGCCAATATTAAATATTCTATACGATATTAAATTTCAAGTGAGTTGGGAGTTTGCAAGGCAGAGAAGGATGCTCTTCGGAGTGAGTTGCGAGTTTGATGAGACGGCATAAATATTTAATACAGCAAATTAAATATTTTGGTTTATATTATATGGTTAATGTATTTTGGTTTATATTGCAAATGCATAACGAATCAAGAGCCTGTGATTATATTGCATAAATATTTTGTACAGACAAATATCTGAATTTTTATTTATTTATTTTTTAGATTTTTTTGAAAACAAATCTCTCAAAAATAGTAAGATGTATTTTGGTTTTATACTGCAAACGAAAAACGAATCCAGGGTCTTGTGTCATCTTATATTTTGTGTTCTTTAAATTTGTAGTAGATTTATTAAATGAAATAAATTACACTAAACGGGGTTCTGTATTGTTTTCGGTGAACTTGAGCGCGTCAGAAAATGAACCCAAACTCTGTGTATACTCGCCAGACGTGAAATATAAGTACTGAAGTACTGTAGATAACAGCCCACACTTATAAAAGCATTTTTTATTTATATAAAACTATAAAAAAAAAATAATCCTGCGTTTATTTTTAGGTGTGCCCGCTGCCACAGTTCTTCAGTAACAAACCTATAAAACATGTACATCTGTATGAATAAATTGTTTAAATGTGATCAGTAAATGCTCCTTGCTAGTGACTGACATCGGCGTGCTGAAAGATCTAATCTCTCATATCGGCGCGCGCGTTCATCTGACTTAACGTTTCAGCCATTCACACATGCATTGTGCTGTTTGTACACACTTACACACTGGTTGTATAGCGCACGTATGGAATGAATACGATGAGATGACAGAGTGGAGGTTTAATACCCCTCTCTCACACGCGGGGCCGTAAGTGCGGTTCATTATGATTCGGCGCGAGTTTTGGTGCTGTTATTACGTTTCCATCTTACCACGCAAAAAAAATAAACATGTTTAACATGCGGAAGATCTTCGCGGACCGTTGGGCGCCGGTCACTCGAGGCAAATCACGGTGCCTAATACCCCTCTCTCACCTGTGTGGCCTGACTCATCTCCGTGAGCTGCCGCGATTGCCCACCACGTTCCTTTAACGTTCCGCGAAGTTCTGCAAGCTTCCGCGAGGACCAGCAAAAAATTAAACGTTGAATTTTTCACGTGGAAACATGGAAACGTAATCACAGCGCAAAGACTCGAGGTGAATCATGATCAAGCCTACGGTCACAGCGCGAGACCGAGCAGGTGAGATAGGGGTATAACACACCGCATCTCACAGCGAGTCAAACCGCATACAGTAAGTGAATACTGTAGGGGTATTAAACATTACAATCACCCAGAAACATGAATGGATGCGGGGTTTGAAACTCCCATGGTTATTTTCTCATTTAACTAAATCAAATTTCATAAAAATAAAACGTGTCAAAACCCATAAAGTCATGGATAATGGCTAATGATGAATGAAACATATTTTAAACAAAAAGCAGCGAGCAGCTGGACATCGGGACGGGGAGTGTACAGTACAGTAAGTACAGTAAGTACGACGCGTTGGTCTGGCACGCGCAGGTCTGAGCAGCTCAAGAAGCTCCATAATCTGTTGCCTTGGAAGGCAAAACTTTTATTTATATATTTTTTTAATAACGACCACGGGGAAAATATGAAAAGGGCTGAAGTTTTGTCTAAAGGAAAAATGTACATGACCCACACGGCTCCACGGACGGCGCCGTCTTCAGTTTAACACAACACCACGCTGCCTAATTGTTCGCCACCTGTTTAATATTAATAGTGATTGGCAATTTTAATGCATTAGTCACATTATGAAATAGGCTAATTAAAAGTCACTCTATTAGTTCTAAGAGATACTTAGCGTAAGAACGTTTCGGGAAATGCGCCATAACGTTAAGAGAGAGGTTAAGGTACAACTTAAGAACTACTTAGCGATAAGAAGCTTTCGAGAAACCGGGCCCAGATAAAAACAGAGAGTCTGTCTAAACTAAATAAAACCAATGTGTTTTGCTCTATTTGTTTTAGTTATTTCTATATTTAAATCTTGATGTCTTAAACTCTATTTCTCAAAAATAGTAAGATGTATTTTGGTTTTATACTGCAAACGAAAAACGAATCCAGAGCCTGTAATTATATTGCATAACTATTATTTTGCACAAATACTGTAAATCTCTGAATAAAACAATGATATTTTATTCACAAATGTAAGACAATAAATTTTGGTTCAGTGCCGGACGAAGTGCGAGCGAATAATGAAATGAGAGGCCGCGATTATACTGCATACATCTTTTTATTGATTTATTTTTTTATTATATATTCTGGAAGTTTGCTCTATTTGTTGTAGTTATTTCTATATTTAAATCTTGATGTCTTAAACTCTAACAACTGTAAGTATTGTCGAAATAAAAATTTTTTTAAAGCCCTAGTGCTGTTTGTGCTGTTTTCTTTAATAATAACACTAAACAGATAAAAACAGAGAGTCTGTCTAAACAAAATAAAACCAATGTTTTCTAACTCATTTTTTTATATTTATAGTTTTTCATGTTTGTTGGATGTGTAAATTATCATAATTGTAGTATTACTTTGCTACAACATATTGTTTTGACTTTATTATGACTTAAGCTCTGAATATATTTAAAAACCGAGACGACGGAAAATGTCAATTTGCGCCACCTGGCGGTCATTTCACGAATTATTTTGAAATGCTCCTGGTTTATTTTGGCCGCTGCCGCTTTCCACGGCGGTGAGTGCGACGGTAATGAGCAGTCTGGTTGTCACACCACTGTAATTACAATTATGTTTTCATTTGACAAATTTATGCATGAAATGCAGGACGCACAAAAAAAGTATCACTGCATGCTCGCGCTCTCTCCAAACTAGTCAGAGACAAAGCTAATTAAGGCACTTTTCTTCATGTTAAAGTGTTAAATTAAAAAAATTATCACTCAGGTGTCAAGGTACATGTGATGGTATGAAAAATACTGAGAATTTGTGAATGATACCCAGGCCTACGTGTGACTGTGTACACATCAGGCCTTGTTGGACTAAGTTGATGTCCCTTAAACTAAAATAATAGCCACAAACACGTACGCCTAGTCGATGCTACTATTTATTATTCACAGACCCTCGAGGTTGGGAATCTGTATTTCTTTTTGCTTTTGCAAAACCTTAGCCCGGGGCACTGGTAGCTCAAACGTTTAAGGCTTTGGGTTACTGATAAAGACGAGGGTTCGAGCCTCTGGCAGGGCCACCTTAAAGTAAGGTCCTCAACCCCATCTGCTCCAGAGAGTGCAGTTTCCTGCGCTCTGACCCCAGCTTCCTTTAAAGCTACATGTGTCAAATCATTGAATCTTAATCTTAAACCTGGTAATTTCCTTAAACTAAAACATAATTTCTGTAGACTTTACCACAACTTTTTGAGAATCTACAACACTGTTTATGTCCAAGTTTAGACTCGGTGTATAGCAGAACCCACTCGTGAAGCTGGTCATAACCTAGACTTTATATCAACATTCCGGTTTAAATACAGCCTCAGAGTGCGATACTCCCAACATGTTTTTATATATATATATATATATATATATATATATATATATATATATATATATATACATATATATATATACAGTGGTGTGAAAAACTATTTGCCCCCCTCCTGATTTCTTATTCTTTTGCATGTTTGTCACACAAAATGTTTCTGATCATCAAACACATTTAACTATTAGTCAAAGATAACACAAGTAAACTCAAAATGCAGTTTTTAAATGAGGGGTTTTATTATTTAGGGAGAAAAAAAAATCCAAACCTACATGGCCCTGTGTGAAAAAGTAATTGCCCCCTGAACCTAATAACTGGTTGGGCCACCATTAGCAGCAATAACTGCAATCAAGCGTTTGCGATAACTTGTCTTTTACAGCGCTCTGGAGGAATTTTGGCCCACTCATCTTTGCAGAATTGTTGTAATTCAGCTTTATTTGAGGGTTTTCTAGCATGAACCGCCTTTTTAAGCTCATGCCACAACATCTCAATAGGATTCAGGTCAGGACTTTGACTAGGCCACTCCAAAGTCTTCATTTTGTTTTTCTTCAGCCATTCAGAGGTGGATTTGCTGATGTGTTTTGGGTCATTGTCCTGCTGCAGCACCCAAGATCGCTTCAGCTTGAGTTGACGAACAGATGGCCGGACATTCTCCTTCAGGATTTTTTGGTAGACAGTAGAATTCATGGTTCCATCTATCACAGCAAGCCTTCCAGGTCCTGAAGCAGCAAAACAACCCCAGACCATCACACTACCACCACCATATTTTACTGTTGGTATGATGTTCTTTTTCTGAAATGCTGTGTTACTTTTACGCCAGATGTAACGGGACACGCACCTTCCAAAAAGTTCAACTTTTGTCTTGTCGGTCCACAAGGTATTTTCCCAAAAGTCTTGGCAATAATTGAGATTTTTTAGCAAAATTGAGACGAGCCTTAATGTTCTTTTTGCTTAAAAGTGGTTTGCGCCTTGGAAATCTGCCATGCAGGCCGTTTTTGCCCAGTCTCTTTCTTATGGTGGAGTCGTGAACACTGACCTTAATTGAGGCAAGTGAGGCCTGCAGTTCTTTAGATGTTGTCCTGGGGTCTTTTGTGGCCTCTCGGGTGAGTCGTCTCTGCGCTCTTGGGGTAATTTTGGTCGGCCGGCCACTCCTGGGAAGGTTCACCACTGTTCCATGTTTTTGCCATTTGTGGATAATGGCTCTCACTGTGGTTCGCTGGAGTCCCAAAGCTTTAGAAATGGCTTTATAACCTTTACCAGACTGATAGATCTCAATTACTTTTGTTCTCATTTGTTCCTGAATTTCTTTGGATCTCGGCATGATGTCTAGCTTTTGAGGTGCTTTTGGTCTACTTCTCTGTGTCAGGTAGCTCCTGTTTAAGTGATTTCTTGATTGAAACAGGTGTGGCAGTAATCAGGCCTGGGGGTGACTACAGAAATTGAACTCAGGTGTGATAAACCACAGTTAAGTTATTTTTTAACAAGGGGGCAATCACTTTTTCACACAGGGCCATGTAGATTTGTAGATTTTTTTCTCCCTTAATAACGTAAACCTTCATTTAAAAACTGCATTTTGTGTTCAATTATGTTATCTTTGACTAATAGTTAACGGTTTTTGATGAGCAGAAACATTTAAGTGTGACAAACATGCAAAAGAATAAGAAATCAGGAAGGGGGCAAATAGTTTTTCACACCACTGTATATATATATATTATATATATATATATATATATATATATATGTTTTGTTTTTGGCCAGGTGTTTAGTTCACGCTGATGTAAATCTGGTCTGACTGGAGACAGTGGCACTGCCGTTTTTTCTTTCTTTATTTTTTTAACGCCATGCCAGCTTCTACACCTATATTCATAGCGAGAGTCCTTTTTTGTTATTCTATGTTAAAACTAGATAAGATTAAGATATTTCTTTTTTCTAAATTTAGATTTACTTCTTTCCCCTCACAGGAATAAAAGAATTACAATCAAATAAAACATGACTGGTGTTCAAGCAGCTTCCAGATGACGGCAGGCATGTGCCTTGGTGGTTCCTGACCACCAGTTTTGGGTTTTCTTACAGAATTTGTCTTGGTGGCTCAGGATTTGGTGCTTACAGTGGTGTAGTAGAGTAGTGTGAGCTGTTCCTGGAACATGCAGTGATTTAGAAATGCCTCAGAGAGATGGTCCTGACTGTAACTCTACCTTCCTCTTTCTCGCACTCTTCCACTGTACTGTGTGTTGCTCAATCCCATGACTGCTGTCACACACACACTTTTTTTTACGATGCACAAAGACGCTACCAGGTACAGGCCATCATCATCATCATCATCATCATCATCATCATCAACAGGAAGGTGCAAGACCTCGGGCCCAGCAAATTAAAATAATTTTGTCAGGAACATGAGTTAGACCTGGTGCTCTGAATGAGATCATGTACATTATTACTCTTTTCCTTTAGTAAAGATGCCCCAGAAAAAGAGCTGATCACAGAGATCATTTCAAGGACTGGCCTGAGATTCATGTTCCCAATGAGTGGACGTGATCGTGAACTGCTCTGACGTGTCGGACCTACTTTGCGTTTGAGCTTGTGCTCCTGGATGTAGCACGAGTCCTCCTTCTCCAATTCCTCCAAAGTCAATTCCCTCTCCTGCAGCCGTTTGATCTCATCATTGTAAACCTTCAGCAAGTTCTCCAAGTGTGCTATCTGTGTGAGAGAGAGAGCGAGCGAGAAAGAGAAAAGAGATTTACACACACACACTCTCACAGGTCTTATCTAAGAGCCTATGAAGATGCAAACCTGTTTTCTGGAAGCTCGTTTTGTTTTCCTTTCCTCCTCCCCAGCGCCCGTGTTCCCTGAGGCAGACTCGTCCTTCACATCCGCATTGGCAACCTCATTCCCATCTCCACTCGGGGGTTTCACCGGCTGAATGTTGGTCTTCCGTTTGGAGGAGTGCTTTTTAAGAATCGTACAGAGTTCGTTAATGTAGACAAATGTTTTGCTAGTTTGCGCCTGGGCTTTAGTCAGGCAGCGGCCCACAGCGTTTCGGAACTCCACGGACGTCAGGAACTCAGGGAAGGCCTTGGCGTATTTCGACTTCAGGAAGGGCACGACCTCCGGGTGCTCCTGGGCATGTTTTATACAGTGATCCACGAACTGCGTGGGGTGAAAAATCAAAGAGGAACGGATGTGAGTGCAAAAGATAAATCAAAACTCTTTCAGCTCGTTAAAATGCTTTAAAGAAGGCTGTGTGTTTGTGAATGACGATCCCTGCAGTCTGCAGTCGTTCCCGCGAAAATTCAGCGAGTGGAATGCCTGGGGCCTCATGTATCAACGCTGCATACGCACAAAAACTTTGCTTACGCCAGTTTTCACGCTCACGGTCGGATTTACTAACAGTGAAATTAACGTGAGAATGTGCGTTCTTCCACTTCCTGTCTGGCGTACGTGTATTTCTTGTGCGTGTTTGTTTTATTTCCGTTGGCGACTCCTAGAGGCAATTATGTTAAATTGCACACTACAAAGTATCGCACCGACATGTGAAAAACATTGCTATTAATTTATAATTGATAAAATGGGTTAATTGACAATATTTTTCTACCAATTATGTAATTTAGAACATATAAAAGCATTTGAAATGTATACAACCGTTAGTCTATGGCAATGGCAGTGTTGGCCTTATTAGAGGACATATCCGAATCCGAAGGGAGCGTATTTTTAGGGATCACAGTGATTTTCTGGCCCACGATGATGACTGGCTTATTAGCCGTTTCAGATTTCCAAGAGGTATGGAGCTCTGTGCTGAGTTGGGTCCAAATGTCTAGCAGTTATATAAGGTTTCCATACCATGCAGTTGACCAGCCAAACATTAAAGTGCAATTTGCAGCAATCGCCGGTTTTCCTAATGTAATCGGCGCGATCGACTGCACGCAAATGCTATAAAGGCGCCATCTGAAGACGAATTTGCAAACGGAAACATTTCCATTCAATAAATGTGCAAATAATACGTGATGCTCAAATGCGCCTAACAAATATTGTGCCATGATTCATTCTTCCTCACAAACAGCATGGCTGGGATGAGGCTCCAAGGTGGCAGGGTGTGCGATGGGTGGCTTCTTGGTGAGTGACGTATTTAAAGATATTATTCCAGCTAAGTTTATTTTTTTATTTTTTTTATTATTAATTCTGGAGGACAAACTTGCAAATAACAGTTTTTCTCCGGTCTACCTCGGATAGGAGCACCTCCAATACACATTCTGTGAAGTTTCATTTCTTGCTTGCTTTTGCCATTGCTTTTTCGTTTGGTTTTGCCAAAGTGGAGTCATTACCGTATTTATATGGCGGAGGAGGCAGGGAGGGGTTTTGCGCTCGTGCACGTGCGCTCAATTTCACGTTAATTCGGATGTACAAAGAGAATATGCGTGGGATTCCGCGTACGCAGTGTTTCATACATCAGATTTTTTTACTGCGTACGCACATTTACAGCTTTGTCCGTACGCAATGTTTTAGTATGAATGCAACGCAAGTCTTTGTACATGAGGCCCCTGATCCTTAAAAACTCAACGTCGCTGACTTAACTTTTTTTTTTTCTTCATGGGGGCCAGTGTTGCAGTACAGTTTCTAAAGAACAGTCACTAACTTTGGACACTAAATAAAAAATATATATACATATATTATTTACACACACACAAGTTAAAATTTATTTTAAAATTTTGCTTGTCTTGCAAAACGCTCGCAGACCGAGTTACACAAAATACAAGGTTTTAGTGTGTTGTGATTTTACAACAATTGGCTTACACGGGACGCTGTCCTGCCTGGTAATGTGCGAACAGCTTAGAGCACCACCTGTAGGATCAGAGATGAATAAGGAGAATGCTCACACACCTCGCTGAAGAGTTTCTCGTTTTCCACTTTCAGAACGTGGACCTTCTTGCTGGCCGAGGCAAACGGAGACTCGGGGATGTGTGCGACTCGAGATGTGCCGGCTCTCTGAGGACGGCAGGAAGTCGGCAACGACGACGAGGAAGTCTTTTCACCATCATCGTCATCGTCGTCAAGGATCACGATGCTCTCCGTCACCTTGGTAACAGCTGCCATCATCAACGACGCGGCCTGAGGAAAGTCTGAAGGGAAACACTATCAGTACACAATATCATCTCTCATATCACAAAGGGGAGTTAATTAATGAATTACCCTTGGGGTAGAAAACAGCCGGGGATGTTTAAGCATTCAGAGGGGAGTGCAGGAACTTGAGACGCATCAGAAGACCCCAGGGTTTAGTACCTGTACGGTGGGGGGGGGGACAGGACTAGTCAGAAAACTCCAAAAGAAAGAGCTGAGCGGGAGGAGCTTAAACACGATGACGTAATTGATGAAAGGTGTATAACGACTTTTCATATCCACCCTATGTCCCTAGAAAACTGCATCTCACCTTTTTTTAGTCTAAAACATTTTAATTGACTTTTTAAGCTTATAATGAAATTAATCCAAGTTCAGTTTGATGTTTTTGTTCTTCGAGCCTGAATCGAGTCTCTACAAACTAAACACACCTAATTCTATTTATTTAAACCATTAAATAGCTTTATTACTTAATGTTTAATTAAAGAAAGATTTGCTGTATTTGATATAACACGCAGTGAGATTAATTAAGAGGCAGGACGCGCTTGTTTGTTCCCTCGGGTTAGCATGTTTAGCTTTTCCGTTAGCCTGCGTTTCAGGGTTTCGGTTTCCGCCAATAAACACCTACCTCAGTCTGTATAAGGTGAACCTGGTTAACTAAACTAACTATAACCCGGTTAGTCTCCACAGTCCTTACTTAACATCGCTGCTTTACACAAAACATTGAGGAAACAATAACACTCACACGCGCGCGCCGGAACACTAACGCTGACTTTAACAAGTCCCGGGTTGCCAGGTCTTTGTGTAGAAATCCACTCCTTTAAAATATTATAAACTGTAAAAAATAATTTTTTAAATACAAAATCTCCGTCAAACCAGAGAGAACTGTCGAATTCTAAACTTTCTGTATAATGTTCTGTACATTTACATCATATATAACACATAAGAGAATATAAAATATCGTCCATTAACCAACTCGACTCGTTGACAAAGAAACTCGCGATCATGGCAACCAACGGGACTCCACAAAAACAAGCTCGCGGATTGGACGCGTCTTTAGAAGCGAAAACCTGATTGGACTACAGTGCTTAGTTTCTTCTTCTTTTACAGCCTTATATCGCTGTATCTGGCGCATTGTCGCCATCTAGAGTCCTGTATCGTATACTGTAGTTCAGTCTGGTCCAGGAAGAATTACCAGAATTATTTTTTTTTTCCAGAACAAACCATGAACATTCGCTTCACAAGTGACAGCTAGAATGTAGTGACAACAATATTTACAACAACATTTCATGAAATATATGTTTATTGATTTATTATACACACTAGACTAAATGCGTGTTGTTGATGGGAAAAGACTTTGTAGAAACAGTTAAAAGGTTAAATCTAATAACAATCTGCTGGTCTTTAATGTAATCAGTGATATTATTATTATTTCAGGTTGAAGCCCACGTACATGTCTGTCTGTCTTTCTGTACAGCAGAACTCTCTGTCTAACTTATTAATACAGAGAAATCACATTCTGTAAGGTTAAGTATCTTATGCCTTGCCTTGTTTACACTAAATTGTCCTTCTTTCATGGTCAGACAAATTCACTCCCTGTTCGGTAATCGGAGAGTGAATCACAGATGAGAAATGGAAAAAGTTGATCGGATAAAGATTAAGTTTTGTCTTAAAACTACTCCAGCGTGTTAAAATTCATTTATATCACTTCAGCGCTTTTATTTCAGCCAAAGTGAAAATATGAATGAATCCCAGTAAAAATATTCAGTTTTTCTTTTCTAATTAATATCTATTGGTGCAGGTGTTTGTTGACATTGAGACAGTAGCGCATTAGTAGATTATTTTAAAGTAGATTATTAAATCCAACACATAACTGTTCATACTGTAACATCACTTTTACTCAACATTTAGATTTCACTTATGGTGCAGATTAAACTTCAGGGAGATATCTAAGTACTGCAGAAGATTCAGTAAATTCTGTCCAGCGGTCGATTAAAGAAGCATTCACAGTTTGACATACAGTATGCACGGCAAAGTTCCATTAATGGCAAAGTTCCGAATACAGTTCAGACATTTTTGCATGGTGCTTTTACAGGTTTCGAGTCCTCCACTGTATTCCCTCTGTGTGTAATAAATGTAGAAATTTGAGAGTTTGATTTTTTTAATTATACTTAGAACAAAAATGTAAGTTTTCTAAACTGCTGTGTTAATCTTGAGGTCTTGTCATTCCCATCCTCACGCCAGAACAGCTGATGTGGTTTGGAATGGTTTCATAGCTCTGGTAAAATCAGGATCATCAGTTTTTTTTTAAATGACAGCACTTAATATTTCATCCAGTACTACCAGCTCAGAATCAAAATTCCAATTTGATTAAATTACTGTAGCTGTTTTCCTTGTGATGTACAGTAGCATTCAAAACATGTTGTTGTGGTTATTCTTTTGGCTGCTCCCATCCGAGAGCATTCCTCTACGCTCCAGTCTCTCCCATCCCATCCTCTTTGGGCTTGTCCCCATCTGAGCCGCACTGGTTTTTACGCCCAGAGCCTGAATCAAACCTGAAGCTATACCGACGCCCTCAGTCATGTTCGTGATGTGACATTTGGTGTCTCTATTGAACAGAAATACCTGAAGGTCTGAGTATGAAAGAAATCACCTTTACCTCTTCAAAAGAGACAGATTCCACAGAGCTTAGCCGAAACACACCTCTCTACCTCTGCACAGCTCACTCGACACTCCCTATTGTTCAGCGTCAACTGACAGGCCATGATAAAGAAAGCTACCAGATTCTAGTTATAACATGACGAGGATTAAAAGGCATGGCTAAATTCTGCAGTCTGATTGGTCAGAAAGTTTGAGGCCCGGATGCTGGTTAAAATTTATTGTGAAAGAGTATCAGTTCTCATTGTCTCTCAGTAGCAGAAAGGCTTTCTGGGAAATGCTGATGGAATTACTGTTTATCATGGCTATAGCTTAACTGAACACAGGTACACAAGTTTTCTCCTAGATGTTCCACAATATTAATTTATTACAAACTGTGTGCCTGTATCCCTGAGTAATGAATGAAACATTGAAATGCTTTAGTGCAAGAAGAATAACACACTCCATGATGTTATGGAAATAACGTTTCACGACATGCTGTATCACAATTTTACCCATGTACTTCATGTTGCTATAACAACATGGTCTACAGCATTATTCCTTCTGTGTTAATCTTCATTTCTTATAAGAACAAGAAATTGCACTTTTGCATTTCAGTAAATGAAAAAAATTATTACATAAAATAATTGTAAATATAATATAAAACCTTATTCATTAGAATATCAAGATAAAAAAAACATTATAAATATAATTTTTTGTTAATATTACTTTTATTTTTGGGACTGTAAAAATAGAAAATAAACACAATGCAATGTACAAAAAAAGTTGCAGGGTTTTTTTTTTGTGTTTTTTAAACATGCATGTCTTGCTGCATAAGCCGTAGGCTTTTGACTGAGTTCTTAAATATAATGAGTCCTCGTCACATCACTGGGGTGGTTAATATTATAATGAGCTGTAGTCACGTTACTGGGTTCTAAAATATTATAATGAGCCCTAGTCGTGTGATCAAGATTTTAAATATTATGCGGCGCTGCGCAGAAAAATCGGCGGCTGACTTGAAGTAGTGCATGCCGGTTAGAAATTTTGTCCGACTTGAACCGGCGCCGACACCACGTGACGTACACGTGTGGCATCAAAGTAACGCGAGAGCATTTCGAGAACAACAGCTGTTCAATCGAAAAATGCTACCCATCGAGTTTTGCTAACTACCGGATCTGCGCATGCGCAGTCCCACAAGTTTGTACACTGTTTCCACGCCCATAAATCCATACTACCTTGTTCCTGAGACTTCGATTGGCGGGTGGGTATGGAACGATATCGCGGACAATATTCAAATGCAATTGCAAATAGCATTTGCAATTGCGTTTCCCATACGTGGACGCACAAAGTGTGCCATAATTCAAATGCAATTGCAAACTTTGCATTACCGTTTGCTGTTTCGCCTTTGCGAGCGCACACTGACTGCCAAATTTCAAATGAAAAACAAAAGTCCATTTGCATTTGTATTTCCCAGGTCTTACACGTCATGAACCTGTCATATTTAAATAGCAAAATCAATCACCACGTTTGCTTTTTCACTTTCTCTGCGCCGCGCGTCAAGCCGGCCAAAATTCAAACGCAATCGCTAATCCATTTGCGATTGCATTTCCAACACGTTACACAGAAACCTGTCAATCAGCGTAAGGGGCGGGTCTATACTGTGGGGCGGGATTGTATGGGGAGTGACGTCACTCGCACTCGCCGACCAAGAGGGGGATATTTGAGCACTGGAGGTGAACCGAGATTATCTCATTGTTTATCAAGAAATAAACACACAAAAATGACAAATCGCATATTTTCTTGCTCCGGAGTGGACAGAGAAGTTTTTACAAATAAAAATATTTTTACATCTTCTCCTGTTACAGCCTGCTGGAGCTAAATCTTTCAGAAACGCTGCGTACCGGTGTTATGCGCTAAAATGCCCCCTGCCACTGATTGCACCCCCACAAAATCTCTGTCAAATATATGAGGACATCACAATCAAATCTTCATATTATTATTATCAAATATAATATATGAGTATTATCACGAAGCGATTTTTATTATAAATAAGAAATATAAAAATATACATGTACAACCCCTGGCAAAAATTCTGGAATCACCCCTCTCAGAAGATGTTCATTCAAATGTTTAATTGTGTAGAAAAAAAAAACAAGCACATACATGCCACAAAACTATTTTCACTCAACAATCCAAACTTCTGGCTGTATAAAACACTTTTAAAAAAACAAAGAAAGATAACTATAGTCAACGACAACTGTTTTAACAGCTCAAACAGAGGAAAAAAATATGGAATCACCATGCACTTTGCATTTCTACAACTGCTAATTAGTCTACAGTTAAAAAAGAGTGCTTGCACACATTAGGGATGTGTTGAACCAAGATGATTGACATAACTCATAGCTCCAACACGAGAGATGTCAGTTGATTGGTTGTTCCCAGTCAGCTGTGTCTAAAATCTGGACCAAGTACAAATCAAATGGAAAGGTTGTAAAAGGGAAGCGTACTGGTAGACCAAGAAAGACATCAAAGCGCCAAGACAGAAAACTTAAAGCAATATGACTTGAAAACAGAAAATGCACAACAAAACAAATGAGGAACAAATGGGCAGAAAGTGGAGTCAATGCCTGTGACCGGACAGTAAGAAATCGCCTAAAAGAAATGGGATTTACATACAGAAAAGCCAAAAGAAAACCATCATTAACATCTAAACAGAAAAAAACAAGGGTTCAGTGGGCTAAAGAAAGACAATCTTGGACTGCGGATGACTGGATGAGAGTTAGATTCAGTGATGAATCACGAATCTGCATTGCGCAGGGTGATGATGCTGGAACTTTTGTTTGGTGCCGTTCCAATGAAATTAATAAAGACAACTGCCTGAAGAAAACATGCAAATTTCCACAATCATTATTGATATGGGGTTGTATGTCAGGTAAAGGTATGGGAGACATGACAGTCATTACATCTTCTATAAATGCACAAGTTTATGTTGAGATTTTGGACACTTTTCTTATTCCATCAATTGAAAGGATGTTTGGTGATGGTAGCATCATTTTTCAGGATGATAATGCATCGTGCCATAGGGCAAAATCTGTGAAAACATTCCTACAGGAAATACATATAATGTCAATGGCATGGCCTGCAAATAGTCCGGACCTTAATCCAATTGAAAATCTGTGGTGGAAATGAAAGAAAATGGTCCAGGACACGGCTCCAACCTGCAAAGCTGATCTGGCAACTGCAATAAGACAAAGCTGGAGACAGACTGATGAAGTATACTGTTGGACATTAGTTAAATCCAGGCCTCAGAGAATTCAAGCTGTTATAAAAGCCAGAGGTGGTGCAACAAAGTACAAGTAGTGTTTTTATTTGGTGAGTCCATATTTTTTTCCTCTGTTTGAGTTGTTAAAACAGTTGTCGTTGACTATAGTTATCTTTCTTTGTTTTTTTAAAGTGTTTTATACAGCCAGAAGTTTGGATTGTTGAGTGAAAATAGTTTTGTGGCATGTATGTGCTTGTTTTTTTTTTCTACACAATTAAACATTTGAATGAACATCTTCTGAGAGGGGTGATTCCAGAATTTTTGCCAGGGGTTGTACATGTATATTTTTATATTTCTTATTTATAATAAAAATCGCTTCGTGATAATACTCATATATTATATTTGATAATAATAATATGAATATTTGATTGTGATGTCCTCATATATTTGACAGATTTTGTGGGGGTGCAATCAGTGGCAGGGGGCATTTTAGCGCATAACACCGGTACGCAGCGTTTCTGAAAGATTTAGCTCCAGCAGGCTGTAACAGGAGAAGATGTAAAAATATTTTTATTTGTAAAAACTTCTCTGTCCACTCCGGAGCAAGAAAATATGCGATTTGTCATTTTTGTGTGTTTATTTCTTGATAAACAAATGAGATAATCTCGGTTCACCTCCAGTGCTCAAATATCCCCCTCTTGGTCGGCGAGTGCGAGTGACGTCACTCCCCATACAATCCCGCCCCACAGTATAGACCCGCCCCTGACGCTGATTGACAGGTTTCTGTGTAACGTGTTGGAAATGCAATCGCAAATGGATTAGCGATTGCGTTTGAATTTTGGCCGGCTTGACGCGCGGCGCAGAGGAAGTGAAAAAGCAAATGTGGTGATTGATTTTGCTATTTAAATATGACAGGTTCATGACGTGTAAGACCTGGGAAATACAAATGCAAATGGACTTTGTTTTTTCATTTGAAATTTGGCAGTCAGTGTGCGCTCGCAAAGGCGAATCAGCAAACGGTAATGCAAAGTTTGCAATTGCATTTGAATTATGGCTCACTTTGTGCGTCCACGTATGGGAAACGCAATTGCAAATGCTATTTGCAATTGCATTTGAATATTGTCCGCGATATCGTTCCATATAAATCGATAGACTCTGCTACGGTAGCATTTTTCGACAAGGCAGCAAAAATCGACAGAACACCGGCATGCTCAGCCAGCGCAGCATGTCAGGAGCAACTGCACCAGGCTGTGATGACGTCACAGCTTCTCATGATTGGCCACATTCACCACATGACGATGATCACGAGTGTCTCGTGCTTCAATCCATATAATTGCATAACAATTAAATTTGCATGCCATTTCATAAATAGTTTACGATCTTTTGACTGCAGTACAAAAGATCTGTGGATATTGGATTTGTGCATAAGTTTATTATTGTACTTTTTTCATACAGACCACTTATAGTATTCAGCTGCATATTTAAGTAATATTTTTTATGGAATAACTAAAATGTCACAGACATTTAATGTAATGTGGTCAACATTGATTGATGCTGAAATCTGTAGTTGCTGCTCCACTTGCATGTGCTCCATTGTGCTAGTGTGCATTGTCAATTGAAAAATACAACATTCAGATCACTTTTATACACTGGTATAAATTATAATAAAGACAAATACATTGTGCTTGTGCATCTATGGTTTGTCTAACCTGCCCTTAGCTAACGGAAGGTAAGAGTTAAATGTAAAAAAAAAAAAAAAAAAAAAAAAAAAAAAAAATACATACCACAAAACACAACATAACTACAAAATTATACTACATAACTACAATCTAAATCAAACTACAAAAAAAAAAAAAAACACAGCCTAATTCCTTGTAATGTGCAGGTCATTCGTGTTCAATGTTTTTAGTTTACTAAAACTTGTTTATGCCATAAAGATCACATACATTCTAAACCACAAAAATTACAAACAGACAACCACTTAAATCAGACAAATTGAAATCTGTTAAGTGTTATTGCATTAATTAGTTTTTATTAGACATAAGTCACACACCTTGAGTATAGTCCCATGGGCTCTCACTTCGCATATATAAAGACAATGCATTACCAAGTGCAAGAAAAAACAAAATGAATAATATAACAATGAATGTGAAGGACAGCAAAGGAAGAACCTTTACTCTTAAGGTTTCCAAGGAAATTGCAGAAAGAATGAAAACTGGTAAGTAAATGGAAGAACTGGAATAAATACAAGTTAACAATGATGTGTGTGATAGTTTTGAGTATTTCCTCAGATGCAAAGTTCCTCTCTGATGTCATGGCAAAAGTTACAGCCGTTGACACAAAACAAGGTAAACACTTGTGATGAACAAACACACTGGACACATAAGTGACAACTAAATTTTCAGTTTTCTCTCTAAACAGCTCCTATCAATGATCTAGCTTGTGCTGCAGTGTTTCCCCAACCTCCTTCTCCATGTCCCTCTACCTCCATTGAGTCACCTGTACCCCTAAATCTCAGTTTTGTGAAGCCACCAACCAGCCAGTGCCCTGTGCAACAGACACCCATTAGCCAGGACCTACCGACTACCACCCTAATGTCATATGCCTCACAATTTTTTGAGGCATATGAAGCGCATGCAGAACGAAGAACAGCTGTGCTTGAGTCTCTTGTAAGGCCGGACCTGGAGAGATGGCGTCAACTGAAAGAGAGGCGCAGACGATCTTTTGAATAAAAGATGTTGACCAGTTCGGGAACTGTTGTGGAGGAGCTAAAGAAAATCGGAAGACAACAAGAGCAAATTATTCAGTTACTAAAACCTTCTTGAAAACATGGCAAATAAAGCTTATTCTGTTTCAAGCAAATGTCTATGTACTTTTATTGTCATCTTTCCAATGTTATAAATTGCCTCTTATTTTCAGTTACAATTTCAAAATGCACTTTGAGGTGACGCCTCAGAGCTCTTGCCTTGCATTTGTTGCACTTTCATACAATTTTACTAGTACGTCTTACAGACTAAATTATATTAACTGTCTACAATTTTTAACTTTCACTGAAATGATTGCATGTTGGTACTGCAACATGCAATTTATGTTTCTAAGGTACAGAAGTGAAAATCTGTCTCAAAGGAAAGGTCATTGAAAAACTAAATATCTCACCCCCACTCACTGCAATAGTACAGAAAAGAAATACGATGGAAGTCTGTGGAGGATAATATTGTTCCAAATATCTTTGTAATTATCTGAAAGCTATTTACACATTTAGCACATGAGGGTGGGTAAATGATGACAAATTTCGTTAAGTGAACTATCACTTTCACCCAACTATTACAGAAATGCTACAGGTGTCAACAATTCTATATGTATTGTGTCATGTAAGCATCCACCCAAGAGGTGTCAAGTGAATTTTAGATTAGGAAATGAGGTTATGCCACATGGAATTATGTATTAAGTGTTTAGTATTGACCTTTCTGCATTGTTTAACACTAATTAGTATTTTCACCCAATTAATCTCAACTCCTTAATAAACATCTATATAATAGTTCTCAATGATCACATATCCATATGACATGCTGAATCCATGTTTTTTTAAATCACCCCACTACCGTGGAATTCACCTAAGAAATTCAGAAAGTCTTGAGATACATTCAATTCTTATTTAATAAACAAAAAATATTTTTTTGGGAGAAAAAAGGATACACAATGAAGCAGTGAACAAATTAAATGCCCTTACTACAAAAATGTACATACAAAGTTTTGGTCCAGATGTTTAGTCTAGATGTTGCAAATCAGGTCTCTTATGGCATGCATCAAGGTTGTGGGAGGTGTGGCTCATCATGAAAATGATCATCTACCTCAACATATTGGTCACAGGGCTTTAAACAAACATTATGCAGAATGCAGCATGCTGAGACAGCAGAACTGATATTTCAAATGCTTTGCATGTGTAGGCACTGGAGCCTCCTGAACTTAGACTTCAAAATGCCAAATGCATGTTCAATGACTACATGGGCAGCATTTAGCTTTATGTTAAAGCGTCTTTGCCCAGCAGTCAAGTGTCCATTGTCTCTGTAAGGCCTCATAGGTTGAGGCAACAGAGGATAAGCAGAGTCTCCAATTATATGCATTCCTTGTGGAACAAGGGAATGAGGATCTTCTTCAAGAACTCGTCCAACCTCTGTTAGACGAAATGCTCTGGCATCATGCCAACTCCCAGGGTGACCCACACTGATGTGACAGAAGCGGCGCTCACAGTCACAAAATCCAGTTAAAATTACAGAATAGAATTGCTTCCTATTCTACGAATGAGACGAGCGTGATTTGCAAGGTACGCAAGTGCACTGTTTTAACAAGTGGTGGAAACACGTCAAACCTTTTCTACAATCTGAAATCCAAACAAATATGGCCAAAGTTAAAAAAAAAAAAAAAAAAAAAGCAGCAAACCTCAGCAATTCACAGTTTAAATAAAATTACATTATGTAAAACAGTTTCTTTGTGTTAGAATTTTTATTTATGCATTTTCAGATACAAATTGCTATATTGTGATATATATCGAGGTAGAAAATTGCTTCTATCGTGATAGAAGATTTTGGTTATATTGCCCACCCCTAATGAAGCTTATGTTGCGCTTGGATTCATGGTAGGGGCAGAAGAGAGACCCGTGTGTGTTTTGTGTCTTATACCGCTGGCAGCAGACCGCATGAGACCCAACAAATTAGGAAGACACTTAAGAGACAACACACTCCAGTCATGTTAATAAGCCACTCGACTTCTTTCAAAGAAAGCTGGCAGAATACAGACAGCAGGAGAATCGCATGTTAAAATCTGAATCAGTGAACAGCAAAGCACAAATTGCTTCATTCAAAGTTGCATACAGAATTGGCCAGTGCAAAAAAAAAAAAACTACAAACGATTGCTGAGCAGCTAATAAACATGGGGTCAATTATGCAAAGATAAGTGACAACATAAGCCTTTTATAACAATTGCACGTGTATTTTATCTGTTTTGAACTTGGTGTTATTTGATCTTATTGGTTTAGAAATGTATATTTAAATAAACAGTAAACTTGGCCGATTTCGTTATTATTTTTTTTTGACAAGTGGGGCTTGAAAATTCGCTCACCCCCTTAAGTGGGGAATGACAGAAAAAGTTTGAGAACCACTGGCTTATAGGAATGTGACACATCAGTGTTTTTTGTAGAACTGGGATAGATTCCAACAATTAAGATTTACACGACTGTTGAACATGCAATATAAAAACTTATTTGTATTTGTACTATAAACACAAAACAAGTAGCTTACTCTCCAACAGCAATTACAGCTAATTATTTATTGTTTACAGAAGCCTTACATAACACCACTAAACAAACCATAATCTGTTTTGGTATAAGCTTCATTTGTAAAACAGTATTTGTTCAGTTTTTTTTTTTTTTTTTCAAAATTAAATGATTTACACATGCACATATATCGTTTATAAACTTACCGTCGTTGTTCATTCTGCTGCATTTCTTCCAACAAAAAAGGTATTTCTACAGCTTCCAGTTCATCTGCAATAAAGTAGGCAAACGCCACGTGATCTGCCATGTTTGAGGAAGCAACGAGATCCCCAACGTGTCCGACTTGACGGCTCCGTTTTCAGCTCCTCCCCGACTGCTTTCGGCTAATCTCGCCGATCGGTCTGCGCAGCACATCATGAAGTCGAACACACCTTATGATAAGCCCTAGTCACGTGACTGGGTTATTTATTATTAAAGTCACCGAGGTCACCAAAATCTGTAACACACTAAAGCAGAATGATGGGACCTTTATGTTGCTGAGTGTGTGTGTGTGAGACTATCATGATCTCGTTTCCTGTTTGGAGAGGAAGCCGCGCTGCTCTGTGTGTGTGTGTATATGTATCAGACAGAGTGATAGTGGCAAAGAGAGAGAGAGTGAGAGGAGGAGGAGGAGGAAGGAAGAGAAGAAGGAACGCAGGATTATAATCAGATGATCCTCTATTCTGCACACACACGGTTTATAGATTCGTATTAAATAGTGTTAGTGTGTGAGACCCGGGTTTAATCTCTCTGAGCTCCTCATCCTCCTCCTCCATGTCAGCTAACACGTAAGCCTACCTCACTGAAATCTTTTTACTGTTATCACTCATATTAATATTGATTTATTCATTTGTTACACTTCGCACCCAGTGTATGGATTTGTGTGTGTGTGTGTGTGTGTGTGGAGAGAGAGAGAGAGTGTGTATATGTTGTAAGCTAAGCATGTAACCGAGTTAGCTAGTTAGCATTGTGAATGGTCTCGGGTCAGGTCTAGAAAGCTGAATAATTCAGGGTTCAGAACATTACAGGCCGTGGTGTTAATGTGTGCCAGGGCGTAACAGGGTTTGTTAATATGTTTCCGTTCCGCTTTCCTGTGTGTGATTGTAGATAAACCGCCGGTTGGGAGACAAGCCGCGGCGCAGGCCTCAGGCCTCGGTGTAGAGTTAAACCCGCATCCGTGACTCGAGCTCCTGTGTGCCGGCGTGAGAGCTGACTCGGGCATGGGGGACAACCGAGGTGAGGCTAACCAGGCACAAACTGTGTGTGTGTGTGTATATATATATATATATATATATAATTACGCACACCTATATAATATGTGTGTTAATGTTTTTTATTGGTATAATTGAGGATGTCAATTTCTACTGCTTGTTTTTTAACGTCTACAGTTGTCTCATTATAAAACATTGCTATCTCCATGGTTGTTTAAAACAATGGCAGATCTATATAAATAAAATAACCATTTTGTCTGTACATGGGCCAGAACTCGCTCTTTCAATGATATCTTTACGTTTCATACATTGGAGAACCCGAAACCAAAAAGTCACAGAAAAATTTTGACTGATATATATTTGTCTGATTTTGTCACAGACTCGCATAAAACTGACTGACAGAATTATATGAAACTTTGCCAGTCCTTCAGTATTTACAAACTGGATTCCAAAAAAGTTGGGACACTAAACAAATTGTGAATAAAAACTGAATGCAATGATGTGGAGATGGCAAATGTCAATATTTTATTCAGAATAGAACATAGATGACAGATCAAAAGTTTAATCCGAGAAAATGTATCATTTTAAAGGAAAAATATGTTGATTCCAAATTTCACGGTGTCAACAAATCCCAAAAAAGTTGGGACAAGTAGCAATAAGAGGCTGGAAAAAGTAAATTTGAGCATAACGAAGAGCTGGAAGACCAATTAACAGTAATTAGGTTAATTGGCAACATGATTGGGTATAAAAAGAGCTTCTCAGAGTGGCAGTGTCTCTCAGAAGCCAAGATGGGTAGAGGATCACCAATTCCACCAATGTTGCGCAGAAAGATAGTGGAGCAATATCAGAAAGGTGTTACCCAGCGAAAAATTGCAAAGACTTTGCAGTTATCATCATCAACTGTGCATAATATCATCCGAAGATTCAGAGAATCTGGAACAATCTCTGTGCGTAAGGGTCAAGGACATAAAACCATACTGGATGCCCGTGATCTCCGGGCCCTTAAATGACACTGCACCACAAACAGGAATGCTACTGTAAAGGAAATCACAGAATGGGCTCAGGAATACTTCCAGAAACCATTGTCAGTGAACACAATCCACCGTGCCATCCGCCGTTGCCAGCTGAAACTCTACAGTGCAAAGAAGAAGCCATTTCTAAGCAAGATCCACAAGCACAGGCGTTTTCATTGGGCCAGGGATCATTTAAAATGGAGTGTGGCAAAATGGAAGACTGTTCTGTGGTCAGACGAGTCACGATTCGAAGTTCTTGTTGGAAATGTGGGACGCCATGTCATCCGGACCAAAGAGGACAAGGACAACCCAAGTTGCATCTCTGATGGTATGTGGTTGCATGAGTGCTTGTGGCATGGGCAGCTTGCATGTCTGGAACGGCACCATCGATGCAGAAAAATATATTCAGGTTCTAGAACAACATATGCTCCCATCCAGACGTCATCTCTTTCAGGGAAGACCTTGCATTTTTCAACAAGATAATGCCAGACCACATTCTGCATCGATCACAACGTCATGGCTGCGTAGGAGAAGGATCCGGGTACTGAAATGGCCAGTCTGCAGTCCAGATCTTTCCCCTATAGAGAACATTTGGCACATCATAAAGAGGAAGGTGCGACAAAGAAGGCCCAAGACGATTGAACAGTTAGAGGCCTGTATTAGACAAGAATGGGAGAGCATTCCTATTTCTAAACTTGAGAAACTGGTCTCCTTGGTCCCCAGACGTCTGTTGAGTGTTGTAAGAAGAAGGGGAGATGCCACACAGTGGTGAAAATGGCCTTGTCCCAACTTTTTTGGGATTTGTTGACACCATGACATTTTGATTCACCATATTTTTCCCTTAAAATGGTACATTTTCTCAGTTTAAACTTTTGTTCCGTGATTTATGTTCTATTCTGAATAAAATATTGCCATTTGCCATCTCCACATCATTGCATTCAGTTTTTATTCACAATTTGTCCCAATTTTTTTGGAATCCAGTTTGTAGTATCAGTTTAATCAAAACCTTCAGTAGAAGTGAAGCTATGAACAGTTATGGTCCAGATTAGAAACCACAAGTTTTGACAGCAGATCGTGCCTGCGTCAAACTGTCGAGGTGTCTTGGACAGAATTTAATGAAACTTCTGCAGTACTTGGATTTCTGCCGGACATTTAACCTGCACCATAATTGAAATCAAAATGTTGAGTGAAAGTGATATTATGAACAGTTATGTGGCGGATTTAATAATCTACCTTAAAATAAAATACCAATGCACTACTTGCTCAATGTATCAAGCAAGAGGGTATCAAAAAGTTTAGAGATTCGCGCACAACAGATCCAATCGCTTTCGCCGTATGTCCTCCTTCAGACGCCTTAGAACCTGGCAGGAGAATTCGCTATTGATGATCTGGCCTCTGAGAACGAATTCGTGATACACAATGCAACCAATGTTCAAGAAGACGATGCGCATGCTCTCGGTCAGGGTGCGAACCTGCCCCGCCTTTTTTGGTTGTCTAGCTGGTGGGCTCTTCCGCTGTGAAGACTGTTGTTTTGTCATACCCATACACCCTGAGACGACAATCGCCACTAATGATCCCCCCCGACAGTACGGGTCATCCCACGGCACACTGACGAGTTCCTGGCAGACATGGACGTGATGTTACGTCTGCTCTCAGCCTGTGGACGAACTTGACAGCAACACGGCACATGTTCACATTACACATGAGGATCGCCTGGACTGTTCCGTATGACACACTGACAATGGCAGTGATATTGTGGATTGCTCTCTGATGATCAAGCACAAGTTGCCGAATGGTTTAGACATTTTTGGGGGTTGAGCTTGTTGAAAGTCTTCCTGATTGCTTGTTGTCTTCCAGTGATTTATTTATTTTTTCTCCTGCTCTTGAAGTGCTCATCTCGCTCAAAACACCTCAAACGACACGTTGCTGCTTCGCTGTAAACTCACAGGATCACGTCTCTGACAGATTAGCCCAGTTTCACGTAGAGTTGCACTTTGTTCTAACTTGCTGTCCATAATGAAATAGTAAATTATTTCAGAACCGGTCACAAAGCTCCTGATTTACATAGGATGATGTATTTTAGCACACTGACTGATGAAGGGTGTGCTCCCTGTGACTGTGCGTATAGCCCTGTGCTGCCATCTTTGTTGTGTTACTAAAAGTCTTCAAACTATTGATATCACCTCGTAATAGAGTTGTAACACTCTGATGTTGGTGATGATTCTTTCCGTTCGTGAAGGAGAAATCACAGGTTGTTGGTCACTGCTGTTGCTCGCAGTATTCACAACACAGTGTGTACACAAGGTGTACTGGATAGAGAAGACGGCTGATGCGTATCACCACACTGACTCAAATCGATTGTGTTAAAACTATTTTTACTTTTTTAATAGTGATGAATTGGTTTTCTGTTTGATTGGCCGTGACTGGTGATCAAAATTGTGATTTTAGAGTTTTAATCCGATTAATCGTGCAGCACTGGGCACTAGAGATGTGGAAGGGAAAAAAAAAGAATCTAGTGATGTATCGTGATCCTTTTGTGTGGCAAGTAGGGATGTAACGGTATTAAAACTTCACGGTACGGTGGTACCTTGGTATGAATGGTACGGTATTTATTGAATCATTTACAGAAAAAACTAAACTAATGAAGAGACTCGAAAAAAGTGCCAGAAGAGTTTATTAAACAGTATACATGAACACTGAACATATCAATGGCATACAAATTAGCCGTCTATCTGTAAACTTTGAAACATAAACTTAAACTTTTCAATTTTAATAACAAAAAATTATTAAACCATGTAAAAAAATAAAGTTTCAACTTAGTATTCTTGAAAACTCAGAAAAAAATAAAAATAGCAGCCTAATTATTCCTACTTCCATGTGCTGAATGAGTGTTTGAGAACACTCAACTAATTCACTCACTTATTCAGACAGACAGGATTTTTTCCCCTTTCTCGTTTCTTTTCAGAGAGAAACCGAAATGACTCGATAAAACTATAGGTCTTCTGAGAAAAGTTTGCTCAGACTAATTGGAGCGAACAGGATGTAGCAGGAACTACAATTCCCATCAGCCCAGACAGGACCATCATCCTTTGCGATCTGTTGTCGCTACAGATCCAGTAATGCGGAAATGGCGGTTGCTGCTATTAGCGGCGAAGGAAGATGGAAGAGATGGAAAGAGTAATTAATCATTACGGAGTAAGCGGGTTCTAAAACGGATGTGCGCATTACTGGATCTGTAGCGACAACAGACCGCAAAGGATGATGGCCACGCATGGGCTGATGGGAATTGTAGTTCCCGCTACCTCCCGTTCGCTCCATTCGCCTGAGCAAACTTTTCTCAGAAGACCGATCATTTTACCGTCATGCGACCACTGTATTATTGAGAATTTTTCATTGCGGTACGACGGTATTTACAATAGTATTTAACTAGTGGCAAGTCATGTCTAATCCGAGTATCGTGATGATATCGTATCAACCCTGTCTCGGGTTGTAGCACGGTAATTTGTTTTATATCGATGCTTAAGCTTTCAGTAGTAACGTTCATGCAAGGGTGAAAGTGTACAGATGATTTGACGCTGTGAGGATTCTTGGCTTCCTGAAAAAAACGTTTTGAGAGGGATAAGTCTGTGCTGAGGAGATTGGACTGTTTATTACTGTTTTAACCTAACTGGTTGATTAAGCAGCATCACACTCGACGTTGTGCTGTTGAACTGAATATTAGCACGACTTCGAATGTGTGATATTACTTGTATACAAATGGGTGAGAAAGTTGGAACTCGGTTTGATACCAAACAGATTTAAATTGTCAGCTTTCATACTCCTTATTTAAACTTTTTCACTTTTTTTTTCAGATTCTCGCAGTCCAGACAGCTCGTCTGTGTCGTCCCTGGCGTCGGGGAAACAATCTCCTGCACTCGTTCCCTCAGCAGCTGCCATGACCTCCCTGACCCCCGTCACGTCGGCGGTCAGCAGTCCAATCAGCAGCATGGGATCCCCCTTCTCCGTCATCAGCTCCTCTCTTGGCTCCCCGTGCCTTCCGGGGACGCCGTCAGTCGGCTACGGCCCGATCAACAGCCCGCAGGTGAGCGTCTCTGCAGTCAAAAATCACAAATGATCAAACCATCCCTCAGTGAGAGAACGCACCGGGAGTGGGCAGCGGAGTCAGCGTTGATGTAAACGTCAGGAAATGAAAGCTCTGATCTGTCGTCTCATATCTATCTTTCCATTTCAAACCTGAAGGATCTTTATTGTGTATTGTACAGTACATGTGTAAAGTCCTGATTCTTTCCCTTCCAGATCAACTCCACTGTGTCCATGTCTGGCCTGCACGCCGTCAGCAGCTCCGACGACGTGAAGCCGCCGTTTGGCCTCAAGCCGCTTTTAGGCCACAGCCCTGGACCCACGCACTCGCAGAAACGGATGTGTGCGATCTGTGGCGATCGCTCCTCTGGTGCGTTCACCTTGTCTGTGCTGTTACTAAATGTTTTTTCTATGTGGTTTAATATTTAATCGTCTGAACTCGAGCCTCAGTTTGTTTAATCAGATACGATCCCACCTTATTTCTGATCGGATAGTAGACTAGTAGTTAGGGATTATTTCCTTAAAATGAACCAGCCATGCTGATATCTGGCACAACAGTGTGACCTTGAGTATTATGCTGCTTAATTAACACTAATGAAATAATTAACAATTAACTAATAATAAATAATTAACTATTTGGTGGGAGATGCATAAAGAGGTTAAATAATAAACTCAGGCTGTCACTGTTACGGCGGTACATGTGATTGTGTTTCGTCTTTTTGTTGCTCGTCCCTGACGCAGTGATGGATAATAATTCAGGGACAAAAATAGAAGTATTGTTTTGCAATAAGTGTTTTTACTGAATTAGTTAGCTAGCTAAACGTACCCTGATATTAACAATGAGAAGTTAAAATCTGTATGCATGAGCGTTTATTTATTTATTTTTTTTATATACAGTCAGTTTTATTGTGCTCGATCAGTTCGTATTAATGACGCAGCGGAGCAGCTGTACTCCAGCCAAGTCCATCTCGGATATTTTTCCGAGCGACCCTTATTAGCTGAAGGCCGTAGTCTGTGTTGTCTGAGTCTAACGGCTCTTATTTGCCTTCAGACAAAGCATTCAGATTGTTTGATTAAACTCGATTACACTGTAAGCTGTCTTGTAAGCCACACCTACACTTTTATTTTAATTGTATTTATTTGTAAGTGATGAAAAAAATCATGGCTGATGTTCATCGTGTAAACTCCTGTAGGTAAGCACTATGGTGTGTACAGTTGTGAGGGATGTAAAGGCTTTTTTAAGCGCACTGTAAGGAAAGACCTGAGCTACACCTGCAGAGATAACAAAGACTGTATGGTGGACAAGCGCCAGAGGAATCGCTGCCAGTACTGCCGCTACCAGAAATGTCTCGCCATGGGCATGAAGAGAGAAGGTAAGGTGGAGCACAGGCAAGCTTCTTCTCACTGTTCGCTCCAGTCATGGTTCAACTTCTTCATAAACGTGTGTGTGTGTGTTATAGCTGTTCAGGAGGAACGCCAGAGGAACAAAGAGCGTGAAGGAGAAGTCGAGTCCACCCACGCAGCCAATGAAGAAATGCCCGTGGAGAAGATCCTGGAAGCGGAGATGGCTGTAGAACAGAAGATAGAACTGCATTCCGATGGAAGTTCAGGCACAAGTTCTGTGAGTTGCTCCCCATTTATCAGCCGTACATGGTATACATCACCTGGATGTCTCCTTACCTCATTCTTTCACTCCCTCACTCGCAGGAAAACGATCCTGTCACAAACATCTGCCAAGCAGCTGATAAACAGCTCTTCACTCTGGTGGAGTGGGCCAAAAGAATCCCGCACTTCTCAGAACTGGCTCTCGACGACCAGGTCATCCTTCTACGTGCTGGTAAATGCATGAGGTCGTCTCCTCAGTGTGGTATCTCTGTGCCTCTGCTCTAGTAACGATGTATCGCGATACCAAAACATTAGATACGCATGGCTTGGCCTCTAGCACTTCCTCATCGGTCCAGTCCAGGCTGAAGACGTCACCATGGGCGATTGAGAAGGTCATACGTGCTAGTGGAGAATGCTGGATTGAAAAAAACATCTAAAGCTACAGAGGGATCAACAGATCAGCCAGAACATCTCATGTTTTTTAAGAAATATTGTGTGCGCTTTGTTGTACGTATAGTGCTAGAAAAATGAATAAAGCACAGTTAATTCATGTCCTTATACGGTTTTGTAACCATGCTTTAAGTTGTGTCATGTTGTAAACACCATATCGTGTATTAATTCGTCTTGAGATGAAACGCGTCGCTAATGACCAGGGGCGGGAGGATCAGCCAAATCTACGCTCAGGTACTCATTCTGTACTTTGTGATGTAATGTCGATGAACATCTGATGGGGTAAAAAGACTGTAGCTGTCGGCTCTCCTGGTCATTACATTCACAAACTGAATCAATCGATACTATTACGATGTTAAAATACACGCTAACGAAACGTTAGCATTAATGTAAGCTTTCATAAACCTTGAGCCAATTTTTTTTTTATGTGCCGTCTTCTACACCGTCATGGAGGGGAGAGAGTTCGTTAACATCGCACTTTTTTTCTTAGGCCTTTATTTATGATAAACGGGTGCCTCCATGTGGCGCTATTTCGTATTACCCTGTGTTTTACAAGTGTTTTCATTGTTACGTGCTCATGAGAACGTATTCTGTATGAACTAGACAAGCGCCTTGTAACTAAACAACAAAAGTTTCTATTGTGCCAAATTATAATCTTAAACATTTAACCATAATTTGAGCAAGAGTTTCACAATTTGTGTTTAAGTCTGTGAACAGTTATGAACAGTGGAAACAGGTGAACAGTTTATTTATTGACTGAATTGTTACACAAAATTATTAGCTTAATTATTCTAATCTAACCAGTTGTTGGAATATAATGTCGGTTATTTAGGTTATAGCTATTATGCTAAAAATAACTTCATGTGAATCACCAAATATCACCTTTTTAGAATGCATCCATATTAGACACCTTCCCAAAGATATGACCAATCACTCTAGACCAGTCCTCTCGGCATCATAGAAAAAATTCCCAAATGACAAATATGAATCAAAATACCGTAGGTCCTCACTCATATGCAAAATATTTAGATGTAAACAAAGACACGCTTGCTTGCTTTGTGTTTCCCAGCATTCGGTGGAAAGCCATTGATCTTGAACATCATGATAGATCCTGGAGGTTATACAGACATGCAAACTTGCTCCAGTGAAGATATCAACCCAAAAGTGTTTATATAAACCCGTGACAGCACTTTTTTTCCCCTCCCTGGCAGGTTGGAATGAGCTGCTGATTGCCTCGTTCTCTCATCGCTCCATCAGTGTAAAGGATGGCATCTTGCTGGCCACTGGGCTCCACGTCCACAGAAACAGTGCACACAGCGCGGGAGTAGGAGCCATCTTCGATAGGTAATCATCACCGTCACTCATCCAGACTGTAGTTACTGCACAGGAAAGGGTTGTGGGAGTTCATTTTGACGGTTGTTTAAGCTGTGTTAAGTGTTAGGGCTGATGATCGTGATACCTCTGTGACGATTGCACTTGTGTATCATGATTGTAGAAATGTAACATTTTCTTTTTCTGATTTTATTAAGCTGTCGTGAGCAAGTGTGGTTTTTAGTAGCGCATGTATTTTTGAGACTCCAAAGTGCTCGTTGGACAGGAACTCGTCCCACCCGTTCGTACTCGGCTTCAGGATCTTGAACTCGTTGCTGTCTGGTACCGCAGATGGTCCTATGTCTGAATTTCCCAGCTCAGTTGGATGCTCAGAAGGTCCGAAAAGGCAGGAGCACATCCTCAGTCACATTGGACTATGACCAATGTTCTGAGATGTGAGAGGGATAGCACTGAGCACAGCGTCCAAGCTCAGTGTGTGTATCAGTGTGAACCAGGAGAGGGCAGTAAAACCTGGTGTAACTCATCACCCGTTCAGGAATGTTGGGTTTTTTTTTTTTTTTTTTTGCCTCCAGTCTGCTGTTTAAGTTCTTTAACCTGAAGAGGGATGTCTTGGTAAGGAATTGAGAAGTAATGGTGTTTGTCTAGATAAATAATTCCAGAAACCCCTGATAAAACCATCAAGTGTGAACAGTAGAATATTAAACATTAAAGTGCAAACTATGTTTATTGATGAAATATTAGACTATACTACATGTGCTGTCTTAAGCCCTAATCCCCCTCCTACAGCCAATCTAGTTTCATTATAAACTTGTCAAGTCTCTAAACGTCTACACCATGAAAGTTAGGACATGTCTGATATCATATCACTGACATCCGAACAGCCTCATGCAGTTCACCTATTCCCCCAACAAATCGCCTAAATTTTTTGTATAGCGCTTTTAACAATTGTCATTGTCGCAAAGCAGCGTTACACAACCAAAAGAATTAAGTTTGTATGGAATGTGAATGTGTGTGAATCAGAAGATTGTCCCTGGTGAGCAAGTCGAGGGTGATGGTGCTCCCTGAGGGAAAAACTCCCTGAGATGGCAATCGGAAGAAATCTTGAGAGGAACCAGACTCAACAGGGAACCCATCCTCATTTGGTTGAAACAGAAAGAAGAAATTGACCTGCATTCATACTGTGTTAGGTGGCAGGCAGTTCAGTATAACAGTTGATGTTAATTGATGTTAATATGAAGTCCAGGTAGTTATTGGGGACTCAGGAGGGTAGACTTGTGGGAAATTCCAGTCCTGAACTCTCCAGCAACTGCAGTCAAGTCCTCAGTCCTGTGTCTAAAATGCAGTTTGTTCACCCCTGAGCCAGGAAATGCACCTGTTTCATGTGTCCAGGTCCATACAACACTTTTTTTTTTTTTCCTTAGTAACAGTTAAAGCAACAAATAGGTGTTGTGTTTATAGGTGTAGCTAGGGAGTAAACGACCTGATGGTCATGGAAAGTTGAAGGTTGGTCATATGGTCCATGAATTCTTTCCAAGAAGCATGGATGGCTGTACAGACCTGTAAGGCGCTTTTTGTTTTCAGGACTAGACTAATACTTGGAATAGGAACGTTTTACATTCAGTTCAGCCTCAGTTTGTTCATGAAATGCTTTCCACAAGATATTCAAAGCATTCGGGCATTCTAGGTGTGCCATTTGCCCACATCCCAAGGACGTTGTTCTAGATTTGTATCCGATGACTGGTGAAGAACACTGAACTCATTGTCGCACTCATTGTCGTTCATGTATTTCTGATTCATGCATCAGCATGATGGACCTAAGCATTAGAATTTGATGGACCGTAAGTGTAACTGTGTGCGTTTTATGATTCCCCACATCATGTTACCCCCACCAGGCTGAACGGTTCACACGTGACTGGTGGAGTCAACCTACAGTCATGCTGCTGACCTTACTGCCTGCCTGAACATCAAATAAAAATAACGATTCATCTGACCGGGAGGTTTTCACCCCGTCCTTTTGGGTTGTCTGTGCCTGTTTCAGCTCCAGATCCTTGTGTGGTCGTGTGCACTTGTCATCTGTCCACCTCAACCAGTGCCTCTTAATCATCTTAGACCTTTTCAGATAAAGCACTGAAAGCAGTACAATGTGTTTTGCTTCTTTTTTTTTAAGGGGATGTTATTTCCCATGTATGGTATTTTGGGGAGGGTCTGTGCAGAAGCAGAGCAGGTTTGAATGTGTACAGAGAACAGGCTTCACTTGTTGGCTGTTTTACTGATGCATCAAAGGTGTAGATTGATGTCAAGTCGTAGTGCTTAGGGGGTTAAAACTAGTATTCTGTGCTGCCTGCATGTGTGTTGGTGTTTGTTCTCAGGTAAGGAATGTGTCTGAAGCACAAACGGTCCCATTTTCTTAACCACAATGCGTAATCTGCAGACTGTACGGAATTGTGAAGGCAAATTGTTGCCATACCAGCGGGACTCACTTAGGACAGCCTGAGGGTTTTCTTGTTTGCTCTGGGTGAAACCTGAAGAACGAGTGAGGAATTTAGAGAGAGCGTGACACGTAATTGACGGCCCTTCAACCTGACGATGTGGAATCTCATTGCTCTACCGATTCAGTGGAGTTTTTATCCCTGACTCCAATGCTGACTCGGTAGACTCGTTTAGAGCACTGTTGGTGTGGTAGATAAAGACCTCTGTGGTAGTTAGAGGTTGATGCGGCAGCACTTTACACTTACTGCATGTTCGTTCTCCTTCAGGACGTTACTAAAGCTTGTCTGCAAAATGGGAACACTAGGACCAGGTATGGGTCATTAGAAGATACCCTGTGATTTAAAAATCAGTTGATCTACATTCAGTTTGACTCAGTCACATATACATACTGATAGTGATTGATGATGATAATGATAGCGTCACGAAATGGCTGCATGAAATCAGCCTTACAAACCATCTATCTGTTATCCATACTGCTTATCCTGTGTAGGATTTTCAGGTAACTTAAGGCACAAAGCAGGGTACACCCTGGGTGGAGTGCCAACCGCTACAGTCAGTTTGGAAACCAATCAACCGCTAATGCACATCCTCCGACTGTGGGAGGAAACCAGAATACCCCTTAAACATGGGGAGAACATACAAACTCCACGTAGAGACCTGAGGCAGGTCCCCCCGACAAGGCAACAGTCGTAAGGCAACAATGCTAACAACTAATGCTCTACTGTGCTTACATTCCACTTCCTCCTAATAAACCAAACTTCCTTCCTTCTAGACGGGGCCTCAGATGAAAATTCCGTCATAGGTCATAGCCATCTAGTCTGTCGTGTCACGTTATCAGTAAGCATGGTGCGATCCTACTACATATGCGTGCACTGTGGTCTGACGTTCATCTCGGTTCACTTATGGAGGACAGTCCTATAAACATGCCAATCGTGATTCACTGGAACAGGAAGTGATGCTTGCAAAAAAGTAGTCTTACTCCTTTTCTTAGAAGGTTCTTCAGATTCATACCAAATTTTAACATGGAGGTGCAGAGATCTGTGTTGTGAATGTTGTTGAGAAGATGAGGCAGTAGATGGTGCTCAAAGTGTGTATCTGCACCTTGATGCTTGGGCTTGGTTTATATCCATGTATAGTCAAGTCCTTGGTTCCTCCAGATTATAATTGTAAATGTACAGTAGTTATTATTATTGTTATTATAATAACAGGTTATATTTGTATAAGTATTTAACTATTTTATTGTCGTTCTTGTGAAAAATAGATAAGTATCTACACAGACACACACATTTCTTCAACTAAGCTTTGTCACAGCAACCTGTTCTTTCTTTTAAAGATGCTATTATTTGCATTTATTTTATTCACTTATTTATTTTAATGCTCATTTCTTGAAACAAATCTCGGAATAACCGGTTGCAGGCTGCTGTTTGAGATTCACCTGCTTCAGCATTGTCCTGACCTTCTGTTGACGCCCTTGTCCTTCACTTCTCTTGCATGACTGATGGGTAACTCTGAATGGTGTATGTCCATCCCATTAAACTCCTCCGACCTCATCACCGTAACTCTGTTACTCTGCTTGTGCTTTTTTTTCTCAGCGTACATTCATGCTAAACCTAAGAAACAACTTGCTTTTCCCGAACACATGAATGTTTTCTCATAATGTCATTTGGATTTCTTTGCTTCACTTCATGCTTTTTTTCTGATTATTATTAATTAATTAATTAATTTATTTATCCACCCCCACCAAAAAGTCTTTACGGCTGCGTTTTTTTCTTTTCTTTTTTGTGCTTTTACATTGCGCCATGCTTCTCAACAAGAGCCTGCAGCTTGTTACTCCTGGAACGGCCCCACACTGTCTCTGCTGGTGCACACAGTCATGACTTTTACATGAGGAAGATGTTAACAGTGTAAATGATCTGTGTGTTGACATTGTAATAACACGTTGTGATTGAATACACAGGGAGAGTGCGCACAATGCAGAGGTTGGGGCCATATTTGACAGGTAATAAAGCTACACCACACAACACACATTATTTCAAGGCAGCAAAAAAAAAAAAAAAAAAAAGAATTATAATGTTTTATAGGTGGGTAAAGAGCAATGTGTGTGTCTGTGGCTCTGAATGTGTACATAGTGTTTAGTTATTTTAACCTTTTATTTATTTTATTTTTCCCTTATTTTTTTGCATGCTACAATTTTTTATTCTTGTCACCCTGCACCATATCGCCTGTGTTTTTCTTTTGTGTGTGATATGTTCTGGTGCTGATACAGGGTTCTGACTGAACTAGTGAGTAAAATGAGGGACATGCAGATGGACAAGACGGAGCTCGGGTGTCTCAGAGCCATCATCCTTTTCAACCCAGGTACTTGGGGGGGGGGGGGTAGTATTGGTGGGGTCTTATTTCCTGTGACTGTTCCATAAATGGGGGTACAGCGGTACCTCTGCGCACGAGCGCGCCGCCTCACAAACTTTCACCTTAAGAACAGAAATTTCGCAATAAATTTAACTCAGCATATGAAGGATTTCCAGCATACGAGCGGGCAAACGGAGCACTGCTAAGTTGCGTGACGTCCGGTAGCCGCTCAAAACTAGTGTCACTGGAAAGCCACATGAAGTGAGTTTACTTTTTTTATTGGTGTAGACATCATGAGTTTGGTTTTTAAACCAGCCGGTGGTGAGAGGAATCATAAATTAAGGTTAAATGAGGTTTAATGTCTATTTATTTTATACTTTAATTAATTTACATGTCGTTTTCTAAATAATTTTTATTTACAGAAATATGATTATAGTTTTGGAAATTGGTAATATTTTTGGGTGGCTGGAATAGATTATCTGCATTTACATTATTTGTAAGCGTTTCGCAATACAAAATTTCCCCTTAAGGATTAGCCTCCGGGCCGGATTAAACTCGTATGCCGTGGTACCGCTGTGTGATATTAAGGTGTTGACTTTCTTTGTAACCATGTGTCATTTATTCAGTTGACAATTACTGTTGCCGTGTGTGCGTTTCAGACGCGAAGGGCCTTTCAAACCCGAGCGAAGTGGAGTTACTGAGGGAGAAAGTCTACGCTGCACTAGAAGCTTACTGTAAACAGAGATACCCCGACCAGCAGGGCAGGTACACAATCCGAACGAGCCGTTTTTGATGTTCTTGGTAAACTCATTTGTAAGTGTGGATAGATTCAGCACTCTATTTCTTTGCACCTACTGTAACCCTAATCAGACCCCTTGGTATCAGACGGCCAAAGGATCAAATCATGAATCAAATCATCTCGCCACTTAAATTTTCTGCAAATACTCAAATTTTACCAGGTTATCATTCCTTTCTGTGAGTTCATAATCTTCTGGTGCAATACTGCCACATCAGGAGGGAGTGTAGAGCAGAGGGTTAGCACTGAAAAAGATAACCCTTTCAGCATTTCAGTGCTTATTAGAAGCTATTAATAGTGTTTAATTCCTTTAAAAAAAATTTAAATAAGATGACAAACATCTGCACCAGTCGGAGTCCCATTATCTTTCACCGCTGAAACCCTATCATATAAGGCTGGACCTTTTTTTTGTTAGTTTTTTAATTAAAACAATTTTTAATACCTTCTGTCATATTTAAAAATGTACTATATTAATTTACACTCCAGCAAAATATTGTACCAAAATATTCCATGATCTTTGACTAGAACTTGAACCAAATCATTTTAAAAGATCATGGTAAAAGACATGTAATGTTAATACATCATTAATATCTTACACTGTGAGCATATACCAGTGTGATGCATCTCCTGTTCCCGTTCCCCCCAGGTTTGCCAAGCTCCTCCTCCGACTGCCGGCGTTGCGCTCCATTGGTTTAAAATGCCTGGAACACCTATTCTTTTTCAAGCTGATCGGCGACACCCCGATCGACACCTTCCTCATGGAGATGCTGGAGGCTCCGCATCAGCTCACCTAATCTGGACCACTTAATTTAGCCAGTCGTATCTGGTTTGCACCAGGGTGTACCGGTAGCCTGGACATTGGGGCTTCACTGTGTCTGATCAGTCTCCTGCTCATACCTTCTTTTATTCGCTCCTTTTCTGTTCCCCTTCCCTCGCTAGTTATTGCGCCAAAAAGACTTGCATCAAAAAAAAAAAAACAATAAAAAGGGGGAAATTTTACATCGGAGGACACGCCGAGAAAGATGCGTATTTTATCAGACAAGGCTTTTTGAGATTGCTTTTGGTTTTATTCTAACTTTTTTTTTTTTGTCCCCTCCCCCATAGCGTTTGTATTGAAAATGGTGCTCAGCGTTGTGCGTTTTTATCCGCTACATAAACAACATGACATCCGATACGTTTCTTTTCTTTATTACAGCTCAGAATCTAATTGACTCAATGCATGGATCTCGTAATCAATCTTGGGCATGTGAATGGAAGATTGTGCATGCGCGCGCGCGTGCGTGTGTGTTGGAGGAGTGGAAAGAAGGAACGCTCACTTCCTGAAACAGTTAATTCCATCTTCTATGATTTTGCTTTTAGTGCCGAGGTCACTTAGACGAATCTGCAAATCTTCAAACAGATTGGGTTCTTGGGAGACGCGACTAAAAATCACTGCGAATTACTACTGTATTAATGTTTCCCTGTTTTATACACCTGGATATTCGTGGAATCGATTAGCAGGAGCTAAAACGCTGCTCCAAACTAGCCGCATGTGATCATCCTAATCAGCTGTTAAACATTAAACAAAATTAGTTAGCATCACAGAGGCTAGTTCTTCGAATCACATGTTGTCCAAAACCATAAAAGTTCATGCAGTTGTTTTTTTTTTTTTTTTTTTTTCCCCTTCTTTGTCTACTCCAACAGTGTTCTTTTTTTTTTTATTTTTATTAAAATATCCTGGCTGTTTCTGTAAAAATTACAAATCCAATGTCTTCCCAGTGAAAATGCAATCCTGGAAGGAGATGCTTCCGTGTTGTGTATCATAAAGTTTCCACCCACGCTTAAAAAAAATAATAATAAAACAACGAAAACACCAGCAGTGTTGCATTTTGGGTGAACACTTCAAGCTCCTTGCAAGACACTGGTGGCTCAGGAGATCCCATCCAGAAACACCTTTCTTCTGCAACTTAAATGTGGCTCGTCTTTGTCGCATCTCTTGCTTCACCCATTTGATACGTTTCGCCCAGCGTCACCCAAAATCAGTTAGTGACTTCCAGGGGCTCGGGTCAGTGCCGGGTCAGCTGTTAAGTTCACCATCACGGGTAACCATACGGTCTAACGGCAGCAGCGTTCCTGTGCAGCTTTATTCATTCAGGTGCTGTCTAGTCAAACTAGGCAGGCTCTTAACGAACAAATCTCTATGGAACCGTGTGCCACGTCCATCAGACTTGTTTTGGAGCATCTCCAGAGCTGGTCCTTTAAAGGACCTAGCTGTTTTAACGTCATTTCTCATTCCTCTGTGTTCTGTAATTCTGACTGAGCTCATTTATAATGCAGGAAATTACCTGCTTCATTTTTAAAACCCAATTTCCAGAGATTCACTGTGACCCCTTGACCACAGATTTGCTTCGAGAAGTGTGTGTGTGTGTGTGTGTACTGTGATGTACAATATGTGAATCCAATCACTTTTATAGTTTTCATGTGCCAAATGTGACATTGTCTCTCTCTCTCTCTCTCTCTCTCTCTCTCTCTCTCTCTCTCTCTCTCTCTCTCATATATTATGTGGTGGTTAAAACATAGGGTAAAATAAGAGCGACACCGGTCCAACAGTCGAGTACTCTCAGGGGTCTGACAGCCTCTACATTCCATCCATCATGGTGTCTGTGCTTCTCTCACGTCAGCCATGTCAGAAACTGTTTTGTTTTACTTTCTGGCTGCCCATCAGAGAGAAATCAACCTGAACTTGTTTTAGGAGTCTTGATTCATCACGTACAGTGTGGGAGTCTCTACCAGCATCTCGGCAATCTATGCATCTATTTCTAGAAAGGCGAGTACGTATATTGATAGTGTGTGTGTGTGTTTGTCTTTAACTCGGCCCTTGGCCGAGTAATCGGACATTTCGTTGCGTTACGGTTTAGAGTGTGTTCAGGAGTGTACTACGGTTTTCGACAATGCATGCACTTTCTTTAAAATGTGTCCCGGAAAGTATTCAGTATCAAAGGATGATGAATTTCAACAAATTCCATTTTCACCCACTAGTTAACGCTCTATCTCTCTCTTGGTTTCTTTTGCGTAAAGTGTAAAACCTAACATGCTTTCTGTGAGACATCCGAAGCCAGATACAACTATGTAGAAATTCTCGAAGGAAAGCGCTATCCAGCCTCTTCTGCATCCATGGTTTCACGTGAATGACGTGAAAGAGAGTATGCTCCTCCCACTCTGGCAACCGGTCTTCAACTCCAGGTGGCTGTGGCATTGTCATGATTTAGAACTTGTGATGTTCTGCCTTTATTTTGAAATTGCGTAAAATCTGCACTGGCTCATAAATTACCAGGTTAATATTTTTAAAAGTGCACAATTTCTTTCTGACTCTGTTCCATCGACGGTTTTGTTAAGTTCTGACAAGAAAGGTTGTGCGAAGCAGCATGTCATCACACATTACAGGCGACGCTGACACTCTGTCGAGCTGCTGTCTAAAGACACACAGGGACCTGTTTGCACCCTGGACTATGTCTCGGACTGCAGAGGAACTCTAATTTCCGATTAATTTCGCCTTAAGTCTCCGCCCCCCAAAAGCCTGACCCTGACTTTTCTTAGTGGTCCGCCTCTACAAAGTGAACGTTCCTCAGCACCTGTTCTCCCTGAAATGAAATGACTGCCGTTACATCAGCTCTCTGCCGTCACCGAGCATGACTAGTGTGGTGTTTTTTTTTGTTTTTTTTTTGTTAGACCGGGGGTACCATTTGTAAAAAATTACACAATACATAAAAAATTATATATATATATATATAAAATAAAAAATCATGGGAATCTTCTTGCTTTCTGATATTGTTTTTGTGCTAAGTTTGTCACACTAAGGTCTTCTGAAATATGCAGTCCTATTCTTTCATAAACACCATTAAACATGATACAAAATCAAAAGGGCACTTTTCTCGTCTTTTTCTGTTCTTGAAAAAAAACATAGATTTATATAGAATTTTTTTCTTCAGACTAAATTACACTAATTTATTTCCCTTTATCGCAGCGTTCACAAGCTTGGGCCTCCTGTGTGACGTAGCGTAGTGTATTATATTGGAAAGGGATTCATCAGGGCGAATCGTTACAGTATTATCACGATACTCAGGGACTGATTCGATCTGTATCATGATTCTGTAAGTATCACGCTTTTATAAATATCCTGATTTCGATATTTTGATTTAATTATTTAGATAAAAAAAATAGTTTAGTCCTTCCACAACAGATTCTGTGTGAATAGTTTATAGCACCATAGGATCATGGAGGAACTGCAATGTTTCATTTCACCACCTCAAAAACATGTACACGCACATTTACGTATTTGGCAGACGGTCTTATCCAGAGCGACTTACATTTTTATCTCATTACACATCTGAGCAGTTGAGGGTTAAGGGCCTTGCTCAAGGGCCCAACAGTGGCAACTTGGTGGTTGTGGGGCTCTTCCGAACCGTAGTCCAATGCCTTAACCACTGAGCTACCCCTGTACATGTGTACACACATCATATACATGTACATCACTGAATTGATTTTTTTTTAAAAATATACATTTCCCTTCTTAGTATCATGTCTGATTAAACAGTGATAGAGTGGATTCTCTGTTCTTTAATAATACTAATCGGAAGTTTTTATTTCATTAAAAACATGTTTAATAAAGTTTCGCCACCTCACAGACTTGGTCTCAGCTTTAATCCTCAGCTCTTATTTTTATTTACTTTTAGAATACTTTTACTTTAACTCTCATCATGTATTGTGCTTTAGATCTGTCCTTATTAACCTGAGGTAAATAGAAAATGATAGTTATAAACATAAGTACATGACATCATATAACTTTTAAGATTTCTTTTGCACTGCTCTTACATTCCATGTCCACTTTATTAGGAATACCTGCGCTACGGGTCATGAGTTCACGTCAAGCATCAGAATACAAGATGTTCCTAACAAAGTGGACAGTGTGTGTGTCAGTATGCGGATCATGATTAATGACAAGTTTAGCTCTTATTATATCACATCACTGCATGACTTTAGTAACATTGTCACTGTATTCTTTACATTCTAATGAACTGATGATGTAACATTACTCTATTTGTTCTTTTTGCTTTTTTTCTGCATAGATCTGCAAGTCACAATGAGTTATTATTATTTTTTTTTGCATTATGTTAATTCTGCTTTTATTTCTCTCTCTCTCTTTTTTTATATAAATCGTAAACAAGCTTAACCTGTGAATATGTTATAAATCTAGAAATCTTAAGAACATGTGTGCAGGTGATCCGGGAGCTTTGCTCAGTCCAGCAGGACCCCCAGGCCCTCCCTGCCCACTGTGCCTGCACTGCCATGCTCGTCCCACTAGAGGGCACGTTGTAATGCTGGCATTGGCTTGATCACGGGAGCTCTTACCACCCTGAGGATCATGTGATCTCTCCAACATGACCGAGAGCGTAAGGAAAAGCAGAAACAGCTCACTTCACCTCCACCTCCATCTCTGCCCTCATCCTCCACTTGTGAGCAGGTGAGGTTGTTCACGTCACTCAGGCTCCTGAAGCTGGCACTATTCTGCAAAAATAAAATAATTAAACTTTACCAGTACAGATTTTTGCTTCCTATTTCTATGATTTAACAAAACAACAACAACAATTGCCTAATAAATAATAAAAGATTAAATGATCTCAGGATCCTCCCTTAGGAGAGGCGACTCTACTATACAGTACCTCCCTGCATTATATGATCCGATCATATGATCGTTTATTACATCTCTGTCTACACATAGGAAGATGTTTGCATTTGATTGTCGCTCTACAAACATGCCAAGGCGCTGTGTGTGGTTGTAGCCTGTCCTGTTAATGCAGTGTGAAGTCACATCAGATCTGATCAGTGTAAGCTGCTGCTCCAGCATTTGAAAAAGGAATTAATTAATCTTTCTTTTGGAGCCTGAAAGCTGCCTTCATTAGGACCACCCGTACACCTGCTTGCTTATGCAGCTGTCTGATCAGCCACACGTCAGGTCTGACCTCGGAAACATCTGACCTCTGTGACTTTAACCGTACTGTCAGATCTTATGCTTTGTGTATTTCTGAACTCTAGTAATACTACAGTGGTTCCTAGGTGGAATAATAATAATAATAATAATAATAGGGACAATGTGTCGAGGCTGGTGAGGCTGTGGTTTGCTGATCAGAGTGTTGGGGGTTTCAGCTGTGCCACCACCAGGTCATCATGGGTGCGTCCTTTGCATGCTGTATAAGGTTGTATGTGGAGTAAGGGTCATGCACGAGTCAATCGCAAGTCCAGGTAGGAAACAAGAAGGTTGCGTGTGACAGGAAGCTCATCCTGCGTTAAAACCTGTGCCTGACCTTGTGGGTTAAATGATACAATGTGATGCCCTGTAGGATAAACAGAGCAAAGCCCAAGTAATTAAAGAATGAATAAATTAATGAATTAATGAAATAATGCAAACATTTTTTATGAATTTCTTTATATTATATTAAAATTACTTATTATGCTTATCATTATTTTCAGCACCAGCCACCACTTTAGAAAATACACTGACAAAGAGGAAACCCTGTCTGCATTTCTCTGGCAGTAAGCAGGAACAAAACTCGAAATAAGACTCAACAACAACTCCACATGCAGCCAAATGAAAAAAATATAAAATGGGCAGGAAAAATGGTTTCCTAACCCTACCTTCACTCCAGCAAGCAACAAAGCATAGACTCATGGGTAATCAGTTTAATTTTACAGAAATGACCAACATCTCCATATAAGGAAACCGATGTGAGGTCTTTTCGCTTTCACCCGTCCACTTACAGCATGTGAGAAGAGGTGAAAAGAGCCTGCAAGAGACTTTTTGCTCCAAAGTTAAATATAGCAGGTCTTTGTTTCACTGCTGCACATATGCAAGATATAAATAGAGCTGTGTTCACTGCTATAAGGGAAACACACACACACAGTAGTTTATACTGTTGTGGTTTACACAAGCAGAAGATGACGTGGTAATGAACCAGTCAGGATTTTAAATCACTTCAGTCCCAGACAGACAGAGACGGCTCAGTGTGGATCTTGCCAGACGCCCGCTTAGCTCAGTCTGTGTGTGGGTTAGCCAGTGGTGGGGGAAATCATCAGAGCCCTGTGTCCTGTGTCAGAACTCCTTTCTGTGGCTGAGGCATGTATACCCCCTCACTAACACATCATCTACACTGCTTTATCCTGTGTACTGGGTCACAGGACGGTGAGGTTCACCCTGGAAGGGATGCCAATTCCTTGCAGGACACACACTCAAACAAACACACACTCGTACGCTCATTCGCACACTAATCAAACCCGGACCCTCTAGGTGGTAAGGCGACAGTGCATGTCACTGTATCGCCTGAAGCATGTACATTTGGTTTTAATAGTGTGTTGCATTTATGAACTGCTACAGAGAAAACTATTTTATTTCTGCATGCCGCAAAAACATTTTGAACTTTTGAATTTTGGTAAAAGATGCTGGGTTGAAGGTTGCTTTGAAATAAAATACACAACGTGTATTTGTGTCCCCCTCCTTTTTATGAAATAAAAAAACAAACTTAAATTTTTCACCTTCAACAAACCAAAAATGTGTTTGCCGTCATGCTTATCGCATGTACTGGAGCGTGCAGTCAGCGGTCAACCTGAGTAAAACTAGGGGTCTCGGTAAATAAGCTCAATAAAGCAAAGCGTGTGCCATGTGACACACGTGCGATTGTGTCGCATATTTTGCGCGACAAAATCTTTTGATTTAATACTCATTACGTGTCACAGTAGTGTAATGGTTAGCACTGTCGCCACAGTCCAAAGACATGTAGGTTAAGTTATGTGGCGCTCCCAAATTGCCGCTGTGTGTGTGCCCTGCAATGGATTGGCACCCTGTCCAGGGTGTACCCCGCCTCATGCCCCAAGTCTCCTGGAATAGGCCCCAGGCTCCGGAGCCCCAGGTTGTGACCCCTGCTCTATATGATCAGGAGAACCTTGTGGAACATCATCACTACTTATACCATAACTGCTCCAGTCAGGAGAATGAGCAGACTACAATATAAACTCACTCACTCAATAACTGAATCTGAAAGTTTGTCCTTTCACACACTCTCTCTTCCTCTTCATTCCTTATATTGTAATATGTCTATAGTCTGCCTCTGGGCGAATATTTATGCAGAACATGTTAATGGCATGACTTTAGTTCATTCGATGAAATGGATGTATGTGATAAAAAACAAACATTTGGACAAAGACTTTAATATATTTCTGTCCAGTTAATAAGCAACAGGACACCACCATCATTAGTGCTATGTGTATGTGTCCAGTCCCTTAATGGAAAGAGAGTACCACTGCCAAGTACAGGTGTGTCCGTTGATGGGTGTGCTACTGTACACCCTCATACAGTACCTGATACATCCACTTTGTATGTTACAATAAGTGACTAAAACTTCTTTCTCCCGCACATCTGACTTCTGATCCTTGATGTTGTTTATTAATGGACCAGTAATGACACCAGTGAGATGTTTAACACTTGTACTAATACGTTATAGTACACTTGTTTCATCAAATGCTTAAGGTACAGTGAGCATTTGTCTCTCGGGACAACTTCAGAACAACAGAGGAGAATAAAGTATGATAAACTCAGTGTGTCCTGCCTGCACATGAGGAGAGAGGGGGAAACGTAGTGGAGGTGCTGCTGGTGAGCCACACACGTGAGAAAAGTTACAATATACTAGACTCGTGCACATTCTCTCTTTTCTCTGGATAGTATTACGGTGATTTTCGGATACCAAAGCATAACCTAAACTACCGTTCAACTTGTGGTAGCAACGGTTGCGACATGGACTTCGCGGTTGTAAAAGTTAGAAGAGTCAGAATATAACCCTGTTTACCGTAACCACAGTTCACTCCCACTCCTACAAGAAGCGGTCCTCTGGCCTGCCTGAGATACTTAAGCACAGCAGCAGGAGAGGCTAACCTACACTCTAAAAAATGATTCTGTGGCCTTGTAAATTTCACAGTAATAAACAGGTTATGTTACCTTAATAAAATCTCTAAAAGTCACATACATGATTGTTTGAGTTAGACAAATCAAAATAAATGCCTAAAAAAACTACTGTTCTGTTTGTCTTCAATTTAAACTATAATTTAAGTTTATTTCACAAATAGAAATTAGTATTTGACTAACTGAATCATATTTTTAACATCCACTTAATATTTTTGATACATTTCAATCAAAATATTTGGTAATGGAGTAATTAATGCTGATTAGTTTAAAGAACTACAATTATCACTCATTCCAACTCAATATTCTTTATGTTTAACAAGAAAAACTTAAATAATTTAGTAAATTGCCCTGCGCAAGTGCTCATGGGAAATCTGGTGTAACGTCAGAGACCAGAAGGCTGTGAGGATGGACATGAAGCACCTGGAACATTCCTTACAAATCCTGGTGAGTAAACAGCTAACACAAGTTACTGAAATAATTCCTCTGTCTGTCTGTATACACAACTTTATAGTGTGTAAGTTACTGTTCTGAATCCTGTCACAGCCGAGCTACATAGCTAACGATAGCTAGCAACAGGTCAGTCCTGGTGTTCATTGTCATTTTACTTGTTTGTTCCAACCACCGAACTGCTCAGGTAAAGCGGCGTTAATACAGACACTTAAAATCTGGTGTAAAAGGAGGGATTTAACACCGAGCCGCGTGCGCGTGCATGTCCGGGTTTCTCGGTGTAACCGGCCGCGGTTGTGCCGCAATATTTGAATTTCTCCCGCCGAATGCGGTGATTTTGCGCAGCCAACCGCCACTGTGGCGATGATATAAAACTAGCGTGTTCACATAATTACCGCGTGTGTACCGGGTCCACCTCACACACTGAACCGCGAGTCTGCTCGGGTCACTCCGACACTTTAAGGAGGAAACGCAGAACAAAGCAGATTTAAACAGCAGAAATGAGGTGAAGTGTCCGGACTCTGGCACTGTTTACACACCGGGAGAGCAACAGCTCTGAGTCCAGCACAGCTCCAGTCATGATGTACAGCACTACAGACAGGCAGTTTGATTAGCAGTATAATGGTGTATAGCTTTGTTTAAAACAATAGAACTTCAAACATTTTACTCAAGTTAAAGTCATAAGCACATGCCATTCTAAACTTCTAATGTATTTGAAGTACAAAAGTTCTACAAGTACTTCACAAACATAACCGTGTACTTAAACATTATTAAAATGGCAGTTGATGAAATAAATGAAGTAAAAGTAGGCCTACAACATTTCTCTCAGAATTATAATTGGGAGAAATAATATAAAATTAAAATATTGAAGTGAAATATGTTATGTATGTTGTAATATGTAAGTAAAAAAAAAAACTAAAACTGATTTTTAAATCATTTTCGTGAAACGTTATATATTTTCAATATCTCTTTCACAGCACCAACACCACTAAAGAAGAGAAGTTGAATGGAGATAAAACTGGAGGTAAATGTCAACTTTTGTTTGACAATGTCAATGTTTCAGAAGTATTAAATGTGTAACCATTGAATCCAAGATAGAAATTGAAACAAGGCTGGAAATATTTCACTTTACCTATTTTTAATCCAGAATATATTGAATCCACTAGAATATACAAGATTTTCCAGTAACTAAAGTAAAAAAAATATATAGTTGATAGTAATGCGTAAATAGAGTTCTTGTATCATTTTTATACAAGGGACAAAGACATGTACAAGGGACATTCAAGTCAAAGCGGGACTTTTAAGTGTGCAGAATAACAGAACACACTTATTAGAGTAAAAGCTCCCTTTATTTCTCTCTATATTTCTGTCTCTATATATGAGGTTGTGCATTGTTCTGCAAGAGCAAAACGCATTTGGTGATCAAAGCAGTCTGTTTTTTGTAAAAGCATTCCACTGAAATGTTCACCGGAATTTTACCAGCAATGGTCTCTGTAAAATCAAATCAGTTTTACGTCTTCGTTTCAGAGAATTTTCATCACAAGTCCCGCTTTGACTTGAACACCACTTATAGATCAGTGTGATGATGCATATAGTAACAGTCACACTTGTACTTACTTGTATACTATAATTCCTTTTTTAGGTGCCAGCTTATGGGATGGCGGTGTAAGCTCTGCACATTTGTCGCATCAACAAAAGGAATTTCGATCATTATGGAGTGAAGCATGGTACTGTTGATCAATGATATTCAGTGTCCTGTCTTCATTTAGACTGTCATTGCTTCTTTAAGACCTGGGAATGTCTGCACACACATTTGTCCATACAACTTTCCACAGTATGAAGGAAACTGAAGTGTGAAGGTCTTCAGTCTTTCAGATGTAAAATGTGACTGTGATTCGATTCTAATACAAAAGTCTACTTTCCACATATTATCTGTATAATACTTGTGAGAGAAGTATTGTTTGTCAGACTGTTTAATAATGAGATCAATTCAGCTCATTGTTTATGATCATGTTACATGTCATTTGCAAAGTAAACCAGATTGAGTTTAGACGTCATGTCTTGTCAAATTTGGCAAATAAATGTTTAATTAAAATGGTAATGTGTGTATTGTGTCTTTGTTTATAATTAGATATGTCATTAGATACATTGACCTAAATTGAAAAAAAAAAACTTGATTAAAAGCTAAATATACAGTATTAAAAAAAATAGTGTAAGATATTAATTCTGTGATAGACCAGTATGAATTAAATTTATTTAAAACAAGTAAATGTAGCACATTTGTTTGTTAAATAATAGTGAAATTTTCAGTTTCTTCTACCTTCCATTTCAATCATATCTACTCAATTATTTTACTCATTTTCACTTGGTTAACCTACTACAAAAAGTTATTCAGGTCTACTTATTTTTTTTACTGACTTGTACTTCATTCATGAAGTATATTTTACATGATTTTTTAAATTTTTAGATTGATATTGATATTTTTAAGTGTAAAAATGTTTCACCAAAAAAATTGAGTACAGCACAGTTTTATTTTTTAGAGTGTAACCTTATTAGCAAAAAAAAAAAAAACCCCGCCAACTCCAGCTTTAATCACGTTATAACCAAGCATAATTCACCTTGCTTAATATAAAACATACTTTGGTAAAATACTCAAATACTTACCGAGGAATGAAAGTTAAAGTCAGTAAGGTAAATGTATCATCCTCCCCACAGGTGTTGCAGCCCTAATGAGAAAATGCCTTTTTCAAAATGGTGGACAAAGATTAGTAAAGCGTGTTCTCGCACATTCTCAGTGGGCGGTTCCCTAAACGAACTAATTTACTTTAAGTTAATGAATCTCATAGGTGAAACTATTAAATTTTTTTGTGTTACAGCTATTAAATATACATTAATATTTTAAAAATTGATATATTTAAACAAAGCCAACTATATTTAAATATGTCATATTTAAGAGGGGCTTGAATAATTTTTTTGAGTGTAGGAGAAGGTCATTTGACCTTCATCTACTCATTAGGTACAAGAATATTCCATGGATGTGCTACTTCTGAGCAACCTTCATAAAGAAGAGCAAAGCTGCAATTAGTGTTTTTCTGGATTAATACCTATGATTGTTCTTGTCTCACATCAAGCTCTGTGCAAGTGTGGTGTTTAATTCATTGCAGAAATACAGTGGTGTGAAAAACTATTTGCCCCCCTCCTGATTTCTTATTCTTTTGCATGTTTGTCACACAAAATGTTTCTGCTCATCAAATACATTTAACTATTAGTCAAAGATAACACAAGTAAACACAAAATGCAGTTTTTAAATGAGGGGTTTTATTATTTAGGGAGAAAAAAAATCCAAACCTACAATGGCCCTGTGTGAAAAAGTAATTGCCCCCTGAACCTAATAACTGGTTGGGCCACCCTTAGCAGCAATAACTGCAATCAAGCGTTTGCGATAACTTGAAACGTGTCTTTTACAGCGCTCTGGAGGAATTTTGGCCCACTCATCTTTGCAGAATTGTTGTAATTCAGCTTTATTTGAGGGTTTTCTAGCATGAACCGCCTTTTTAAGGTCATGCCACAACATCTCAATAGGATTCAGGTCAGGACTTTGACTAGGCCACTCCAAAGTCTTCATTTTGTTTTTCTTCAGCCATTCAGAGGTGGATTTGCTGGTGTGTTTTGGGTCATTGTCCTGCTGCAGCACCCAAGATCGCTTCAGCTTGAGTTGACGAACAGATGGCCGGACATTCTCCTTCAGGATTGTTTGGTAGACAGTAGAATTCATGGTTCCATCTATCACAGCAAGCCTTCCAGGTCCTGAAGCAGCAAAACAACCCCAGACCATCACACTACCACCACCATATTTTACTGTTGGTATGATGTTCTTTTTCTGAAATGCTGTGTTACTTTTACTCCAGATGTAACAGGACACGCACCTTCCAAAAAGTTCAACTTTTGTCTCGTTGGTCCACAAGGTATTTTCCCAAAAGTCTTGGCAATCATTGAGATGTTTTTTAGCAAAATTGAGACGAGCCTTAATGTTCTTTTTGCTTAAAAGTGGTTTGCGCCTTGGAAATCTGCCATGCAGGCTGTTTTTGCCCAGTCTCTTTCTTATGGTGGAGTCGTGAACACTGACCTTAATTGAGGCAAGTGAGGCCTGCAGTTCTTTAGATGTTGTCCTGGGGTCTTTTGTGGCCTCTCGGATGAGTTGTCTCTGCGCTCTTGGGGTAATTTTGGTCGGCCGGCCACTCCTGGGAAGGTTCACCACTGTTCTATGTTTTTGCCATTTGTGGATAATGGCTCTCACTGTGGTTCGCTGGAGTCCCAAAGCTTTAGAAATGGCTTTATAACCTTTACCAGAGTGATAGATCTCAATTACTTTTGTTCTCATTTGTTCCTGAATTTCTTTGGATCTTGGCATGATGTCTAGCTTTTGAGGTGCTTTTGGTCTACTTCTCTGTGTCAGGTAGCTCCTATTTAAGTGATTTCTTGATTGAAACAGGTGTGGCAGTAATCAGGCATGGGGGTGACTACAGAAATTGAACTCAGGTGTGATAAACCACAGTTAAGTTATTTTTTAACAAGGGGGGCAATCACTTTTTCACACAGGGCCATGTAGATTTGGAGTTTTTTTCTCCCTTAATAACGTAAACATTCATTTAAAAACTGCATTTTGTGTTCAATTATGTTATCTTTGACTAATAGTTAATGGTTTTTGATGAGCAGAAACATTTAAGTGTGACAAACATGCAAAAGAATAAGAAATCAGGAAGGGGGCAAATAGTTTTTCACACCACTGTACATAGTTTATTTCTACATAGCATAAAGCCAACATCTCTACGACAATCTGAGCTTCATCTATTTCTTCATTTCATATTTAAAGAGCAATATGGGCCACCTTTCACGTGGTGACTTCAGCCACTGGCTCTACAATCGGTGCCAAGGTGACGGACAAGGAAGAGGAAAGAATAAAACACAGAAGCCTCAAGAGACACTAACACTGTTCTTAGACTAAAGATCATCACCATCTGTGATCAAGCTGGTCAATGTAATTATAGTTTATTAAATAAACAAATGCTGTGGATGATGAGCAGGTGGTTCTTCAGCAGAGTTATTGTAAGAAATAATTTAACTATTGTATATTACAGTACATTATCAAAGTGCTCATTCAGTGAAGGATATATTTTTGTTCTTAGAATTTGCATTCTAGTGTTTCTTTTAATATTGAATACCCAAATTCAGCCATCTCAGTATATATATATTGGACCACTGAAAAGTATGAACATGTACAGCACTCAGTACTTGGTCGTGGCTCACTTTGCATGAATTACTGCAGCAATGCTGTGTGGCATGGAGGCGATCAGCCTGTGGCACTGCTGAGGTGTTACTGTAGGCCAGGTTGCTCTGATAGCGGCCTTCAGCTCTTCTCTGTTGTTGGGTCTGGTATCTCGCATCTCCCTTATCATGGTACCCCATAAATTCTCTGAGGTTTAGGTTGGGCGAGTTTGCTGGCCAGTCAAGCACAGGCATACCATGGTCCTTAAACCAGGTATTAGTACTTTTGCCATGACCTGCTGGAAAATGAAATCAGCATCTCCATAAAGCTGGTCAGCAGAAGGAAGCATGAGGTGCTATAAAACTTCCTTGTAGACAGCTGCGCTGACCTTGAACCTGATAAAACACAGTGAACAAACACCAGCAGCACTGCCTCTGCTTTCTTCTTCCCGATTCTGGGACCTTGAATTGTAAATGAAATGAAAATTAACCACAAGGAATGCATTGTAGCCCATGTCGTGGATCCGTCTGTGTGTGGTGGCTCTTGAAGCACAGACTCCACCTTCAGTCCACTCCTTGTGAATCTCCACCAAAGTTCTTGTATAGCCTTGTTTTACAATACTCTCAATACTGCTTATGCATCGATCACATTTTTTTCTTCCATTCAACTTTCCATTAAAGTGCTTGGAAACAGCACTTTGTGAACATCTAGTCGAGGTGGCTTGGAGCCAATTGTTTCGTTGAAGATTCAGTGAGTGGAATGCCTGATCCTTGATAATCGACTAACGAAAGGGACGCATCTGTGGAAGGACAATCTGTGGGAACAGTACACCCAATCATTTACCAACATCACGTGCACATTACATGTACTTGGCTACGAGCTATTGCCACATCCCCCATAAGCTCCATGCTGATGTTTCCAGTCAGGGCATATAGAGCATATATAGACTTGAACGTCCTTCATATGATGACTTTCGATGAAGATTACAGATACAGAGTTCCATGTAAAAAAGCATAGAAGAGTCCAGCTGTTCTATATATGAAGATAAATTAAATGAATAACTGCTGGTGTTTTCGTTCCACTTCTGAGTGATCACTTTTCTCCCATAATGAAACTACGCTGATGGGTATGGTTTCTTCCAGAATATCCCCACCCCCATCTCCAGGGCACAGGGTCACTCTGTAGTCTGAGGAATACATAATGGAAATAAATAGAATTTTTTTATTTTTTTTAAATGTCTCTAAACTTTAATATTACAAATACCTCCACCCCCTTTACTCTAGGCCATGCTCGCTCAGTTAAAAATTCACTGGAGTGATGAGAACACTTAAAGCCTTGTTTTCCCATTCCAAACACACACACACACACACACACACACACACACACACACCCTCGCTCCTTTGAGGCATGAACATCAACCTGGAAGTACTGTAAGGACTGTAAATGATAAAAGTAAATAAATATTCTTTAAGCATATGATAACCTATATTAAAAGTATCACTCAAACAACACAATCCAGAGTACAAAATCCAGTTCTATAATAAATTTTAGAAAAACGTTGATAGGGGAGAAAACAGGTCTCAGACAGATCTGTCTTTGTTTCGTACTACGGAAAAGAATAGGGTGAATTGTAAGAGACCAAGGGTCCGTTCTTCGTACGTCGCTTGAAACATCCAGGATGAATTGACACATCTAAGATGAGATCATCGTGCTAATTAAGACCTGGCTAAGTTGGTTCTTCGAGCACACCTGTTGTTGATGATTAGTATGACTGGATTGAGTTGTCTAGGATTATTACGCGTTCGTGCGTTGGTTTAAAAGGCGATATGCATCGACAGTAGAAACACTGATCACAACCACTTTGATTGGTTGACGAAATGTCAAAAGATCGAGCTCAAATTTTTTTTGTAACACCTGTTATGCGCTGAAATGCTCCCCTGCCATGGATTACCCCCCCCCCCCCACCACCATACACACATAATCGCTATCAAGTATTATATTAGAACATATGTGCATTCCTTGCGCATATGGTTTACAAATTACATGAGACAATAAAATAAGCAATATGAAAATAAATATGTTGTATATGGAAAAATAGAAATATTAATATTTTTTTCAAAAACATGTATACTTTTATATTGTTTCTTTTATAATAAAATTTTCGTCCAATATTTCATTATACATTTTTTTTAATTATATATAAATATTTATTTGCACATTCATGGTATAGAAAATTAATGAATGAATGATGAACCCCTGAAAAATAAATGTTACAAAATAAACATTATACAAGAATTTGTATTAATGGTCTTGACGGCTGTCTCGTGCCTAGGGTTTATTATAACAATAATATCATTTGATAATAATAAACCTATGATGTTCTATTTATGTTCTAATATAATATTTGATAGCGATTATGTGTACAGTATGCAAGATACTTTTCTTTTCCCACGTGAGTCAGTCCGCGTCAGCGCTCTTTAACCGATCAGATGTGACGTAGCCATTTCAACCAATTATAACCCGGCAGGAGCAGAGCCTTAATCCTGTTTGCATGAAATAAACCTGCTACCGAGCAGGTTCAAGCTTACGGATATGTTACTATGACAGCCAATGCGAGAAGCGCATCGAAGAACGAAACAATCCAAGATCAGGACAAATCCACAACAATCAAATCCAGCTAACTGAGTTAGCGACGTACGAAGAACAGACCCCAAGACTTCATTCATTCATCTTCTATACCACTTTATCCTGTATTTAGGGTCGCGGGGACCTGGAGCCTATTTCAGGAGACTCTGGGCACAAGGCAGGGTACACCCCGGACAGCGTGCCAATCCATCGCAGAGCACACACACACACACACACTCATTCACACACTCATTCACACACTATGGTCAATTTGGGAACGCCAATTAGCCTAATCTGCATGTCTTTGGACTGTAGGAGGAAACCGGAGTACCCGGAGGAAACCCACCAAGCACGGGGAGAACATGCAAACTCCATGCACACAGAGATGGGAATCGAGCCTGGCCAGGAATCGAACCCGGACCCTGGAGGTGCAAGGCTACAGTGCACACCACCGTGCCGCGACCCCAAGACTTGAACCTCATAAATGCATTGTACTATATGTCTGTGTCATTTTATTATTGCGAGTTAACAGACATGGTGGCATAGTGGTGTAATGGTCAACACCGTTGCTTCATGCATCGAGGGTGGGGTTTGAGTCGAGGTTTGAGTCCTGCCTTCAGGTGTGTGTGTGTCTGTGTGTTCTCTCCATATTTGAGTTTTCTCCAACAGTCCAAAGACATGCAGAGTAGGCTAATCTAATCTACTTTTCCAAATTGCCCATTGTGTGTGTGTGTGTGTGGGGGGGGGGTGCCATGAGACAGATTGGCACCCCGTCCAGGGTGTACCCCACTGGGATGGGCTCCACGCCTCCCACGACCTCTTACAAGATAAAGCGGTATAGTGAGAGTTAACCATGTTTTTCAGATGAGCCTCTGGATCACTTGTTATGATTGTGACACAAGACAAGGTGTGTAAAATATTGGCTTTTATCTGCACATGCTCCATGTTAGTGACTGCTTTTGCATGCTTTGCTCTGATAAGACACGGAAAATTCTCCCGTTGTTTTTTTATTTTATGAGTATAACTCATGTTTTCTTTGCACTGAGAAGTTAGCTCGGTTCTCACAAAACACCTTTCCCGGCCCACATTGTCACTGGGCAGTGAGAAACGTCCTAGATAAGATTTTCTTTTGTTACCCTAAAGACACACATACAGTGGTCACCTAATCGGAGCGTCGTATTTACCGTCGCCGCCGCATTTCGGCATGTGCATTTGCTGGCTTTTACCACTGAGTGGCGCTATATAACTACAGACTGACGCCTCACGCCTTAGTTCATTTTCTGCCGCATTAATGAGACGTGTTCCATTAAATAATACACGTAGTAGCCGATAACATCAAGTGAAACACTGTAGTTGACCGAATTCATAATCACAGTACTAAAATTACAGTACAAATGTAAATCAAATCTTATTAAGATCAAATTTAAGCACAATAAATATTAACATAGGAGCCTTTAGATTTTATCATGTGTAATTAGAAAAGAAGTGTGTAGGGTTTTATTTACATATAAATTTCTAAACCAATAAGATCAAATAACCCCAAGTTATTATTATAACAGGCTTACTTCGTCACTTATCTAGAGCTTGCTTTCAAACAAGTCGAGTGGCTTATTAACGTCTCTGGGTTGCATTGTCTCTAAGTGCCCGCTTGGTGTAGCGGTTAGAGCACTCGGCCAGAGATCTGTAAAGCGCCGGTTCGAATCCCGAGTGATGTTTTAAAATTGTTTTATTTTAAAACTAAATAAAATGTTTTAAGTGCGCTTAAGGTAGAGTCTTATAAAGGCTATGTAGACTTATATAGTTTTATTATATATTTTTTGCACATTAATCTGAGTCCTCATCTGTTAGATCTGTTTAGTTTTTTTTTTTTTTTTCCTGCCGGCACGAATACGCGGCTCCATCCCTTTCCCGCCTATTCAGGGAGCCTACGGAGTGAGCGATTAACCATAGTCGAATCGATTGGTGTGCGCCCAACTCACGTCACTCGTGAGTCGGCTGGTGATAATTAACGTTAATATGATCTCGGGCTTGCTCACGATGCTCAACATCTATAAAAATAGCAAAGTATTCTGTATAGAGTGATAAAAAAAAAAAAAACTATCTAACGCATGTTATGATGAGGAAAATCTGTAAAGAACAGTATGGAGGAATGGGTGCTATTTAAAGTCTGGGGCGTGTTGTCTCTAAGTGTCTGAATGGTGCAGCAGGTAAGTCCGCGTCCTTTCATGTGTGCGACCCGGGTTTGATCCCTGCATGATACTGTTTTAAATTTTTTTATTTTAATTATAGCAAAATAAAAATAAAACAAAATAAAATGTTTTATTTTGATTTTGCTTCAGCATACTATAGGAAAAACAGCAAACTCGCACGCAACCAGTTTGTATTCTTTAAATTTAGGGGAGTGACGACTCTGTGTGTGTGTGTCAGGGGCGTAGATTTAGGGTGGACGGAGGGGATGTGTCCCCACCAATATCTTCCGACCATTGAAATGTCCCCACCAATAATTTAATCCACTTAAAAAAATTAAATAAAATCGTGCTGTCAACATTAACCTAGACATGCAGAAAGGGATAAATCACGTTCTCTCCTTGAGTCCTCCCGCCCCCAAAACACATGAACATTTTGATTGGCTGTTCCTTTCCCTGCTATCATGTGATAGGCTATTGGCTGCGTTCAGACACAAGCAGCGGATTTTTTTTCCCGTGCAAGAAGGTGTGTTGGGTGACAGACATGTGAGGAGGCGGCAGCAAAAAAAAGAAAAGAATCTGGACATAAGGAGCTTCAAGTTCGCTAGTGAATCCATCAAAGTCCATCAAAGTAACGACAACAGTTAACGTTACTGCTAGTGTTTTTTATTATTTTTTTTTTACCCCTTTGACGCACATTCATTACAGCAGGGCAGGTTATAGTCTGTGAATACGGACTTCAAACTAACAGCAGATTAAACAGCTAAATGTAAAAGTATAAATATGATCGCTGTCAGTTCTCCTAATCTAATGACGACTGTTTGTCAGAAATGAGTCTTGTGAAAGAAATTGATATACTACATACTAGAATTTAGTTACAGTTCACCAATAGACAATCCACTTCACACAAATAGTTTTTAAAATGCATTCACTGACTGCATCAACAATGACAAATGAGATTGAACAATGCTGCTGTATGCCATGTCCACCAGAACAGTCTGGACAATATTGATGTCAAACAAATATTCCAGCAGTTTATTTCTGTTAACGAGAGGCGAAGGCATGTTTTTGGCTCCTTCATATAGGAGCAATAGGCATTGAGCTGTTGTGTGGTACCTAACAGTATTCATGTTATGTAATCTACTTTTATATATACTGATGCTTGAGATGTTTTGTTTGCACTATGGCTCAATAAAGAATAGTCTTTATTAAACTATCTTTTTGTCAGTTATTAAACATTCCTTTAAGATTCAAGATTCAAAGAACTTTATTAATCCCAGAGGGAAATTGCTCTTATGCAGTTGCTCAGATTAATTTACCGGGAAGCAAGGAAAAGTTAGATTATGAAAAAATATATACAGTGGTGTGAAAAACTATTTGCCCCCCTCCTGATTTCTTATTCTTTTGCATGTTTGTCACACAAAATGTTTCTGATCATCAAACACATTTAACTATTAGTCAAAGATAACACAAGTAAACACAAAATGCAGTTTTTAAATGAGGGGTTTTATTATTTAGGGAGAAAAAAAATCCAAACCTACATGGCTCTGTGTGAAAAAGTAATTGCCCCCTGAACCTAATAACTGGTTGGTCCACCCTTAGCAGCAATAACTGCAATCAAGCGTTTGCGATAACTTGCAACGAGTCTTTTACAGCGCTCTGGAGGAATTTTGGCCCACTCATCTTTGCAGAATTGTTGTAATTCAGCTTTATTTGAGGGTTTTCTAGCATGAACCGCCTTTTTAAGGTCATGCCACAACATCTCAATAGGATTCAGGTCAGGACTTTGACTAGGCCACTCCAAAGTCTTCATTTTGTTTTTCTTCAGCCATTCAGAGGTGGATTTGCTGGTGTGTTTTGGGTCATTGTCCTGCTGCAGCACCCAAGATCGCTTCAGCTTGAGTTGACGAACAGATGGCCGGACATTCTCCTTCAGGATTTTTTGGTAGACAGTAGAATTCATGGTTCCATCTATCACAGCAGGCCTTCCAGGTCCTGAAGCAGCAAAACAACCCCAGACCATCACACTACCACCACCATATTTTACTGTTGGTATGATGTTCTTTTTCTGAAATGCTGTGTTACTTTTACACCACATGTAACGGGACACGCACCTTCCAAAAATTCAACTTTTGTCTCGTCAGTCCACAAGGTATTTTCCCAAAAGTCTTGGCAATCATTGAGATGTTTTTTAGCAAAATTGAGACGAGCCTTAATGTTCTTTTTGCTTAAAAGTGGTTTGCGCCTTGGAAATCTGCCATGCAGCCCGTTTTTGCCCAGTCTCTTTCTTATGGTGGAGTCGTGAACACTGACCTTAATTGAGGCAAGTGAGGCCTGCAGTTCTTTAGATGTTGTCCTGGGGTCTTTTGTGGCCTCTCGGATGAGTCGTCTCTGCGCTCTTGGGGTAATTTTGGTCGGCCGGCCACTCCTGGGAAGGTTCACCACTGTTCCATGTTTTTGCCATTTGTGGATAATGGCTCTCACTGTGGTTCGCTGGAGTCCCAAAGCTTTAGAAATGGCTTTATAACCTTTACCAGACTGATAGATCTCAATTACTTTTGTTCTCATTTGTTCCTGAATTTCTTTGGATCTTTGCATGATGTCTAGCTTTTGAGGTGCTTTTGGTCTACTTCTCTGTGTCAGGTAGCTCCTACTTAAGTGATTTCTTGATTGAAACAGGTGTGGCAGTAATCAGGCCTGGGGGTGACTACAGAAATTGAACTCAGGTTTGATAAAGCACAGTTAAGTTATTTTTTAACAAGGGGGGCAATCACTTTTTCACACAGGGCCATGTAGATTTGGAGTTTTTTTTCTCCCTTAATAACATAAACCTTCATTTAAAAACTGCATTTTGTGTTCAATTATGTTATCTTTGACTAATAGTTAACGGTTTTTGATGAGCAGAAACATTTAAGTGTGACAAACATGTAAAAGAATAAGAAATCAGGAAGGGGGCAAATAGTTTTTCACACCACTGTATTAGACAGGAAAATTTAAATAAATTTAAGGAAAAATAACAATAAATAGAAGTAAAATAGAATAGAATAGAATTAGCTCTGGCACATAATTTAGTTACATATTGCACTAGAACTTTAGTGTAAGTGAAAAGAAGTATTGCACAAGTGTATTATAATCAGATATTGCACTTAGAACATTTGGTTGTGTGAACAGAAGTGTCATAAAATGTTATTAACCAGGAACCACTAACATTACACTATTCCTTAATTTAACTTAATGAATTGCATTTCGAGTGGATTAATATCAATCGAAGCATTGCTAGTATTAATGTAAAGTGATTTTGCATTTTGCAGCATATTAAAAAAAACATGCATTCCGTGGACGGAGTTGGGGTGGGGGTGTTGGTGGGTGGGGCAGAGGATGGGGGGGGGGTGGAGTCATAGGTCCCCACCAATGTCCAGACCAAATCTATGCCCTTGGTGTGTGTCATAATACTGGTGGATTATTCAGTGAAACGAGGCTCAGCTGAAAGATGTTAGGCACATCAGTCACTTAACCCCAAATAAAAGGTATTTCTGAGTGTTCTTATATAGTTGTAAAATAACAAATGTACAAACGGTGCGCACTGAATATTAAACCTATACCAGGCACAATGTTTTTTTTTTTTGTTTGTTTGCTGTTTTTTCTATAGTATGCTGAGCAAAATAAAAAAAACATTGGTTAGTTTTCGTTTAGAAAGACTTTTTGTATCTGATTATTTGTATTATTAAAGAACAACAGCACAAACAACAACACAAGGGCTTGTAAGAAACATTTTTATTATTTTGACATCAGTCACTTAACCCCAAATAAAAGGTATTTCTTTTCTATTATGAAACCATAATATTGCATCTCTTTCCTAATCATATGGAGGAGTGTGCGGGCGCCGCCGACAAAGAGGGGGTTGTTGCAGGAGAGAGAGAGAGGTTGATTTTACGACAGCTGTTTACGGGAGTGTAGTCCAGTGCGGGAGATGCATTGTGGGTAATGTGGTCCGGTGTGTGTGTGAAGTTGGATGCGAGATGGGTATCTGGGATATAGAGTCTGAGTTTTGTATTCTTTTCACTCGTTTTTAGTTTGATTTAATAGCAGGATCTACCTGAAAGTTTGTACTATAACCTGACAATATGCAGCAAAATAAAGAACGGACATCGACAAGTTTGTCCATCTCATCATTACATGAATTAACGGGCTGTTACACTGCTGCGAGCAACATTAAAAACAAAGCAGAGAAGCTAACTGTGTTTGTTACTGCGCATGCGCAAAACCTTTCAACATTTTGCGTGAAAGGGCGCGGACTTACCTGCTGCACCACTCAGACACTTAGAGACAACACGCCCCAGACTTTAAATAGCACCCATTCCTCCATACTGTTCTTTACAGATTTTCCTTATCATAACATGCGTTAGATAGTTTTTTTTTTTTATCACTCTATACACAATACTTTGCTATTTTTTATAGATGTTGAGCATCGTGAGCAAGCCTGAGATCATATTAACGTTAATTATCACCAGCCGACATGAATAGGCGGCTCACGAGTAACGTGAGTTGTGCGCACACCAATCGATTCGACTATGGTTAATCGCTCACTCTGTAGGCTCCCTGAATAGGCGGGAAAGGGATGGAGCCGCGTATTCGTGCCGGCAGGAAAAAAAAAACAAAACTAAACAGATCTAACAGATGAGGACTCAGATTAATGTGCAAAAAATATATAATAAAACTATACAAGTCTACATAGCCTTTATAAGACTCTACCTTAAGCGCACTTAAAACATTTTATTTAGTTTTAAAATAAAATTTTTTTAAAACATCATCACTCAGGATTCGAACTGACACTTTGTAGATCTCTGGCCAAGCGCTCTAACCGCTACACCAAGCAAGCACTTACAGACAATGCACCCCAGAGACGTTAATAAGCCACTCGACTTCTTTGAAAGCAAGCTCTAGATAAGTGACTTATAATAATAACTTGGTGTTATTTGATCTTATTGGTTTAGAAATTTATATTTAAATAAATAGTAAACTTGGCCGATTTCGTTATAATTTTGTTTGATGAGTGGTGCTTGAAAATTCTCTTGAAAAATATGGTCATTTATTTCCGTTAATAAATCTACTATAAAAATTTTTTTACTCATTATTGTACAGTACACATCAATAGCTCTGGTTCAGATTTTTCATGTTTGTTGTGGAAATTACCATCACTGTTGTATTTACTGCGATGAATGAAAATGTCACTTTGCGCCACCTGGCGGCCATTTTACGAATGACTTTGAAATGCAACTGATTTATTTTGGCCGCTGTTGCCTTTAAACGGCGGTATGCGCGGCGGGATGGTTATTCCGATTGAGTAACCACTGTAAGCGTTCACTCACACTCAGTCTTTCTCTCTCTCTCTCCCGCTCTCTCCCTCTCCTGCTCTGTCTCTCTCTCTCTCTATGTAAAACACATACCGTAGCCTAATTATAGACGCACAAAATTTCTGCCAATTACATTGGCCTAGGTTTTTATAACATGACTCAAAGAATAGTTCTTTTATTATTATTATTATTATTATTATTGCTGGAATTTTTGTTGTTTAAAAATAAAAAGGGCAGTACCTCAGCACTTAAATTTAATAATTGCATATTTTATTTGAAGATTTTATTAAATGTTTGAACATCTTAAATGTTTAAAGCAAGTTTGTTCAGAAATGCATTTATTGCTTATAGAATAAAAAAATTAATAGAATAAAAAAATTCTATAAGCAATAAATGAAAAGTGCATTATATATGTCTGACCAAACAAGTGAATAAAAAAAAAATTAAGGTCCCGCTGCCCTTCATGTAAAAGGGAGGATGAAGCGTAATTATTCCCTGGGAAAGAAAAAAACAGAAAAGGCCACCAACTCCATGAGTTGAACATTTGGAACAGCAGTCCGGTCAACCAGTATTTTCCAGTTTATGTCATCATTAACAGATGTTAAGTGTGTATCTCTCTAGGTTGCTCACACAGTTGGAGAGGTGTCTCATGGTCTGTTGGTATCCAGCATGTAGGTCTTACACAGACAGTGTGAGTAAACCATAATTATTGATTACAATTCATAAACAACAATGGACAATCTCATTTAAAATCAACATAGACAACGCAAATGTGATTGTGCTCCTTAAAACTGCGTGTCATTTTAAAACAAGACATTCGCCTCAATAGTCTGTCTCCCACTAAAGCTGTAGCATAGTGCATAGTATAGACCAAGGGTAGGCAAGTTCAGTTCATAGGCTACAATCATGCAGAGTTCAGCTCCAACCCTAATGAAATACACCTACAAGCTAATCCGGGTCTTCAAGATTATTAAAGCTACAGGCAGGTGAGGTTTTTTTTCTGGTTTGAAGCTGAAATCTGCCAGACTGCAGCTCCTGAACTTGCCTACCCCTGCTATAGACTAAGGCTTTCTTCAGTTAGAACGGTTTGTCTAGTGTTGTATTGTTACTGTGTTGCAGTAGCAAAAGGCTCTCTGATCAGGTAGGAGTTGCCCTTAACAGAATGTTGTTAAGTCCTGACCTCCAAAAGTCGCTCCAAACCATTTCCACAAGGGTTTGCTGGAAGTCCAGGATTTCAGACGTGAGGCATGCAGTCCGATCATGGCTCTGAAAACGTTCTACCTTGATATCCAGCACTACTTAAATGCTGGGACCAGTGCATTACTGTAGCAGGGGATTATACTGTATATAGAGAAATAAAGGGAGTTTTTAAAAGTCCTATTTTGACTTGAATACCACATTTCTTAAAAGATCCCTTTCTGTGAACAGCCCTTTAACATTTAATATTTATTTACTTGTTGCTAGAGTATCACTGAATATTTTTGTCAAATGCACCTTTCCCTTGATGCTGTTAGTCAGGAAACAATATTGTCATACGTAGTCACGATATTTATTACCACATTTACAGTTTAAGGTTAGATCAGGTATCCAACAATTAGAAATACTAAGGATTAATGGTTTTGCTTAAAGACTGAACTGGCTCTGTGGCAGTGGTTTTCCCTATCACTAGATCTAGCTTTAACTCCTGAGGTACCAGTGAGGTGTTACATTTTAGGAGCATTTAACTTTCTGCCAGTAACAGACTGATGTTTGTCTCAAATAATGTTTGTGGTCTGCTTCAGATTGAAAAAGTGTAATTTAAGCTCTAGACCTGCCGAGGTTATAAATGGAGCTTTTTTCCCAACATAGGCTGTGTAGTTTGGCATGAGTGCGCTAAAGCTTCACACACCGGGAGTTAAGAATGCACACCCAAGCTGAAAGGATTCCAGCAAACACTTGGACAAAGCAGTCAGTATATGCTGTTTATTGTACGTTAAAATCAGCAAAAACAACAAATCATGGGGTATTACACGATACACTTCTCTGATATATAAAAAAGAAATAGATACATTTCACTTAAGACTTACTTTAAAAGCAAGCTTGTTTTCAAATTGTTTTTGTTTAATAATCTCTATAAGTACATTTGTAGTTTAAGGTATTCAATAGGTCAGCTGAAGTGACCCCACCCTCTCACTCTCCTTGATGTCGATGCTGTTTCTACTCCTCTCTGTGTAAATAGTGAGCACTCCCTCCTTCCCTCTCCTGCCCACCCTTCCTCCCCCCTCCCTCTCTCTCTTTCCTTCAATGGCCCTCATTCATGTCCTTCGCTTCATTCAAATGCCGCTTGGCCCCCGTCCATGCTTCTCTGTAAAGTCTTATACTTTCTCTTTCTGTGCTTTTCTCACTTCTCAAACTTCATTTTAGTGTTTGTCCTCATTTTGCCATCTGTACATTTAACAGAATTTCAAAGCTGTGCCTTCATCCTATGTTGTTTTTGTTGTTATTGTTTATTCTAATTGGCCCGATGGTTTTTTTTTTTTTTGCTAATCACGTCCATAAAAGTGCACAAGTTCATGGTTATCACTGACACATGACTATGCATGCAAGTGCTTGTGCAGCAGGTAGGTGGCATTGTCCGCGTACATTTAGCACATTATCCATTTACTTACTTAATATTATGTGTGTTTATTGTATAAAGATTTTAACTTTTGTAGTTCTAGAAAGAAAAATTTTACTTGAAAAATAACTAACAATATATTTGGCATGTATATAATGCAAAAAAAACTATTCATCATATTATTCAGTAAGCTTCAAAAACTATTTCAGCTTTCAAGCATTTATGTCTGTATGCTTATCCACAGGTTTGTGTGTACATTATATGATCTGGTAACAACCTTTATCCTGGTGAATAAAATGATTCCGATCTATTAAACTCTACAGCCGCCATCTGACATTTTACTGTATATTTCTATATATGTATACTGTATATGTCCAGCTTCTTCTGTACTGACCTATAAAATATTTAGTAAAATGTTTTACAACAGCTATTCTGGGGCACCTACTGTATTTGCCACTGTGTAGCAACAGGAAGATGTTAAATACATACATGAACTTTTGAGAACTTTGATTCATTGTCATGAGCTAAAATTTAAATTGAACACTAGAATCTTTCATTTAAAATTATTTGTTCATATTATTCACCTTTCCCTAACAACACTGATATATAAAGTTACATCAACAGCAGAGGGTTTAATAATCAGCACCATGTCACAGAGACAAGATTTAATCAGAAATGCCCACCTGGCGATGTCTAGAGCCAACCCCTAAAGGGCAGATACGTCTTGTTAACTACTAAGTTTTTATATTTAGGTAAAAATTTTCAGACTGAAACTATGTTTCCAATGTGAAAAACAATACTGACATTTAAAACTAGCTTCCTAATTTCATGTGTATAAAAAGAGGCAAAATTCAAGTTGCATCAAAAAGAACACCAGCTACACTGTTGTGGTTATTTCTTTTTTCCCTTTCGTATGGATCACCACATCAGATCAGATCACCACATCAGATCAATAATTTGATCCACAAATTATTGCCACAAGTTTAATGCCATAATGATATATATGTAATAGAAAAACTATCCTTCTCATTGAGAACTCAAATGGAAGTTTTTTTTTTTTTTGCAGATCTGGAGTAAATGGCTGGACTACATTAAACCAATACGCCCAGACTTTTCTTGAATTGTAACAACCCAATGTAGGCAACAATGCATAAATTAACACGTTGTACAGTAAGAGCTCCCTTTGTTCTGTTGTTCAGATGTGTACATAGTTGTTAAGTGGAAGAAAATACAACACAGATGTAACTTTTTTTTTTAAAGGCTGGAGACAAACAATACCTTAGATTTTTTATTATTTTTTATTTAGAATTAATTTTTTTTTCATTTATATCTGACATTTAAGCACATTTGTATTTATTTTTAGTTCTTTTACTTTAGATGAGGGGGTATATACATGTAGATAGCAATATTATTTCTTGTGTGTATGGGTGAGTAGATAGACGGTTATGTATGTGTGTATATGTGTGGTTATATACATGTATATGGGTATGTGAATAAATATGTATGTGTGGGTATGGGTATATGTGTATACTGTATATATACACATATCTGTAATTATTACTATTACGTTTTTTATTTATTTATTTATTTTTCTTCATTTCTGATACAGAAAAGTTATAAATGTCCTTATTTATCTTTCTGAAAAGGAAAAAAAAGATGTCAAAAAGGAGGGACTGAACTTGTTTCAAGAAAGGTTGAAATGTCATGGAGTGGAAAAAGTTTTAGCTTGACTGTGAATTTCCCTATTGCCTACAAAGTTAGGTGGGTGAAAGATAGCAATAACGTAAATTGTAGTGGGGAACTTACAGGGGCGGCAAGGTATTCAAGAAATTATATGTTAGGATCCAAAAATGAGACAGAAGTGCAACAGTGCAATAACCTCTGCCAAAGACAGAAAGAAAACAAAGGCAGAATGATGCCAGGGTCTGTAAAGCTATAACTCTTAGAACTAAATTAGCTTTGTGGACAGATTGGACATTTTAGAGCCTCTTGCAAATGCTTCCTGAGACAGTGTGGGACAAATGGTACTGTGGGTTCTAAAATAAGAAGGAGGTCTGAGATGGGTGTATACATGGTTTGGAGAAACTCACATAAGGAAAATTAATCATAATCAATGAGCTACATAACTATCATAAACCCATCCTTATAAACTATCATGTTTTCGAAGAATAGTCAATTCTCATTTTGTGGCTCCATATTCAAGGCATATAACTTTCTATTCTTCAACTGTCCAGACTGAGAATACATTTCAAGTCAAAATAATTGACACAATTTAAGTTCCTGAAACACGTAATTAGAATAGGATAATTAGAAGTCAATCTTGATGGTAATAACTTCACTAATGATCGATTTTCACAAAAACAGGGTATTCCTCCACAGAATCTCAGAACATCTATAAAATGTTAGCTTAACCCCTTCTTTCTTAGTAATTTCATTCCAGTTCAAAACTACTGAGGAGATGCTATCCAAAACTATCTAATCATTTAAATCCCAGCAGCCTAAATTAAGTATTTCAGCAATTCTTTGGGCACAGAAATGGCTCCCTAGGCTGATCTTAAAGTATATTAAGATGGATGTAGCTTATCTATATGGGTTCTTGTAGACTTCAGCCCTATTCTTACACAGTTGACCACACTGTTCTGTTCTAAATTGGTTCCTGTGGAGTCCCACAAGGCTCAATTCTGGGAACAACACTATTTAATTACTACATACTCATCTGAGCCAAACCATAACCAATATTTCCTCCCATGAGTACGCACACAACGCACAGCTCTGTATGTTCTTACCTTCTATCTTCATAACTTCTTAAAGATCTATCTGCTCTATATCCAACTGCTTACAGGACATCAAGTCTTGGGTGCATCATTATTTCCTCCAGCTAAAAAACAAAAATAAAAGGTTAAAATAACAGCTGTCCAATTTGGGTCAGCCTCAGATTCATGTTCTTGGCTGAGTTCTTCTGCTGTTGTAGACCATCCACCTTAAGATACAATGTTGCATGAATAAGATGTTTTTCAGCTCACCATGGTTGTAAAGAGTTTTTGTGAGTGAGTGAGAATGTCTGACTGACTGACTGAGTGAGTGAGTGAGTCCTTTCTCGCAACTTAAACCAATCTGCTTAAAGTAACCAAGATTTTTTCTCATTTTGATGTTTGATGCCAAAATTAACTATAGCCCCCATAACAGTCAGACATCTCTCTGTTCTTATAACCAGCCTACAGACCCCTCAGTGTACGGATGCCATTTACTGACAGAAAAGCAAGATAGCAAGACCGTTTGTACGGACAAAGCATGTCATGGATCAATACTCAAATGGAGACCAGCTTAACACTGATGTGTATGCATCCTCTCCTCTGTACATCTTTTGTACATTAACTTTTGCATTAATAACATGACAGTCAAAAAAGAGTACAGGTTTTCCCCAGTCAAGATGAGCAAACAAAATCTGCTGATAGCATGTGATTTTGTCTATATGGTAGGTCTGGCTACACTAATCAATATACTGATGACCAAATTGAAAATAGCCTTCAAACATCCTAAGATGGAACAAAAATAACTAACTAAAAGCCACTTCACCAGCAGTGATGGGTGGAAAGGCAACAAATCCAGTAACAACAGCAGATTAGCAGAGGAGCTTACATCTTTGCTCACTTTGACACGTGCAACACTGAGCCAACAGCAAGAGCCTACAGATTTGCAACAGACTTGTCATTCATACTACAAACTCATGAAGTGAAGTGGGTGCTATGCAGGGTGAATTCCAGGAAAGTGAAAAGACCTGATGGGATTCCTGGGCTAGCTCTGCAGAACTGCACGGCTCAGCAAGCAGAAGTGTTCCCAATCCAAGTCCAAGTGTTTGGAGACAGACACTCGTATGGGAACCAAATATTTGTCATTTATTTTTAATTAATTTGTTTAAATAAAATTTTAAATGTGATAACTTAGTCACTGGCTTGAATACAGCTTGCAGTATTATTACTCATGGGGTAGGGGTCACTCACTGGTTAGTATAATAGAATGCTGATCTGAAGGTCATGGGTTCAGGCCCCAGCGTCATCATCATCATCATGGGCCCTTGACCTCAATTATGCAGATGTACAAAAAGATAAATATAAGTCGCTCTAGTTAAGGGCATCAGCCAAATGCCACAAACATCTTCTATGATGTTTCCCCCCCCCCACCCATTTTGTCTCCTAAAACAAGAGACACGGTATCCCACGGTATCCTCTGGAGGCTCAGCCAGATGTCAGGACTGTTTAGTTTGTTTGCATCCTCAGCTGAGCCCTGATTAGATGAGTACTAGCTGCGTTAAAAATACTGTATAAACAGGTTTATTCCTATACTTTCATTTTAACAGATCAAAGCTACTCTGAGATTTCATTGACTTGTTAATGCCCTCTTACATGTACTTCCGGCTTCTGAACAGCATTTAGCTAAGCAAAACCCAGCAATTGTAATCTGTTCATACTGAGGGTTTCCTAAGCCAGGGGCAGCAAATGTGTAGACCATGATGTCAAAACCTGATACTAAAGTGGGTTTAGGTTCTCAAGCTCCACAAATAAACCATATAGCAAAACTCCCAGTGTTGAATTAACACCGTAACATTATGCCCTGCGGACTGTAATAAACTCTGTTGTGGTTTAACTTTGGTGTAACTGACAAATCAAGTTTAAATCATTTATACATGTATTTAAGGTAATTGTATCTGTGTCCATAAGTAATTTATATCCCGAAAAACTGTCCTTCTAATTCTACTTCCTGGTTAGCACTTATTGTTCAGAAGTGTTATTTACATTTTTAGATCCATAGCAAATAATGTAAAGCGAATACATCTAGTCAATTTGCTTCTGCTTTTAGCTATTTTTGTCCGTTGTAGGGTGTGTGTATGGTTTGCAGCCCTGCCCAGTAAAATATAGACCCTGTGAGGAACTCTTGCCTGCTTTCCTGCTTTATTGTAATTACAAGGTCCAATTCTTAAATAGCCAAGCCGACCACAAGTACGTGCTGTGTCTGTCTGTGGTGACATTTTGCTTTTCTGCATGTGTGCTCCACCTGGTAACACCCCCCATGGTATCTGAACAAAACACATATGTTGCTATAGAGTTAATGCTGCAAGTTCTTTTTACCTAAAGTGGAATTATTAGCAGGCTGTATTATTTTAGCTAAATTATCTAATATGAAATTGCTAGCACAATTTTTTAAAGTTTTCCCTGGAAAGAGTGTGTGCTTAAGATTTATCTAGTCCTTAGAATAATGGATCAATTTATGAATTACACTATGTGACATTTTCAATTTCTTTTCTTACAATTTCTTCTTCCTGTGCAGAACGTGTTATTTCCTAATTGCTTATGCCTACAGTAAATAGAAAAGGCCTATTTTTGTCTTTGCTTCTGTGACCATTTTCAAATATGTCCATTTTCCAGAACATTCCAGGTAGATTTAGTGCTGAGCAGCTGATAGAGTATTTTTTAGAATGTTGTAGAACTTGCAAAAATATTCAAGAACCTTTTAGAACGTACTGCAACTTTCCATAGTAATACAGCACTGTACAAAAGCCACCCAGTGTTTTTAGTACAAAGAATTAAGTTTAGGACATTATTTTTGCTTTAGTAAAAGAAAAAAAAAATCTGATGTTTAAACATTAGTATTCAAAACAATTACAGAAGGTAGAAAAGAAAGCATTATATGAGTGACCACTTTTCAGACAAAAGACAAAATTTAAGCTGCCGGATTCTGCACACAGAAAAAAAGGCTGGGCTGACAGTCAAAGTCCTCAGGAGAACTGTATGAAGCTCTGCAGGACGCTCAGTAAGTCTTATGAGCTAATTTCACTATAAAACTGCACAAATTGAACCTGAGACTACCAAATACTGACTTTGTTCATTAATTATTTTTTACTTTTTTTCAAAGACATTCTTGCTCTATAACATTTATTTGACTTTTGACCGTACTGTATATACTGTAGACAGCTCTAGCTGCCTGAGAAAACACACATACCGATATAACCAGATACCATATATATCAGGTTTTGTATAACCTCAAGAATGGACTGTTGTATTGTTAGCTGCCTTTTTGCTGTGTGTTTATCTTAATTGGAAAAGAAAGTCACAGCATTTAATCCAAGTCTTATTCAGTCTGTACCTGATTCCTGTAGGCAGCTAAAATCTAATAAACAGCCTGAAGATAAAACTAAAAGCATTGAGAAAACCTTACCTTCATGTTTTTTTCAGCAACCTGAGAGAGCATCACCTTTCTGAGTGAAAGCGCCCTGAAAGCCCAAACTTACCCTGAAATACCCAAACTATGTATAAAGTCTACAGTAGACTACAGTACCTGCAATGTCCAGCACCCTGGCATCTAGTATACAGATAACTACAGCTCCTGGCTTCAGTAAATGCCTTCTTATATCATATGCCACACAATAGAGTGTGGACTTCTGTAGTGATGGAATGTCCATTGTGTATTTACTCAACTGACAAAGTTCCAAGATTTATAAATTAATCCAAAATATAATATGAACAACATGAAACATTCTTAAACAGAATCCATGAAGTAATCTATTCTGTATCCACTTGGTATTCTGTCATACCAAGCTCAGGTAATGCATTTCTAAATTAACAAATCAGCAAACATATACCTTATAAAATTTACACAGTCCCTACTGTGATGTAAAATTCTTCTTCTTTTGGACCATTGTTTTTAAGAAGTCTGAGGTAGAGAGGTTTACTTAATTTCTAAATTCTTTGCATTTGTCTAGCTGCTACCTTGGTGTCCATGTTGAGGTATCAGAAAGGCTTAGCCATGGTTTAGCAGAGGGTCTTCAGACTGAAAGACCTTGACAAGAGAAATCAGATGGACTCTAAAATAATGTAGGTAATCACATGAAAAACTGGAAAGACTAATCTTCTAAACTTTATTTGTATGGGTGAGAATGCCCACATGGTAAACTTAGATTCCTGTTATTGACTAACGGAACTAGAACATGATATGAACTTCTGCCATTGTTGTGCTTTATAAGATGCTTTTCTCCTCATTACAGTTATAAACAGTGATTATTTGAGATACTACTTCATACTTAGCATCTCGACCCAGTTTGGACAGTTTTTCTCTGACCTCTCATTAAAAAAGTGGTTTCCAGTCACAGAATGTTCACTCACTCAATGTTTTCCCCCTATCATTCTGTGTAAACGCTAGAAACTGTTGTGTGTGTGAAAATCCCAGCAGGAGATTAGCATATTCTGAAATGCTTAAAGAGCAACCAGCACATGAGATGAGATGAGATGAGATGTTTTTCTTCATTTTAAAGAATTTAAAAACAATAGATGTTCACCAAAGTGTTGGACATCATTTAAATGTTGTTAGTACAGTGGTGTTCAAAATAATAGCAGTGTGTTGAAAAAAGTGAGTAAAACTCTATATCCATATAATAACTTTTAATTTAAATCACATAAATGCATTGGACACCCTGCACATTATATTCTGAATCACAACATGAAGAAAAATGTGCTAAATGTATTATTAGCAATTTTTTCTTCATGTTCTGATTCAGAATGTAAGTGAAGAAAAACAAATATTAGTCTGTTCCAAAAAAAATAACAGTGTGGAGTTCAATTAGAGAGATGAATTATTCTGTGAAAAACAGGTGTCAAACAAGTTCCCCTTATTTAAGGATAAATCTAGAAAAGGTCGTCCTGTGCAATTCTCTCTGAAAATCAGAGTAAAATGGGTTGTCCAGACATTGTGCAGAAGAACAGTGTACTTTGAGTCTAAAGTTGCTTAGAGATGGGAAAACGTACAAAGTGCAGAAAATGATGGGCTGCTCTGCTGAAATGACACCAAATCATTTTTAAGCTTTAAAATGGAGACCAAACGTAGAAGAAAACGTAAAACTACCATTTGAATGGATTGAGGAATAACAAAATTGACCCAAAGAACATCTAAAGTTACCTGTTAGTACTGTTACTATTAGAAGACGGCTATGTGAAGTCAAGCTATCAGCAAGAAGCCCCAGCAAAGTCCCATTGTTGAAAAAAAAAGACATGTGCTGTAGAGGTTATAGTTCGCCAAAAAGAACAATGTGAAAAAAACTGTAAAAGAACGATCAATTTTTACAAGAAAACTGTAAAAGAACAATCAGTTTGGCCTAAAGAGAAATGGTGCAATATTTTGCAGCCTGATGAAAGCAAGATTGTTCTTTTTGGGTCTAGAGGCCGCAGACAGGTTGTTAGGCCCCCAAACACTGAATTCAAGCCACAGTACACTGTGAAGACAGTGAAGCATGGAGGCACAAGCGTCATGATATGGGTATGCTTCTCGTACTATGGTGTTGGGCCTATTTATCACATTTCAGGGACCATGGATCAATTTGAGTGCATCAGAATACTTAAAGAGGTCATGTTACCTTATGCCGAAGAGGAAATGCCCTTGAAATGGGTGTTTCAACAAGACAATGACCCCAAACACACAAGTACGTGAGCAGCATCTTAGTTCCAGACCAACACGATTAACATTATGGAGTTGCCAGCCCAATCCCCAGACCTTAATCCAATAGAAAACTTGTGGGCTGACATTAAAAAATTTTCTGAGGCAGAACCAAGAAATGCAGAGGAATTGTGGTATGTAGTACAACTGTCACAGATGTGAAGCAGTTCTCAGAAAGCATGGTTACAAGGAAATATTAGTTCAGAGATGCACAAGAAAGATTCAACTTTAAGCTTTTTTGTGTAAACTGTAAATTCATCACTTTGTAAAGATGAATGATGACACTGCTATTTTTTTTGATCATACTAATATTTGTTTTTCTTCACTTACATTAAACTAATAATACATTTAGCACATTTTACTTCATGTTGTGATTCAGAATAGAACGTGCAGGGGGTCCAATGCATTTATGTGATTTAAATTAAAAGTTATTATATGGATATGGAGCTTTACTCACTTTTTTCAACACACTGCTATTATTTTGACCACCACTGTATATCATCAGCTTTCATTGAGGGGTCGCCACAGTGGACCATCCAATCTGCACAACAATTTGGCACAGGTTTTTACATCAGATGCCCTACAGGATGCAACCCTCCCATTTTATTTTGATTTGGGACTTAATTTAAATGCATATAGACATAAAATACATTAAGGCAGTCATAAGAATACACTAAATAAATGAAAACAAGATCTTAAACTCCTTGCACAGGGTTTAAAGTATAGGATGCTAGGCAAAGCCAGAGGAGTCCAATAATTACAGTGTCAGCTGTCTTAAAATGAGGACAGTTGAATATAGAACGTGTGAACAAGCTCTTGTCTGGTTTCTGAATTATTATTATTATTATTATTATTATTATTATTATTTGTGATGTGATTGAATAGAGCTGCATGAGTGAGCAGGTGAACAGGTGTTCCTAATAAACAGGACGGTGAGCCGGGAGATAATAGCAGCGCGCCATGCGGGTCACGTGACTTCAACGTGCTTCTCTATTATTTTAAAAGCGTCTTATGAATAAACAGCTCTGAGAATAATGCACTGTACTTGATGGTCACGTGAGATGACCTAAGCTCAGGATATGTAGAGCTTCTTATCATAAATGAAGCCGATCAGATCAGAGAGTGAGGAAGTGATCACTCTGTTAAACCTGGAGGAGGACCTGCACAAAGGCGCGTCTGTTCCTGAGCCTCGTCCTGACGTGTAGTCTGTGGTTACTGCGTGTAGCTTCCCTCCCTCCCTCCCTCCCTAACTCTCCCTCTCTCTCTCTCTCTCTCCCTCTCTCACTCACTCACACACACACACATCCGCCGAGGTTTTTGAGGAGTAAAGTAAGAAGTAGTAGAAGAGAGACTTGGAGAGATAAAGCGTGTTTCCGAGTCTCTCTCTCTCTCTCTGTCCTCCTGACTCCATGGCCCCTTAGCGTTAAATTTATTAACCAGGTTCCCAGTGACTGTCTAAGTTTTATGTTAAAACGTGGGTGTATGGTAGAAATCACCATCACCTGTGTGCTGTCCTGCCTTGTAGCCTCACCAAAGTTTGGGAACTATGGATACTCGGATGAAACGGAGACCGTGGATCGAACACCGCGTATCCCTCCTGCTGAGTCTTGTGCTCGTCCTTCAGGCACAAGCAGGTAAGCTCTACCTGTTGCAGATCTGTGTTATATTATTCTGGTATATTGGCGGTTTTACATGCGCGTCTGGTGAGGCTCGTTCTGCGTTTTTACGCATGGCTCATATCTCGCCCCCAGACATCACAGGCGTGTGCATGCCGTGTGAAAATGGTGTTAATTTTTCATGACTTTAAAAACATATAAACACGACATTATTCGGATGCATGCCGGATAAATCCACTGTTACGCGCGGAAATTCCAGCAGGTGCCAGAGGCTAGGACGGTGCTGCGCATCAGGGCTGGTGCAGGTTCATGATGCTGACTGTACTACAGGTTCAGCAAGGGGAGCTGGAGCAGACTGTTCACTTCTATTGGATTAGACCTGCATTAACCTGAGTTTCACTTTTCAGCCTCCAATTATGCTTTAAAGCAGAAGTTTAGAATCAGACCAGGCCCAAGTCCATCTAATCACTGCATGGATTATTTTTCAGGATAAATATAGAAATATGTTCTCTAGAAGAGTTTTTAAACAAAAACTACAGAAGAGAAACAGTGCACGTACAGTATCATATCATATATATATATATAATTTGCATTTCTAAATTGTCCATAGTGTGTGAGTGTTGGCCTGAGTCCTACCATTGTTGTAAAATGTGAATATGTATATTTCCTGTTTATATTATCAATTCGTACACTATATATATATATATATATATATATATATATATATATATATAGAGAGAGAGAGAGAGATGTTGCTGTGTATGAATTGATAATATAATTAGGAAATATATATACCTGGATAGTAGCTTAAACCTGGGAAGTAAATATATAAATCTGGAAAGTAACTTAATCATTAATTAATTAATGATTTAAGTTACTTTCTACATTAAAATTTTTTTTTGTTTGAAGCATTGAATTTTGAAACAATGAAACATTGAATAAGCCTAGTTAAATAAATTTAAATTGTAATATTACAAAAAAGTTTTATTTTTGTTAGTAATAAGTCACTTTTTTTACTTCTTTTTAAAGCTGCTTTTTCTAAATAAAATCAAAGCAATTTAAAAAAGAGAATCCCTTGATTTAACTAAAGTCTTCAAAGCGTTATGTTTTCCAAAGCCAGCCTGAATATGTGTAATGAATGGGTTATTATGAAGCCCTCAGAAGTGAGAGAGTGAAAGACTCAGTGTCTTCGTGTGTGTGTGTGTGTGTGTGTGTGTGTGTGCACTTTGTGCAGTTATGTTTGTATAACCGCAAACGTCAAGGGGAAACCCTTTTTTTCACCCGAAAAATGGCCGAGCTTAATAGTAAGATGAATGCTGTACTATGTGCCACAGAGGAGGGTTTCGCCTGTCTGACTGTGTCACTGTTAGTACATGGGACAGACGACGCCGATGCTAGAAATGTCCACCTAAAGGAATGCTCTGACATTACACTGTCAGAACTTTTCTGCTATTTTTCCTTCTCATGTGTTTGGTGCATTAAGTATGTATATCTCGGGCAACTCAAATTAGCTAAATTTTCTTTCTGGCCTTAATATTTGTGAATGTGCCTGATCAAATAGAAACAATTCGACTGGATTCATGTGATGTCATATAAAGGGGTGTGGTCAGTAGCCACTTACATCAGGTATATTCCAAGTACAGAAAAATGACATTAAAACATTTTGTTAACAGTTAGATTAGTTTATACATTATTATTATTCATTTATGACACATAATCTGGGAAAATAATGGATTCAGTTACATTTTTCAATTATTTTGCTTGGTAATTCTTATATCTTCTTATATACAGTATGCTCTGAAATAGATTTATAATTTTCTTTTTAAGTTGCATTTGCATTTCCAGTTCCTCTGTAATCCTACAGGTTCTAAACTATTCTAAACAGCAAATGATTTGATACATTTGTTTAGAATTGTAACAAAAGATATTTTACATAATTGATAGAATCAGGATATTTATAAAATCTTAATACTAACAGAATAACAATTTTCAAATCAAATCGGCACATTTGTATCACAATAAAATTGTATCAGGTGATCCTTGCAGCATCAATTACCTAGCATTTATGATATATTGCTATATGTACAGTATATAACAACGTTGGTTCAAATTCTGTAATAATGTTTATAATCTAATATAATCTTTTTCTATATGGTTCAGGTTAAGGCTTAAAATATAAAAATGGAAAGAGTAAAAGTGAAGGATGAAAAAAGTGCCACAATTCTAGTTATAAAGACTCTGATTTTATAGAAAGTTTTTTTTAATTAAACATTTCAATAAACACGAGAATGAGGCAAACAGGGAAACAGAGAATGTCATGCATGCAGAGATTTTTGCTCAGTCAACAGTTTTTATATAATTTTAGAGAGAGGTGTTGCTTTATTTTTAAAGCCATGTGTTACACTGCTTTTGCAACATATTGTAAACAATATAAAAAGGTATTTAACAGCTAGTGGTGGTTTTCTACTGGAAGTTTATAGAATCTGTTTAAACTAAATTTTAGAAATTATTGTTTGGGAATTCAAAATTATTGCAGAATTTCAAAACCCAAAAGAATGAGTGTAGAGATTTTAGGCCTTGTTCACATGGGCGTAAACTTTTTGGATAAACGAACGAGCTCTGAACGTCCTATACGTTTATGTTGCGTTTTGTAGTGCCGCTTGATTGACTTCTACACTGGCGTTCGTTTGTCTTTGTCTAACGCCAGCCTGCAGCCCAAATTGTAGTTTGTTTGTTTAACCTGTGGGGGCAGTGTGTCGGGAACTGGATATGAAAGCCCTTGTCATTTTATTTGAGGTGCCTCCTTTTAATATGGACCATTTTGCTATATTAGACATTAATCTCATTGTTTTAAAAATTCTAATTAAATTATTATATTTTTATATAATATATAAAAATATTTAAAAAAATAATACGGCGACGTAGGGAGACTGTACCCTCTGACTGCACAACGTCGGATTAAAGGACGTTTTTTGTGGTTTATGAAGAAATGCGAACATTTCCGCGCAAGTTTAATTTTTTAAGCATTTTATTTTTGCCATTTTAACGCATTTCCCTATGTATAGCATGCAGGATAATGGGATATATCCGGCCCTCCGAAGCGTCAAATGGACGCGGAGAAAACAAACTAGACACAGAAAAAGCTGCATGCAACGTTTTTTTAACACTGTATAAACGCGCAGCCGGACAAACGCACGTCACCAAGCCCGTGTGAACACCGTCATTGACTCCTATGTGTAGAAAACCCTCTGCGGTTCATTCGCGGTCACCGGACGCTACGCACGGCAGAAAAACGGTCGATTTTAACGTCCGTGTGAGCAAGGCCTTACTGTTGACTAATAAAATCTGTTCATATTTACACAATGTAAGTCTATGTTACTGATTAATTTAACTTTGCATTTGATTGAACGAAGCAATGATGACAGTCATAATAAGTAAACTACAAGTAAAGTAAAAACCTAAGCTGATGAAAATGTGATTTTAATGCCATTAAAAATTTTTTTTTAGTCAGCTTTGAAATACAAAACATCACATATTGCCCTCCATTTGTCGAGTCATTCTGTTCTATGCTCTCTGAATGAAAATAAGGATTGTTTTCTACATTTATTTTCTCTGTCATTTCGTCTGAACATTCAGTCGATCAAAAACCCAGTTCAGTATAAACGAGATTACATCCACTTCCTGATTGAAACAGGAAGTAGTTAGCATTTGTTTTCTCAGTGTAGTACTTATTCTAAGCGGTGTCAATCAATCAGGTCATTAAAACAAAATGCAAATAGACTGTGCTTTACAAGAACGTGGTGACGCAAAAACAATCAGATTCTTGTATTTTTTGCTTTCCTGCTTGTTTCCTTGTTTCGTGCAACAACTCTGGTTAATTAAAGTTATTAAATTCACTCACTCATCTTCTATACCGCTTTATCCTGTGTTCAGGGTTGCAGGGACGTGGAGCCTGTCCCAGGAGGCTTAGGGCACAAGACAGGGTACACCCTGGACCAGGGCTGGACTGGGACCCAAAAACGGCCCTGGCATTTTTGGCCATAGCGGCCCACCATGATTATTTAAACAATATGCTTATATGAGTCATATGACATATGAGAGTCATATGACACATCAAAGGATATATGCGCTTACTGTTTTGTTTCAAACATTAAACCACAGTAACCTGCATGGAAGCGAATAACCTTGGCAAAAAAATATTCTTAATTATTATTATTGTTATTATACAGTCTTTTATTAGCAATTCTCTCTCTCTCTCCCTCACACACACACACACACACACCGTGAGTCACCTCCAACCTAGCAAGGATGAAGTTCTGCACAAAACTCAGTCTACTATTAAATGTTTTTAAGTCTGACTGCAATAATTTGATCATTTGCACAGTGTTAGCCTCCAGATAGCTTACTATTTAGTGAAGATGTCGGCTACACTTATCATTTTCATTGTTAATTCCATGGGCTATCATCATTCTGCATGTGTGTAGGCTTACGGGTGTCTACCTAGAAATCCGATAGTCAGCCATGTCATTTATATAACTCTGGGGGTTTATTTGTTGTACTGCGTGAAAACTGACAACAATTTCAATCAATCGTGACAGACGTGAGACCACTCGTTAATTTGATGTAGATGGCAATGTACCTAAAAGCAGTAACTAAATCAGCATACTATCATCTCAAAAACATTGCAAGAATTAGATGTTTTGTTTCCAATCAAGATTTGGAGAAACTTGTCCATGCCTTTATCACCAGCAGGGTGGATTATTATAATGGTCTCCTCACCGGCCTTCCCAAGAAGACCATTAGACAGCTGCAGCTCATCCAGAACGCTGCTGCCAGGATTCTAACTAGAACCAGAAAATCTGAGCACATCACACCAGTCCTCAGGTCCTTACACTGGCTTCCTGTAACATTTAGGATAGATTTTAAAGTTCTTTTACTTGTTTATAAATCACTTAATGGCCTAGGACCTAAATACATTACAGATATGCTCACTGAATATAAACCTAACAGATCACTCAGATCGTTAGGATCGAGTCAGTTAGAAATACCAAGAGTTCTCACAAGACAAGGGGAGTCCGCCTTTAGCCATCATGCTGCCCGCAGTTGGAACCAGCTTCCAGAAGAGATAAGATGTACTAAAACATTAGTACCTTTTAAATCTAGACTTAAAACTCATCTGTTTAGCTGTGCGTTTATTCAATGAGCACTGAGCTACGTTCGAACCGACTGCATTATTTTATGTTTATCTAATATCTTAAATTGTTTTATTTTTATTTTTAAACATGTTTTAATTTGTTTTAATTAGTTCTCTATTTTTATTTTAAATTAAATTTAAATTAGGTTATAGTTTTATTGCAAACTGTTTTTATTTTTATTTTTAATTAAATTTAAAAGTTTTCGTTAAAAAGCTTTATTGCTATTATCTTTTATTTAATTTTATGATTATTTTCTTTTCTTCTATGTAAAGCACTTTGAATTACCATTGTGTATGAAATGTGCTATACAAATAAACTTGCCTTGCCTAATTGGCAGACGGTTCATTTGGGAGTAGCAGCTAGGTAGGCTAGTGGTGCAGGTTGTCAACAAACACTCAAATGCACGAGTGACACACACACACACACCACACAAAAAAGCCCTCGGTCCCTCCCTTCACTCTGCCAACATTTCGGCTACTTCTTACCGGACTCGTAGCTATTCTGAAGCCTTCCTCAATCTGTCCCTGCTGGGTCACGTCTCTCACCTCCTCCTCCTCTTCATCTGTGTAACTAACGTTGACGTTACTCTGTTCTACACTCCCTTGTGCCGCTCCGGCAGCCTGAGCACTCTGGATTGCCTCTGCACTGTTAGATGTTGATGGCCCTAAATGTGATTGTCGCACATTTTGCTGCTTCCACTTGTAGGCTTTTGCGTCTTTTTATAAGCAGCTTTTTGATTTTGTCACAGGGAGATGAGGGCTGACCAGGAGGGAGGCGGGGCGTGACCTGAGATTTCATTGGACTACCTCAATGTCTTTTAAGACAGTCAACCAATGTGCCGCGATTCGTGTCTCAGATACTCGACCATTGCGGTAATAAATAAATTGGCCTAATAAACTTTTGAAAAAATATTAAATTATGAAAAATGTGCGTCGGCCCACCGGGCATTGCCCGGTATGCCCTATGGCCAGTCCAGGCCTGCCCTGGACAGGGTGTCAATCCATCTCAGAGCACACACCCACACACATACATTCACTTTATTAGCCTAACCTGCATATCTTTGGACTGTGGGAAGACACCGGAGTACCCGGAGGAAAAACACCAAGCACGGGGAGAACATGCAAACTCCATGCACACAGAGATGGGAGTCGAGCCTGCCCGGGAATTGAACTCAGACCCAGGAGGTGCATGACGACAGTGCTAACCACTACATCACCGTGCCGCCTCATTAAATCCAAATTAATCATATTACATTAAGAAAGGCCATGGGGCATAATAAAAATCTTGTTCTATGTCTATTAATTCAGTATAGCAAGCCAGCCAGATAGATAGATGCAGATGCAGATAGATCCATCCGTAAAGTATTCACAGCACATCACTTTTTCCACATTTTTTTTTATGTCACAGCCTTATTCTAAAATGGATTAAATTAATTTTCCCCTCAGAATTCTACACACAACACCCCATAATGACAACATGAAAAAGTTTATTTGAGATTTTTGCAAATTTATAAAAAAAAAAAAAAAAAAAGACTTGAGAAAGCACATGTACATAAGTATTCACAGCGTTTACAAAAAATTTTGCTCAGGCGCATCCTGTTTCCCTGATCATCCTGGAGATGTTTCTACAGCTTAATTGGAGTCTACCTGGTGGTAAATTCAGTTGATTGGACATGATTTGGAAAGGCACACACCTGTCTATGTAAGGTCCCACAGTCGACAGTTCATGTCAGAGCACAAACCAAGCATGAATTCAAAGGAATTGTCTGTAGACCTCCAAGACAGGATTGTCTCGAGGTACAAATCTGGGGAAGGTTCCAGAAAAATTTCTGCTGCTTTGAAGGAACCAATGAGCATAGTGGCCTCCATCATCCGTAAGTAGAAGAAGTTCGAAACCACCAGGACTCTTCCTAGAGCTGCCCGGCCATTTAAACTGAGCGGTCGGGGGAGAAGGGCTTTAGTCAGGGAGGTGACTAAGAACCCGATGGACATTTTGTCAGAGCTCCAGAGGTCCTCTGTGGAGAGAGAAGAACCTTCCCAAAGGACAACCATCTCTGCAGCAATCCACCAATATGGTAGAGTGGCCAGACGGAAGCCACTCCTTAGTAAAAGGCACATGGCAGCCCGTCTGGAGTTTGCCAAGAGGCACCTGAAGGACTCTCAGACCATGAGAAACAAAATTCTCAGGTCTGATGAGACTCTCTGGTAGTGATAGGAAATTCGAATCATTTTAGTGACTCTGTTCTTTGAATCTCGTTCATCAAAATGAACGAATCTTTTTTTGAGTCATTTCGTTAATTTCATTCTTTTTATCAGAAATAAATTAAAATGTTGCGTATTCAATAAAAATACCCTCAATACGTCTACATACACAAATTTTGGCTATAGTTCCAGTTATGAAAATATTACAATGTAACTATCAATCAATCAATCAAATTTTATTTGTATAGCGCCCTACAACAACCTAAAGATGCCCAGGGCGCTTTCCAGTATAAAAGCAAAGACACAATAAACAGTATAAAAACAATTATCAAATCAATAGCTATATATCAAAAGCTAGTCTAAAAAGATGTGTCTTCAACTGTGATTTAAAAAAACATAACTCAGTAATGTTTCGAAGCTGTCCCGGTAGTGCGTTCCACAATTTTGGGCCCTGGACGGTAAATGACTGGCCTCCAAACTTTTTATACTTGAACTTGTGTATGACCAACGTGGTATATTCTGAAGAGCGCAGAGATCTGAACTAAGGACATATTATAATAACAGAGGTGGAAAGTAATGAATTACATTTACTCGCATTACTGTAACTGAGTAGATTTTTTGTGCACTTCTACTTTTTAAAATAGTTTTTAAAATCTGTAATTGTACTTTTACTTTAGTATGTTTTGTTGAAAGTATTATACTTCACTACATTTTAAATCATATTTGCTACTGAGTAAAAAATAAATGAATGAAAATGAAAAATAATTAAAAAAAATAATACAACGGGGAAGAAATAGAATTGCACCCCGGAAACCACTGCACTGATTGATTGATGAAGAACAAACGCGCTAAATTCACAAGAATGATGGAGACGGACAAAACATATGCCAGTGATGCAGACACAGCTGAAAGTGAAATGCCCCCCCCCCGCTGTTAAAAAAATGTAACTCGGTAACTTTTACTCTGAGTAAATTTTTAATGAGCTACTTTTTACTTTTACTTCAGTAGATTTTTATAAGGCTAACTTTACTTGTACTTCAATAAAAGTTCACTGAAGTAACAGTATTTTTACTCGAGTACAAAATTTTATTACTCTTTCCACCTCTGTATAATAAACAGATTGTGCAGCTCACCTCTTATACCCTCCAGTCTGAGTCGTTCATTCTTTTGAATCTATTGCACCGCATAGCGTCTAAGGGAGTCACGTGTCAAAAGAACGAACAACTCGAGACTCGAAGACCCACTAGCCCAATCGTTCAATACTGTTTCCTGTGTACTGCACTGCATAGTGTCTATGGGAGTCACGTGTTAAAAGAACGAACGGCTCGAGACTTGAAAACTTATTTGCTGAGAATCGTTCAATACTGTTTCCTGTATATAAAATACGGAGGTTTTGCGATGCTTTGCGCATGCGCGGCCAGTAGAAAATGAACGAATCACTCTCCGAGACGACTCATTCATCTGAGTCATGTTAAAGATTCGTTCAAAAAGAACGAATTGTTCATGAACGACCCATCACTACTCTCTGGACACTCTACCACCAAAGCAGCAGAAATTTTTCTGGAACCTTCCCCAGATTTGTGCCTCGAGACAATTCTGTCTCAGAGGTCTACAGACAATTCCTTTGACTTCATGCTTGGTTTGTGGTCTGACATGAACTGTCAACTGTGGGACCTTACATAGACAGATGTGTGCCTTTCCAAATCATGTCCAATCAACTAAAGTTACTACAAGTGGACTCCAATTAAGCTGCAGAAACATCTCAAGGATGATCAGGGGAAACAGGAAGCGCCTGACCTCAATTTTGCAAATGCTGTGAATACTTATGTACATGTGCTTTCTCAATTAAAAAAAATAATAATAAATTTGCAAAAAGCTCAAGTAAACTTTTTTCATGTTGTCATTATGGGCTGTGACATAACAAAATGTGGAAAAAGTGATGCGCTGTAGATGAATACTTTGCACTGTAGATAGATGGGGTTAGATAATTTCAGTTACATATCACAATTCAGCATGTCGCCTTATTGACTCCAAAATACATAAATTTACGTTTGCATTTGTGATGGAAAAATGTTGCAGTTCCTCTATGATCCTACAAGTGGGAGTCTAAACAAGAAATCAGGATATTTTTTAAATCATGATACGACATTTTGCTAGATTTGATTCACTGAATAGATGCAGTGACTCAGTGTTCTGATAATCTGGTATCAGGTGATTCCTGGTGGCTTTTATTCCTAATAGATATGTGGATAAATGGAACTTTAAGCACTGTACAGGTATTCAACAACTAAATGCAGTTCAGTGTGTATCAGACATGCAAATACTAGCAACTTGAAAAATAACAAGTGCAATGCATGTGTGTGTGTGTGTGTGTGTGTGTGTGTGTGTGTGTGTGTGTGTGTGTGTATTTGTGTGTGTATTTGTGTGTAAATATAAATGGAAATATATCATTAAACAAATGTATAATATTAAGATTGCCAAATTCTTAAAAATCTTTGTCCACTATTACACTCAAATATCAAAATCAGTTTTATTTGAATATTGAGAACTGCATGCAGTTTGTACTTGTGTATTTGCAATGATTTACATTTACATGACATGGTCCTTTATAAACCCAAGCTCAGGAATAATATTCCTGTAATCTGCTCATACCATATTGTTTTCAGGTAACTTCCACAGATACTCATGACATAACGTCAGTCATTATTTTTGCAATATAACACATGTACACTCAGCCTCAGCCATCCTGTTCCTGGAGAAATATCCACTCAATAAAAGTCCCTTAATAGAAGTGGAACCATTTGCACTTTTTCAGAGCAGATTATTGGACCATTATTGTCATGTTTTGGCATGACAGAAATGTGTCACTTTTTAAAATTAATTCTGAATAAATTAAAAAGTAATGAAAACTAATTAAGAAAGGCCATGAGGCTTTTTAACACTGATCAGGATATATATGATATGCAACTGCTCAGATGTAATTATAGTGCATGGAGAGGATTTAATGTCACTTTTGGTACACTTATAATGGAATTCAGGAGCTGGTAAAAGTATTTTGATTTTGTAAAGTTGACCAATGTTAAAAGCCACTATATAAATAAAACGAAATTGAATTTAATCAAATTTTGCTTTGTCATGCATTCGTCATGTGTGCACTGTCAAGCAGTGCTTTCCAGGAAGAAAGTGCTACCACATGTGAAGAGTCATGAGCCTTTCACTTTCAGAAAAAGCTGAATAGGGGTTTTCACACTGTATAGATGTTCACCTCCCGTTTCTGTAAATCTTCCAGGAAGTGAGTTTTCATTGCTTTTGACAGATGATGGGAATGTCTAGAGAGGTGTGTTAGGCAGTGCTTCCGGTTTTTGAGGTGAGCAGTATTTTCCACTCCACAGGAGTAATAGCTACACACTCCTGACATCCTATATCTCTGATGTGCAGGAACTCTGTTATCACTTATCAGTAAGTATGTCGTAAAACATGTTGCGTTGAAAGGTTATTACATTAAATTGGGTCATTTGTATTTGCGTGCTGTCCACATTGTAGTCGAAAGGACTCTTTAATATTGCCGGTGTGTACTAGCTTCAGGAAATCACTAGAGGGAGCATGTAACAGATATGTATTAAATTTAAGATTGTACCTTACAGCACAGTGAAAATATATTTTCACAAATCCCAGTCAGAGCACAGGGTCAGCCACCATACCATTTGAGCCACCACTGCCTCTACGTAATTTGACACTGACACGTAATTTGGCTCTGTGCACTGTGCGTCTTAGTGATTTGGCACTAAATGCATGGTTTAAACATAATCCAAAAGTTGTACCCTTCTAGTTCACTCCCTGTTCACTCCTCATTATGAAAGAGTAAAAAAATCAATCTTCGGATTTTCCTTTACTCCACTGTACACAAGACGATTTAACATCCCCTTCTGAAATTACTGTAAAGGCATTCTGCTAAACACTGAAAAGACATTTGGGCTTGAAAAGGGTTAAAGATAATGAAAAGTTTAGCATTAGTTCTAGATGTGGTAGCCCTTAAAGCTCAGAACATTTTAGTATTGCTTTCGTGTTGCATTGTGGGTGTTGTGTTGTGTTGCTGCATGATGAAGCTCCCTCCAGTTGGATCGGACGAGTTTCTCTGTAAATTCTCAGACAGAATGTTTTAAATCCTGAGTTCACGCTACTGCTCCATCATTAGCAAAGATCAGTGAGAATGTTCCAGAAGCAGCCATGTGAGCCCTTGCTGTGACCTCACTGTTCTTCACCTTTCATCTCATATTTTCTGGAACGGGAGCCGATCTTTTCTTTCTCTACACTTTGTTCTTTTCTTTGGTAGGTTCTTTAGAGTCTTGTTTAATGATGGCATGTGAGACCTTCACCCTTGGTCCATGGAGGTTGTTGATGATGCTCAACAATGTTTTGGAGTTTTTCTTCTCACAATGTTTCTGATATAAACCGCTGTTGTTTTCATGGCCTGATTATCCGGGTTAATAAGGGCACTAGGTATGCCCTGTACTGTGTGCCAATCCATCAGAGGGCACACACTCACTCACACACTACAGTATGTGCAAATTAGAAGCGCCAATTAACATAATCTGTCCTTGGAGTGTGGGAACAAAGCAAACTCCACGCACACAGACTTGAGGAGGGACTTGACCTTGAAGATGAACCAGAACCCTTGACCCTGAAGGTGCGAGGTCACAGTGCTTACCACTATGCCACCATTCCCCAAGAGGAGACATTCAGAGCTATTAATTGTTTAAACAATCAGCCTAACAGAACTCTCCTGGGCATCAAGACCTGTCAGTCCCATGTTCCAGTATTTCTGATTATTGAAAAAATGGATGTGATTACTAATTACTGATTAAAGGTCTTCTTCTATTTAGTTGTAGTATTAATTTTGTGTAATTCAGCATTTGTGTGCATTTCTGTATGTACAGGATAACGATTCTAAAAATATATTTTAGCAGGTAAAAATACCTTCAATGTAGGCAAATATAAATAATATTTTCTTCATTAAAATGTTCTTAAATAAATATAAGCTTCTTAATATTATACAATAAAAAATTTTTTTTGCATTATCTTTCTGGCGGCACGGTGGTGTAGTGGTTAGCGCTGCCGCTTTGCACCTCCAGGGTCCAGGTTTGATTCCTATCTCTGTGTGCATGGAGTTTGCATGTTCTCTCCATGCTTGGTGGGTTTCCTCCCACAGTGCAAAGATATGCAGGTTAGGCTAATTGGTGTTATCAAATTGCCCAGAGTGTGTGTATGTGTGTGCCCTGCGATGGATTGGCACCCTGTCCAGGGTGTACCCCGTCTTGTGCCCTACGCCTCCTGGTATAGGCTCCATGCCCCCGCAACCCTGAATACAGGATAAAGTGGTATAGAAGATGAGTGAGAGTGAGTCATCCCTCTTTAACATTTTCCTCCATTTTTAAATTTGTTAACAGCAGGTGGTGATATTACAACTTCAAATGCTACACACCACTGTGCTTATGTAATGCATCACCATACACAAATGTGATGAAGTAGAAAATAGAGATATTTGTTATAGGATGCAGTGGAGTAAGTACCCACTGACTCACAACTACTCAGATGTAGTTCAGATACATGAAAACTGTTCTTAAGCACAGTAACGATGTGAATGTTTACCTCTGCAACTCTCTCTCTCAACTACTCCCATTAGCTAAATAGTAGAAATCTTTCCAGAAATTTCCACAGGCTGTCTGGTTCAGGAGTGGAATAAAGTTTGTTATTTGTTTGTTATTATATGAAAGAGAAACATTTCTTCTTTCCAGTTATTTCCAGATTGCTTTAAATCAAGTATGAAAACAGAAATTAACAATTTATAAACTAAACAGATCATGGATTGTGTTACGCCTCTACTCAGAGTTTTGCACCAATAAAGCATTAGACTTTTCATGGTGCATGTGGAGGAAACTACCCTTGAATTATCATGGTCGTGTGTAAAAACTTTGTTCTGACAGGCATTTTGCTTCTTTAAATGTCTTCTGTGCCTAGAGTTAATTTCATTCATTCATTTGTCTTCTCTATTCATAGACCCAGTTGATGTTTTGCGGGTTCTCCAGCTTCCCTCCCTCCCTGAAGGTGTACAGAAGGTATCAGGTTTTTGTGTCTCACAGCCTTCCAGTATTGATCATGCCTACCGCATCAACAAGAAGGCCCAAATCTCTGCTCCAACCAAGCAACTCTTCCCAGGTACCAATCCCAGACATCCTGATAAATTCATTCATCCATCACCGTAGCAAAATATTATTCAATCAGTCTGTGGGGCAATTACTGGATGCTCTTTCATACACTAGGAAACATTTATATCAAGCCATTAAAAAAGGCTATTTGATCGATGAAGAAAATGTTCATTTGATTTCTTTGGTGACTTGAATGTTGTTGGTTTGAATTTTTTGCTCTGTTTGTTTCATGTCTACTCTTTTTTCCTTTTGTACATTTATTCCTGCTTAATTATTTTTAACCTTCTAAAATCTTCTAAGGTAAATTTTTATTTCCTACAAGGTCGTTTTCCAGAGAACTTCTCTATCATGACCACTGTGAAGGCTAAGGCTGGGCTTCAAGCCTTCCTCCTGTCCATCTACAGTGAGCAGGGTGTGCAGCAGTTGGGACTGGAGCTGGGCCGCTCACCCATCTTCCTGTATGAGGACCAGAACCGCATGCCTACCCCAGAAAACTACCCCTTGTTCAAAGGCATCAACCTGGCTGACGGCAAGTCAGTAACCGAGCCATTCAGAGCACAATCACGATTGACATACATTAGTCTGTAGGCCTGCGACTGATTATTTTCATAATCAATCACTTCTTCTCTGTCTTTTTCGGCTAATCCCTTTCAAGAGTCGCCATCATCTGCTCCCACCAAACCCAATCCTCTGCTTCCTCTTCTCTCACCCCAACTAACTTCATGTCCTCTCTCACTGCGTCCATAAATCTCATCTTTTCTCTTCCTTTAGACCTCCTGCCTGGCAGTTCCAACATCAGCATCCTTCTACTAATATGCTCACAATCTCTCCTTTGAACGTGTCCAAACCACCTTAATCTGTCCACTCTGACTTTATCTTCAAAACATCTAACTCCCTCTGATGAACTCATTCTTGATCATATCTATCCTTGTCACTCCCAAAGAGAACTTCAACATCTTCATCTCTGCTGAAGTTCTTTTGTTGTTGTTGTTGTAACCTCTATCATTTTCATAAAATATGATTTTCTCTATACAATAGTCTGATAGGCATTCTTTAAATGTGTCTAAGACTGCTGGAAAGCATGCATTCATGGAAACTGTAGTCAGTCACAGTCGTCTAAGCTTTCTGATACTTTCTCTCCATCAACCCTGTAGGTGGCACCGCATTGCTATCTCTGTGCAGAAGAAAAATGTCACTCTTCTCCTTGACTGCAAGAAGCAAATGACAAGACCCCTTCCAAGAAGTAACAAACCAGTGGTGGACAACAAGGGCATCACTGTCTTTGGCAGTCGTCTCCTGGATAACGAGGTTTTCCAGGTCAGTGGTAACTGATTAAGCAATAAGTTTTGTCAGCATTTACACCCTTACCATTTGATTTGAAACAGATTTAAAATAGTGACAGTAAATAAATGTTGTTATTATTTAAGTTAACAAATAACAGGAGAGGCCAGTGCCAGGTTCTGTAGTAAAGATGAGGACTAATGACAGGAGCAGACATTCCATCATGTGAATTATATGATAAGATTTGTTTCACATCAGTTTTTCAATGGGTTGTAAACTCAGTGCCTCATGTAGAATGCATTTCATTTTTCCACTCACCCCACTTTCTCATGCAAATGAAATGTTAGTGATGGCCGTGGGCAGATACAGTAAAGATTCTGGCTTCACAAAGTTGGTCAAGGGCTGAAGGAACTGGGGAAGAGGGTAAGGATACTCGTGTGTGATTTTGTTTAAGTCAAATTAAAATAAGAACCTCACAGAGGCATGTGATCTAGAAGTATGGATATAATCTTGTTGCAAGGTTAATGGCCTGTTGTTCTACAAGAGGCTAGGTTCTGCAAGTAGATATTAACAGGTATGTTATGGCAGGAAGGAGTTTATCTTGTTTTTTATGCCATGATATGTGGGGAATGTAAAGAAACATTCAATGATATAATTTTTGGCTGTGTGGTTGTGTGGTTCCTTATGCATAATGCTGACCTGGAGGATCACATGTTTTGGGAGCCAGGTTCAATGGTTCCCTGTTTAATGGCATGGATCTTGAGAGGTTGTTAGAGCAACAAAGCAGGAATATTGCACTTAGAAACTTTACCTTGGTCCGTATAATTGTCAGCAGCCCCAGAGTTAATCATAGTCTGAATGTGTATCTGAAAACTTAGGTCAAATATTCATTGTTATGAAACTTATCATGGATGGATTAGAGGTGGAGCTGGTGCCCTCTGAGGATTGTGATGAGGTTATCCATTTCTTACAGAAGGTGCATTGAGCAACAACATGAGTAGGTTTGCATTCTTTTCTGATTTTGTCTTTCTTCATGTGTAACTTCACACAACCCAGTTACACACAACATTGGCCGTGGAGCCAATAGTCCCCTTGGGAATGTGTTGATTGTTGATCAACTTGGATATGGTGGCCTGATGATTGTGGCCTTCGAGTTTAGACCCTGCCAAAATGTAGCTTTAACCCGGGTGCTTGTCCCGGTTGCTTGTTGCAGCCTACCTGTGGAATTCTAGTGCATATTCAGCAATGGCTCTTAGAAGAATAATCAAACATATTCTTGACATCCTCACTAAAGACAAAGAATCATTATTCCAGGGTGGTCTATTTCGCAGGCTTTAGTGCATTATGGAAAGTGGAGTTCAGACCTGAAATCCAGTGTTGTCATAACAAACTAAGGGCACAAGCAGGAGACTATACGCCAGACAACATTCATTCACTAATCTTCAGTAACCACTATGTCATGATCCAGAGCCTACACTTGAAATAAGTACACTGGAAATGAGTAAGGAACATGTATGGATTGTATTCCACTGCAGGACATTTCAAGAGTATGATGTTTCATTTTATAATATTATTAGGTGATGGGAAAGTGGTTGCTCATGGGGTTGAGTCACTGGGATGCTGGTTAGGGGTTAGTGTCCTGAAACTGCCAGGTTTACACAGTTTGGACAAGCACTTAATACAATCCCAAGCTGATATATGCCCATATACAATACCCAGCCACTATAGATGCTGGACATCCCCAGTCCTACTCCCAAGCCTGGAGAAATGAATGGATTGTAACATGGAGGGTCAACTGGTGTAGATTGAACCCCTGACCAGCATGGACAGTAAGAAATGATAATTCAATTCAATTCAATTTTATTTATATAGCGCTTTTATCAATTGTCATTGTCGCAAAGCAGCTTTACACAATCAAAAGAATTATTTAAATTTGTAAGAAATGTGAATCAAAATGGTCAGATAGTCCCTGATGAACAAGCCGAGGGCAACAGTGGCAAGGAAAAACTCCCTGAGATGGCAATAGGAAGAAACCTTGGGAGGAACCGGACTCAATAGGGAACCCATCCTCATTTGGGTGAAACAGATAGCAGAGAGACTTGATCTGCATTCATACTGTGTGTGTTACTATAGGTGGCAGGCAGTTCAGCATAACAGTTGATGGTGATTGATGTTAATATGAAGACCAGGTAGTTATTGGAGACTCAGGTAGACTTGTAGAAAATTCCAGTCCTGAACTGTCGAGAATCTGCAGCCAAGTCAAGTCCTCAGAGAAACAGCTGTCAACATCAGTCGATGCCAGAACCGTCTTCATGGTAGAGTGAAACCGTCTCATCTCGTCGCATCCCACGAGACACACGGGGCATCCATATGACGAGATCTCCAACCAGAAGCGGGGCACCAGGATGAGTCAGACAGGTCCGGCTCAGGAACGACATGTGTAGCTCGACAGAGAGAGGGAAAGAGAGAGAGGAGGAGAGTGGGAAGAGAGAGAGACGGGGAGAGAGAGAAAATTATAGGGGAGAGCAGAAGAGAAGGAGAGATAACAGTTAGGTACTGTATGGTCACAGTCACATAATGTATAAGTTGAATGTATATTTACTGTAGAGTGCAAGCAGGGACTCCGGCAGGACTAATTATGACAGCATAACTAAAAGGGAGAGCCAGAAGGAAACACAAACATGAGGGGTCCCTGAAATGTAAAGCAACCAATCACCTCACTGTCAACGAACCTGAGTGATCAATGAGAGTGGGGAAGACAGCATCTAAACATACCAGTTCACCATAATTCTCTACATCCATGAGTCCTCCAGATCTGCTCCTTTACCTAAGGCAAATCTATTTACAAAATTGCTTGGCTATATAAATAGGTTTTTAGCCTAGACTTAAACACTGAGACTGTGTCTGAGTCCTGAACATTAATTGGAAGACCCCATAACTTTGGGGCTTTGTAAGAAAAAGCTTGGCCCCCTGCTGTAGTTTTCATAGTACGTGGTACTGACAAGCAGCCTGTATCCCTTGATCAAAGTACGCATGGGGGATCATACTAGCAGTTCACTCAGATACTGCGGCGCGAGTATCTTTACAGTATATGTCAAAAGTAGTATTTTAAAATCAATGCGGAATTTCACATGGAGCCAATGAAGTTCAATTTAATTCAAATTAAATTTTATTTGTATAGCGCTTTTAACAATTGTCATTGTCTCAAAGTAGCTTTACACAATCAAAATAATTATTTAAGTTTGTATGGAATGTGAATGTGTATGAATCAAAATGGTCAGATTGTTCCTGGTGAGCAAGCCGCAGGCGACAGTGGAAAGGAAAAACGCCCTGAGATGGTAGTAGGAAGAAACCTTGAAAGGAACCAGACTCAACAGGGAACCCATCCTTATTTCGGTGAAACAGATAGCAAAAAATGATCTGCATTTATACAGCGTGTTAGGTGGCAGGCAGTTCAGCTAAAATAGTTGATGGTAATTGATGTTAATATGGAGTCCAGGTAGTTATTGGAGACTCAGGTAGACGTGTAGGAAGTTCCAGTCCTGAACTATCGCACTGTCAAGTCCCCAGAGAAACTGCCAACACCAGTCGAGGCCAGAACCGTCTTCTAGGTAGAGAGAATCATCCCCAGACAACAGACGCATCCCAAAGAGACACACGGGGCATCCATGTGATGAGATCTCCAAAAAGAAGCGGGGCACCAGGATGGGTCAGACAGGTCCGGAGGGCAGAGGGAGTCTGGCAGCTCAGGAACGACATGTGTAGCTCGACAGAGAGAGAGAAAGAGTGAAAGGGGGACACAGGGGGAGAGAGGGAAGAGAAAGAGGGGGAGAAAGAGCAGAAGAGGAGAGATGGCAGTTAGGTATGGTCACCGTCACATAATGTATAATGTGAATGTATGTTTACTGTAGAGTGCAAGCAGAGACTCCGGCAGGACTAACTATGACAGCATAACTAAAAGGGAGAGCCAGAAGGAAACACAAGCATGAGGGGGCCCTGAAGTGTAAAGCAAACGATTACCTCACCGTCAACAAACCTGAGTGATCAATGAGAGTGAGGAAGACAGCATCTAAACATACAGTACCAGTTTCAGAAGTGAAGATAAGATAGGGGTGATGTGTTCGTATCTTCTGGTTCTAGTGAGGACTCTCGCTGCTGCATTCTGGACTAACTGAAGCTTGTATATGCACCTAGTTGAACAACCAGACAGTAAGGCATTACAATAATCCAACCTAAAGGTGATAAAAGCATGAACTAGTTTTTCTGCATCATTTAGTGACAATATATTCCTTACCTTTGCAATATTTCTAAGGTGAAAGAATGCTATCCGGGTAATATTATCTACTGTACATGAGCTTCAAATGAAAGATTAGAATCTATAATCACACTGTGGTCTTTTACTGTTGCACTTGATGGAACAGAAAGGCCATCTAAAGTTACAGTGTGATCTAAAATCTTGCTTCTAGCTGCATGCGGTCCTATGACTAGAACTTCTGTCTTATCAGGATTAAGCAAAATGAAGTTAATTAGCATCCAGTCTCTTATATCCTTTAGGCATTGCTCAATTTTAGCAAGCTGGTTTTTCTCATCTGGTTTTGCTGAGACGTATAACTGTGTGTCGTCAGCATTCAGTAACAATGAAAACTAATATCATGCTTACGGATTATGTTGCCCAAAGGAAGCATGTAAAGGGAGAAAAGCAGTGGCCCTAAAACCAAACCTTGTGGAACACCAAACTCCACTAAAGAACATGCTGGATAATTACCATTCAAATCTACATACTGATAACGTTCGGTCAAATAGGATCTGAGCCAGGAGAGAGCTGTACCCTAAATTCCTACCACGTTTTCTAATCTGTCAAGGAGAATACTATGATCAATGGTGTCAAAAGCTGCACTGAGGTCGAGTAACACAATCATAGTGACGTAACCCTGGTCAGAGGTCAATGGGAGGTCATTTACTACTTTAACGAGTGCTGTCTCTGTGCTGTGATGAGGTCTAAATCTTGACTGATACAGTTCATGTATGCTATTTCTATGTAGATATGAGCATAGCTGCTCCGCTACTATATTTTCCAGAATCTTAGAGATAAAGGGGAGGTTTGATATCAGCCAATAATTGGACAGATGAGGTCAGTTTTCTTAATTATCAGTTTAATAACTGCTAATTTAAAAGATTTTGGAACATACCCAATGCTGAGGGAAGAATTAATTGTTTTCAACAGGGATTCTGTTATTTCTGGCACTATCTGTTTGAGAAAATGTGTCAGTATAGGGTCTAATATACAGGTTGATGAATTTGCAGAGGAGATGAGTGAAATTAGTTAATTCTCTTCAAGGGGAGTAAAGTATTCGAGGTTCCGATCTGACATGGTTAATTTAACATCTGCATCAATTATATTGTCCGGTTTCAAAGCCTCAATTTTATGTCTGATATTTACAATTTTATTATTAAAAAAGCCCTCACTATTGCAAGAAGTTGTTGTGGAGATTTCTGCAGTGATCTTATTCCTGGTTAATTTGGCTATGGTATTAAATAAAAATCTAGGATTATTTTTGTTATTTTCTATAAGAGTGGAGAGATATGTTGATCTAACTACACTAAGAGCTTTCCTATAGTTCAGGATGCTCTCTTTCCATGCTATTTGAAATACTAACAATTTAGTTTGACGCCATTTATGTTCTAATTTCCGAGCGGTCTGTTTTAAAGTGCGCGTGTGATCGTTGTACCAGGGAGCGAGTTTCTTTTCTCTAATCATTTTTCTTTTAACCTTCGTTATCTAAGGTACAACGAAATGTCGACTCTAAATATTCAGTCGCCTGATTGAGTTCTGTGGGGTCAGATGGTGATCCAATCAAAGTTGATAACTCTGTGTGGTAGTTGATGTGAATGTATGTTTAATATGGTAGCGCGGCACTGTGTGTACATTATTACTATGACACTTTAATTGAGACAAGATAGTGATCTGAAATAACTTCAGACAGTGGAATTGTGAATAAATTTTTTAAACTTAATACGAAGAATATTATTAAATCTAAAGTGTGACCTGCTTTATGAGTGGGTCCTACTACACACTGATTTACTCCTACTGAGTCCAGTATGGACATAAATGCTGTTCTCAGAGTGTCTTCTGGATTCTCAAAATGAATATTAAAATCTCCAGCAATTAACGCTTTGTCTACAGAAACGACCAGGTCTGAGATGAAATCTGCAAATTCACTAAGAAATTCAGAATATGGCCCTGGAGGTCTGTAAATTATAATTAGTGGAATCGACTGAGCAGACCTAATATTTGTAGCTACACTTGTTATGTTACTATAGAGAGCTTCAAATGCATTAAATTAGTGTCCGTGTTTTTGTACGGTAGACAGATTATCATTATGAATAACTGCGACTCCTCCTCCTCTACCAGTTAGCCGAGGCTGGTGTACAGTATGTAGCTGTATCCAGGAGGACTAGCTTCATTTAAAGCTACATACTCATCCTCTTTAATCCAGGTTTATGTTAAACAGAGTATATCAAATTCCTGATCCGTGATAATTAAAAGCCCAATAAAAATAAAGATAAAAGCCCCAATAAAAATAATAATTAGTTAATATAATAAATCTGTCATGTGATTTGTTGAAAGTTTCTAAATTCAGATTGATCAAGATCAGAGGTTTATCCATGGATTAAAGGTGTAAAAGTGTTCAGAAAAAGAAATATTAAAAGAAATAACCATACCAGTTTAAAGGGTGCACCAAGATTAACAGCATTGAGGTTGAGAGGGCTGAGATTGTTGGGGGACATGAATAGCGATGGAGAGCTAGCTCTACTTAAGCAGGACCAGTAATTAATGAGCCTCTAAACTAAAAACTAGTGTCTTAATGCTGCATGATGACATTTGATTACCAATTCTTTACCTTTCATCATGCTATGCTTCTCTACAGGGTGACATCCAGCAGCTGTTGATTGCCTCCACTCCTCAGGCAGCCTACGACTACTGTGAGCATTACGCCCCCAGCTGTAACTCTCCTCTGCCCAGGATTCAGGCCCAGGATCCCAACACTTTTGTGAGTACCATTCTTAAAAACTGTACAGACATGAGATTTATTCAGAAATTAAAGATTAATTTAAAATAAAATGTAAAAAATATATATATAACATATACATTGTTCAAGTGTCTCATTATATTAACAGGCATCTTTATTGCACATTTTGCAAAGAACTCATATTTACTGTCATGTTTGTAGAGAATGATCAAGAATCAGACATGATTTTCTTTTCTGAAAGATAGCAAATGTTTGTCATTGTTCAGCCTTAAAGTTAATCAGACATTTCATTTTTAGATAGTTTCTGCAGATGTTCCTGACAGAATTATGTTAGAACTTTTCCTCTTTAACAGTAGGGAGAAATGTCTAGAGCGTGTTAGAGCTGAACTGAAACTCAGCGAGGAGAACACAGTGATTTATGATGCTGAATTAGAATACAAAAACCAGCTCCAAGCACTTAAAGTTTTTTAGTCACTTAAAGAAATTACTGGTGAGCCTAAATAATTGAAAACCCCCTAAGAAATGTATTCAAAATCCAGGTTCAGCCAAATGCGTAATATGTACAATTTTTCAGCCCCAACTGAAAAACATGACTGCGAACAGGAGGAGTGTGTTATCCGCCCACTTAGCTCACAAGTGCACGTGATTGGCTAGTGCCAATGTGATTGACGGGAAGGTTGCTCCTATCTTAAGAACAAGGCCATATTCCCTCCTTTTGTTCATGAATGTTTTGCTTTGTGAGAGATGAAATGATGAAAGTAGTCGGTCTCCTGGAAGATGTTTCAAGCCTATTCAAGTAGTTGGTTAATTATATCAGCCAATGAAATAAAAAATAACCTCAATCAATTTAGTTTGTGATGAGACACCAGACGAACATGTCAACAACATTTTTTTTTAACAATAATTCATAACAAGAAATTAACCCAAACAAACAGACCATGCAAAATGAATCAACATTGTTTGAAGACTATACTGTATATAGTAAGAGATCAGTGAAAACACAAGTCTGGTTCATTAAGTACCAGGAATACCTTTTACTCAGTTTCTTGTCAATGACACACAAAATCTATTTCACACACAGTCACACCTGTAGTCACACCTGTAGACAATGTCAGAGTTTAATCATCTGGGAAGCATTCCCATTTTTGTTTTTTTGTTCTGCACTTTGTATTGAGCAGAGATGACTGACTGTACTTTGTACTTGGAACCCTAATAATAAATATTAGCAGTTTAAGTATAATTCTGTGAAATGCTTTGTTAAAACCTGATTGACTGACAATGGTAATGTTTTAAAGGAACCAGGCCATCATTAAAAATTTGCTTATACTGTACAATACAGCTGTTTGAGTTAATTATGAAATAATTATCCTTTACCTTCCTACAATCAATGTTCATGTTTTGACCATGTATTTAATCATGTTTGAGGTTCAAACCCAGAATCCTTCACAGTTACAAATTAGTGGCAGAAGGTAACTAGAGCATGATTTAAGGTAAAAAAAAAAAAAAAAGTGAAACATCTGTACTTAGCCAACTCACTGTGAATACTTCCAACATTTGAAAGAAAAATAAGAAAAATAAATCTAGTTGAAATTTATGTATTTTGGGGTCCAAGCACAGTTAATAATCCTGTGAAATGTGTGCTGAAAACTGATCTAATAAATCACACAATACACCCTCCTGAATTTTAACCTGATTGGCCATAAGGTTACTGAGAAAGAGATCTGTCTTCATTTAACTCCACCACTTTTGATGACCATAAAAATAAAAACCCAAACTTCTACAGTCTTCCTTCCTAAGTTATGTCCTGAATAAATTTCTTTAGATTTTGTGTGAGCTAGTATTTGTGGAAAGTATTACGTCATCATATGAAAACAAAAAATATGGCCACCATTTTGTTTCCATATGTCAGCATTTTTTAAACAACTACAAAGGGGTGCTTACTTTAGAGGTTCAAGTTTGTTAATGTATGATGTTATTCATGAAGTTCTGCCATGACATGTCACGAGCATGATGGGAAACCACACAGAAAAAATGATAGATATACTGTACAATACAATACCATGTACTGTAGTAATTTTCATGTCATTCATCTGTTTCTCTCTTCGTGACTGATTTCATTTAAAATTATGTACATATGAATAGTTGAACAGCAAAATGAGATAACTCCATTCATCTTATATTTCGCTATAAATCCACCCCCCCCCACCCCCACACACACACACACTGTTGTCACAACAACATTGTAGATTTCGGCCTGTAGTTGTGTTTGTGGTCCTTTAAGGGTGCAGTTCAGTATCAACAATATGCTGGTTGAGTTAAAATAAAAATATAAAAAACTTGAGCTTTAGACGTGATTGTGTAATAAGTCGAACAGAAATTTGTGTCGTCAAATTTGATCAAAACATTTTAAAATTTCAAAAATTGTTGAGAAACGTTATAAGCAATATATAAACTTCAGTTTACACCATCATCAGCCTTATCCTCTACCAATTCCAGTTTCAGTTCGCTACCTGACTTCAGCTTGGTGTCATAGAGCAGTGGTTCTCAACTGGTTTGACCACGGGACCCACATTTTTACATGGTCATCAAGCCGCGACCCAAATTTTTAGGAACTATAATATAATTTTAGGAATTATAATTAATTTGTATTTATTTGTTAACATACACAAGTAGTGACAGATAAATCATAAGAAAATCACCAAGACTCACAAATAAACAATATTTTATTGCTGTCATTTAACAAAATGTATCAAATTATAAAAATTTTACAAAGTAAAAACGACAAATACTGTAAACAGTGGTTAGGGTAAGGCAGTGGTTCTCAAAGTGTGGGGCGCGCCCCACTAGTGGGGAATACAGACATGACAGGTGGGGCGCAATGAACCGGAGGAAAACAGGAAAGTACCTATTCTAATTCATGCTTTTCTTTATTGATAATGAAGAGCGTACGCTCAAAACTAAACAATCACACACAAATAAATGGATCATTAATACAAGTAAATTTAAAATAACATCAGTTGTGGGCCGGGAGAAAAAGTGGAACCATAGTGGAACAATAACGGTTTAACGTCGGACAAACTTGAGCTGCGCTGCTCGAATCACAAACCTGCGCGATCCACTGGGCAGCGCTGCGCGACTCTGACAGAAATAAACCGCGCCGACCATCAAAATACATTTTACCCCGCTGGGATGCGCACGTACAAACCAGGCATGGCAAGGCGGAAACAATATTAAACAGTCCTGACATTTTAAATGAATTGTTTTTATTTAAAAACACAGTGAGTCGCGCAGGTTTGTGATTCGTGCGGTGCTGCGCGATCCACCGGGCTGCGCAAATAAACCAGATCATCACTGCGTTATCCAGGTAGTCGCGCTGCGCTGTATTTGCGCAGATATTTGGTTCAATCGGGTGCCGCGGTTTCGTCCCACTTTTGATGTGTTTGGCTTCACATACACTTCGACACTGGAATACAGCAGCAGTGAGTTTGCTTACATGTGACGAGGAGATTGTAAAGAAAAAAGCTGCATCGTCTGTGGTATGGAATTGGTTTGGGTATAAGAAAAGTGATACGAATGAGATGAACGTGATTTGGAAGGTACACAAGTGCACTGTTTTAACAAGTGGTGGAAACACATCAAACCTTCATCATCAACAAAATCATCTGAAATACAAAACGAATATGGCCAAAGTAAAAAAATGCGGCAAACCTCAGCAATTCACAGTTTAAATAAAATTACATTTAAAAAATGAAATTATGTAAAACAATTTCTTTGTGTTTTCATTTTTATTTATACATTTTCAGATACAAATTGCTATATTGTGATATATATCGTTATTGAGTTAGAAAATTGCTTCTACCGTGATAGAAGATTTTGGTTATATCGCCCACCACTAATGAAGCCTAACTTCAGCTTGGATTCATGGTGGTGATGGTGGGGGTAGAAGAGAGACCCGTGTGTGTTTTGTATCTTAAACTGCTGGCAGCAGACCGCATGAGACCCAACAAATTAGGAAGACACTTCGAGACAACACACTCCAGTCACGTTAATAAACCACTGGACGTCTTTGAATGAAGCCATTTGTGCTTTGCTGTCCTCTGATTCAGATGTTACCATGCGATTCTCCTGCTGTCTGTATTCTGCCAGCTTTCTTTCAAAGTTACATACAGAATTGGCCAGTGCAAAAAAAACTACAAACGATTGTTGAGCAGCTAATAAACATGGGGTCAATTATGCAATGATAAGTGACAACCTAAGCCTTGTAACAATTGCACGTGTATTTTATCTTTTTTTAACTTGGTGATGTTTGATCGTATTGTTTAGGAATTGATATTTCAATGAACAGTAAACTTGGCCGATTTCGTTATTATTTTGTTGACAGGTGGGGCTTGAAAATTCGCTCACCCCCTTAAGTGGGGAATGACAGAAAAAGTTTGAGAACCACTGGGGTAAGGAAAGGTTCCGTTACCATGAACTAAACTGAACTGTTACTGAACATTAACACTGATCTTGTTGAACAGAACAAACCAGCAAATTACAGTAAAATGATTAAAATAAGGCACCCTGTCCAGGGTGTACCCCGCCTAGTGCCCGAAGTCTCCTGGGATAGGCTCCAGGTCCCCCGCGACCCTGAACACAGGATTAAGCGGTATAGAAGATGAATGAATGAATGAATGATTAAAATAATCATAACCATTTTTACATCTAATATGACAGCAATTATAAACATCTGTTTCACTTAACAGTAATTTGGGAAGCTAATGAGACTGAGGATGTGCTTTACTCCTGATAAGAGTTTCAAAGTCTGGGGTGATGGTAGACAGTGCTACCCGAAGATCGTGCTCTATGTCCAACCTCTTCCTTTGCTTTGACTTAAGCTGCACCAAGGAAGAGAAGCCACTATCACACAAATACGTAGTGCTGAATGGTAGGATGTATTTGATCACACAAGTGGCAAGGGACGGATACTCAGAAAGCACTTCGCGGCACCAAAACTGGGAGAGGCTTACTTCACTATCAAAATAAAAGTCCGGTTTAAGCAAAATAAGTTAAAAATTAAACTTTTGTTGTTTTTTTGACCACACACTCCTCGACCCACTGAAAATGTGGGTGGACCCACCAGTTGAGAAACACTGTCATAGAGTACAACCAGCAGTTTCCCAACACAGCGTGTGTATCAAGTCTCTTGTGCACAAATTGCTGCTGAGTAACTAAAGTTTTGTAACATTATTTCACAGTGCTTCTGCTAAAGTGTCCCACAATATCTAAAATTAATAATGTCCTGTTTCACAAAACGTATCGCAGATGATTAAGGGATGTCATTTATTACTGCTGGTGTGACTGCATTGGCAGATACAGAGTGTAAATGTCTTTCAGCAGTCTCCACAAACCCTTTGAACACATTCAAACCACTCAGGGGAGCCACTGAAATAAGCCACTAAAATAAGATTATATATTTGGTTTTAATTAAAAATCTTTTTTATAGACAACCACTAGGAAAAATTATGTAAACAAAATGGTGTTTAGTACATTCTGTTGTCAAACTGTTCACTTGTCATCAAACCGAGCATTTGTCTTCACAGTGGGCAAAAGTGTGACTTGTATGTTTTTCATACACGTTTTTTATATGTCAGTAATAACTTTCTTAAGCCCTCGTTCTAAACAGTCTCCTAATGATAATTAAGGTGCAAATATGAATTATTCATAGTTCTGGCTCATATTTACACATCATCGCTGTTCAGTCCATAGTAGCTTAGACACGACCACTTACAGTGAAGCGATGTGGAATGTTTCATCCTAAAATTAAATTTTTCTTTTTTAAACTAAAGCACAATCAGCTAATCAGAATTTAATGTAATTAAATCTAATGGAATTTAACACTCAGGACGTTTTTTAAATAATAAATTTCGCATGAATTCAAAAGGAGTTCACAAAACAACAACAACAAAAAAACTCACCTCACAACACAACTTTTACTGAGCAATAAAATGCTCAATAAAATGTCTGTAGCTAATTTCCTCCTGAAACAGATTAAAGAAACAAATTATTCCTAAGATCACTGGTGCAGTTTTACAAAATTTACATTAACTATAGACTTACTATACAATTGCATCTGGCATGTTATAACAGATTTCTTTATACAGGAACATATTGTTTTAAATAAATTTATGTTGGTGGATTAAATCTCTATAAGTGGACATACTGTATGGTTGAATATGGGCAGTATAAATGTATTTAAACATTCTCATAATCAATTATTTATCAATATGATAGAGAAATTTGAATACATCAGTACTTAAAAAGGTGAACATTTTCTGATTCTAGGTTTAAGGTTAACTCAAGAGCATCAGCTAATTCTCACATCTAGAATCAGAATGAGGAGTATGCGATCTTGGTGCCAAACAGGTCCATTTGAGTTTACAGGTGTTCTTATTAAAGGGGCCAGTAATTTTTCATGTCATTCTACAAGAGCATATATACATAACTGGATGCTGTGACATGAATGTCGTAATGTCCTCCATCTAATGCTCTCTTATACTCCTATACCTCCATATATCCCTATCTCACCTATGTTGTTTGACTCGCGGCGAGATGCGGTGTTAGGCACCGTGAGCTGCCGCAAATGACCGCCCAACGTTCCGCAAAGTTCTGCAAGGCCCGTGAGCTTCCGCGAGGACTGCCAAAAAATTTAAACATGTTAAATTTTTCATGTGGAAAGATTGGAAAATTAGTCACTACACCAAAACTCGCGATGAATTGTGATGAACTGTACTTACGGCCACGCGAAACCGCACTGACCTCATATAGGTGAGACAGGGGTATTACTCTGATATTTCAGCCAACATCTTACATCTGTTTCCAGTCTAACTTTATTACAAGCCTTGTTTTTGAATTGAAGATTTATTAAATATTTGTTCTACAGTAAGTGGTTTCATGCACTACGTTGGAGTTGACGTGATTGTTACAGATCATGCTTAAGCAATAAGTTTGGCTTTTCTGTAGTCTCGGGTATTGATAAGCCTATACAGTGGAGTCATACATGTTTGCGTCACTGTAAACCTGAAGTTGAAAGACTTTTTTGCTGTCTGCCCTTTGCCAAGCTTTCTGCTTTCTGAAGATACAGTACTGTATTGCAATGCTCATCTATCAGCAGTTCTTATCCTTAACATGACTGGTTTGAATATTCCTTATGTACTTACGTAAAGAGTTTTAGAATATTGTGTTTTAATATTTTCAGAAACTATGCCAGTGGTCTTAATGTCATGATGTCATCAAACACCAACCCTTCTTGTTTTTCTCTCCTCCTACCCTTCCCCATTACTTTCACCCCCCCCCCCTCTATTTTTATCTTTTACTTTCTTTTACTTTCCCCAACAAAACACAAAATACACATACTACACTTAAAATAATAAAAAATAATAAATACCAAAACCCCATAATCTCTAGGGCAGCAAGACCAAAACCAAATCCACATCTTCCTCTAGGACAGCCAAGTCTTATAAAGCAACAGCTAGCTCAGCTAAATCAGCCAAGCAAGTTAAAATAGTTTTAAGCAAATCTACCATGATTAAGCCTGCCAAGACCAAACCAGCCCCTGTGAGGGTTATGGGCATTAAGTCCACAGTAGGAGCTAAAGCAGGCCCTCGTTTAGTAGGGGAAAACAAGAAATCAACTACCAGTCGCAAAACATCTGAAAATAAGAAGTCTGCTGGTAAAATTCAAGTAAATGGAATTAGCAGTGGCAAGAATATAGCTAAAGCTTACAGCAATGGCGGAATAAAGTTCAGTAGTATTGCAAATGGAAAAGCTACTGTTAAAGTAAACGCTAAAGCCAGCAGCAGTAACACTAAGAGAATGTCAGCAGTTGGGAGAAAACCAAATGCAGACCCTAAAGCCAAAGCAGCTGAAAACAAATCTAAGAAAGCAAAGGAGAAAACTCTGCACGACAGGTATAGAATAGACGGAGTGTTGAAGCCAAGGCAATACCCTCCATTCCAAAGGACAACCCCTCCTCGCACACCTTCTTCAGATCGTGTCACCATCAATAACGTCAAATCAATGTCGAATCCGTTCCCGCCCTTCAACAAGCCTGCAGTCAGTGGCATCCCCGTCAAGACGAAAGCACCCAATGGTTATGCACAGGTACAAAAATGAAGAGCCCACGTTGGCTGTCCAGAGCTTTATTTCCAACCTCATAGTTAAAGCAGCTAAAACCTCAGCCCACAAACTAGCCCATGGTTAGAGTGTTGGGCTGGAATTACACTCTCCAAAAAGAAGTGTTATTCACAACGTGATGAAAACACGAGGATTTTAGAAACACTCTGTCTCTGGTGTTTGGAGAATAAATCTTTAAAGGGATTACAAAGGTACTGTGACGTTCCTGATTCTGTAAAAAAGCGTAGTATACAAAATCAGAGCTACATTACAGTATACTGTATAGCCTGAGCATTAGCCCATGCACAGCTCCACTGCCCCTTTCCTATAACCGTATATTTATGAGTCTGGTATGCCATGGAATATAGGTTATACTGGGACTGTGGGAACTGCCTGATTTCAGTAGATACCCATCATTTGGGAAGTCTTTGAGTTCTGTATTTTGTATCAACTTCACCCAGGTTTAAGCAGCTGCAGGGTTAAACCGAACAACTCCTAGAGAGCATGAATAGATCATGCTAGCAATGGGCTAAAAATGTTCAGGCTAAATCACAGGCTTCCTGTTTTGCCAATCAATTTTTGGTATGATTGAGCTTCAGAATTCAAATTAAATTTTTCCTATTTTTTCTTTTCCCTTCGTGTTTAGAGTTAGTGACACTTTCTTCATTAGCAACTGTTTTGCATTTTATTGGCTCAGATGCAAGGTGTGTCTAAGAATCAGTAAAGGCATGCGTGAAGCCTTAAAGCCTTAGACATTCTAGCATCCCAGCAATGAGGTTGGAATATACTGACCCACTGGACTCTCTCCACGTTTCATATATCAAATGATCTCAACGATCATGAGAAACGATATGATAAACTGTGACACTACTGCATGAGTATCTGTCTAGTCTTCTTTATATTCGCAAGAGTATCTGCTAGTTTCTAGTTTGTAGAAAGTGTTTGCCTAAGCATGCAAATGTCTGTTAAAGGTAATGTTATGGACACACACATGAAACAATCATAACACATAACGCATCCTTCTATTCATAAGCTTGTTGTCTTCATTTCTGTCTGCATTGCTTCTTTCACAGTTTCACAGAAGAACGATTGCTGTGTTTGTTTATAAATCACTTAAAGTTTTTAGGTTGGAAATTTACTTGCTCTAAAACCATCTTGTTTTACTTCACATACCCGTCTGTGTATACTGCACATGTTTCCGGAGGTACCAGTATGGGGCACTGTCCTTAATTAGACAGTTTTGCATGGATTAAAGATTTCATGTTGACCTTTAAGATAGTCCTTATCTCCAGCCAACACATGATACAGGTGGGCATGATTCGGCACATTTCCAAAACTTTCCAATATTTTTGCGGTGCCTGCTGCCTACAATGCCCCTTGTGTTTGTATTGCATAAGTGCTTAAAGTTAATTTCTGAGGACATGCACAAGCTACGCAAAAAACAAACACAGGATATGTGAGACAGCCTTAATGCGTGTGTGTGTGTGTGTGTGTAGTTTAAAGCAAGTATATTTCCATCCTAATGTGGCATAAATAAAACCTGTTACTGTATTCATTTCAACTTTGGTGTTATTCAGAACCATTTTTTAAAAACATACAGCATTTTTATAAGACTGTGTGTTCATTTTAGGAAACATTAGATATTCTTTATTAAGCAAGTTTGCATTTAAACAAGCAAACCTGTATCAAATCTGTCATGCTTCACAATGCTTTTGTGTTGAAGCTATACGTGTTGTTTAGTAATGGAGCAAAGGATCTGTTTTTAATAATAAAAATGTCATACGAAGTTGGAACGATTGATCCCTCCTCCTTTCATCTCATCTCAGTAACTTTCTGGTCTTCACTGACTACCTGCTTGACCGACACCCTCACTTTTTCTCATGGTCCACACAGAACGTTTTGAGTTCATTAACATCAAGAAACACATATTCAAAATAGTTCGCTTTAGATACTTGTAGTATGGATTTTATTAGACAATCAGTGTAGTTGATTTGTTTCAATTGATCACCAGTTCGCTTTATTCAAATGGAAGGCATTAAAAATAAAAATGGTCAAACATCACTTAATGTAAAGTGTAGGCATGGAGATCACCAGGGAGCACCTGATATGCTATCATCATGATACCCAGGTGCCAAGTCAATTAGTATTGCGATTCTATAAGCATCATGATTCTATTCATTTCGATATTACATTATTACAATATTACAGCATGTCTGATCAACATGCACATTTTGCATGGTTTGATTCTGACCACACCCGCACAGAAACTAATTACTATTCCAACTCGAAGGCGGACCAGAATCCATAGCAAGACAGTGAGGTTACTGGATTCACAGGATAAGTATCATATGCACTTGAGTTAGTAAGTAAGTAATAAACAATGCTGAATGCAGTGTGTTCACACAGTGAGGTCTTGATATTGAATTAACACACATTAGCATTCAGACCTTGCATTTGTATCTAAGGAAAACTTATGCTCATTCAGGGATGGGTTAAGCACATGCTGATGATTAGGAGGCAGCTACTACTGTAGCTCGAGAAAAAAAACATGTTAGTAAGGTGAGTCATTTTTAAGATATTGTAGCTTTTCCGAATTGTTGCTGTACTTAATGCGCCACCGCTGCTACACTTTCACTCACTCATGAATCTTTATCAAAATGTTTTTACTGAAATAGGGCCAACTCAAGAACCACCTGCATGTAAGTCACACTTCTACAGTTGTCAGACTTTTCTTACTGTAAATTCAAGCATGGTGAGTTTTGACCCTGCAGCTGTAGTGCCATGCGTGGTCCTGAACCTTCCCTCCAAAGATAATGCAAAGCAATCATTTTGATCAAAGTATATAAAGTGATATTTTTATGACATACAAGATTTCCCCCATCATAAAAGTCACACAGGAGGGTTTTAAAAAAATGGCAATAAGACATTAACGAAAATAATTACGTTTTTACAAATCAAAAGCAGTACTACAAAATATATGATATATTTTATTTTGGGATGATGATGATGATGATGATGATGATGATGGTGGTGGTGGGGGTGGTGGGGGTGGAGAAACTGTGCAGGAGAATGGTAAGCCAATGGTAAGCACAGAACTTATGCAAATCTAATAATCCATATCATTAGGTGCTTCATCATATTCTTGTGCTTTTTGCCTTAGTTAAGATAAATAATATGACTCAAGAAATACTTCTCTGGTTAAGGTAGCATAGAAAACCGAAAATTAATCTAGCTTAATTAATTTTGCTAATCATGGAATAGTTCACAAGAATATCGGTAGACACGTCACATAGCTTGCTTATGGCGCCTTATACACAAAGAAATGGTGTGTATGGTCTGTATAGCAAATACAGGTAAGGCTGATTATTTAGATCCTGTGCTTTATTTCTTTCAATTTCCTTCTCTTTATTCTTTTTGGATATTAATTTATTCATCATCTCAAACCACTCCTTTTTGTTATTATTATTATTATTTTATTCTTCTTGCCACATGCTCTTCCAATTTTATCTGCGCTGCTATCTACATTCACTCTCCATGCCATGGCCCAGGTGCATGAGACTGTGGTGGGTGAAGAATTGGCAATAGAAGAGGCTGGAGAGGTTGGTGAGAACGGCTCTCAGACTAAAGATGAGGTCTTCGTTGAAGAGTCTGTGACAGAAGACTTTGGAATGAAGGAATATGATTATTCCTTCAAGGACTACAGTGAGCCTGTGCCTGAGGGAGAGACTGTGGGTGACACAGGCCATGCCCTGCCCGCTGTCACACATGAGGGAGAAGTAAGTCATGTTGTGCTTTCTGGCAAATTCGTCTTAACATTCTGTTTCTGAATGTTAGACGGACTGGTTAGATTGTAGAGGAATCTTACAGAAATGGAAAGAGACTGGGCATAGAGATTGACAAAGTTTATCTGAAATTGTTCATGCTTATATTAACTTAAACATGCATCGGGTGGTTCATTTGTAAACACCAGTCTCCATGACTCTCTGAAAGATTCCACTGCAACTCATACTGTATGTCCTGCTTTTCAGTATAACGAGAAGACTCCATAAAAGTGGCCCTTGTTGGGAAATAAAAAGGGGAACCTTTTTCTTGATCAATACAGCAACTTTTCCCTACAATATATTGAATTGCTTTGTATATACACCAATCAGCCATAACATTAACACATGAACATTGATTATCAGCTAAATACTAGGAAACTGGTGACAGAATCATAGGCACACAGGGCTCATTTTTCATCAGATCTGATTCCATAGAAAAGCCAACGCTGACCGCAATGAAATGGCACCAGAACACCCAGTGCACCACAGGCAAATAACTTAAGGCCACCGACCCAGCCTCCATATTCCCCATGGGATTCATTGAACAAACAATTCTACTCCATGGAGGTTCCACCCCACAACCCACATCACCCAAAGAGCATGTCCCTAATGTCCAAGTGCCAGACACAGCACACCCCTAGATATCTTGTGGAGCCACACTTAAGGGGACCAGAGCTGCCACAGAGGCACAAGGGAAATCTACAAAATACTGTTGTATTGTAATGTTATGGCTGATTGGTATATGCATGAATAAGTGCAGTAGATGGCAAATGCCAACATGGACGAGCATGCTACTAGAACACCAGAAAAAACATCAACACCAGGATACCAGTTTGGGACTAAACTCAACTTTTTATCTGGTACAGTCTAGGACCAGTAATTATCTTACTTCAAAAAACAGGTAACAGGTTAAGTTCTACTTAACTTATATCCTCAGTTCACTGTTAATCATTCTGAATGACCTTACGTTCATCACTCATGAGTAGACACATTTACTGCCCTTTCAATGTAACTGGCACCTATCCTACAGGGAGAACCTGCAACTAAGGTTTGACTAAAGCATGCATTTACTACTGTACACATTGCAAATTCACACAAATCGTGGTGAAAGCAATGTTTAGTAAATGCCTTTGGAAAAGTTAATATCCCACTGAGTAATCTGTATGGCATTTTCACCTGCAAGTGTAAGTGAACTCTTAAGCACATTGAGGAACACACTGATCACTGAAATATCTTTGGGGATTTGAATCTTCCAGATATGTGAAGAAGATTCTGTGACAGACAGATCTTGTATCAGGACATTTCTCAGTGAAATCAAGTGTCAGTCAAGTGCTCAGTTTGATGAGTTTTCCTTATAAAACTTTTTTAAGTTGTTCAAATTTAAGTTACATTATGGATATGCATGTGTGTGTTGCTGCTTACGTATGTGTGTCCCTCAGGCTGCTGTAAGAGGCCAGAAGGGAGAGAAGGGAGAACCTGCTGTCCTTGAATCTGTAAGTATCTTATGTTTATATGCAGATTGTGAATGAAACTGTTAGCCATTATTAGTTAATAATAGCTAGTATTTTTTTTGGCTGTTTAGTATTACAGTATGTTTTGGTCTTTTATTGATTTATTGTTTACAGGTAAAATCCACAGTTGGTGGGTGGAGCTCTGCTTTCAAAATGTCTTTATCCTTTGAATGTCCTTTCCCCTGTCCTTTTCTTGTTATTTAACTTTCATTTACTAAAATCATAGAATTGACCCCTTTGGCTTTTCTGTTTATTTGTCTTTGAGTTCAGCTTGGCTGGCTGTAACATCATTGGTGGCTCGTATGGGGTCATCACCTGGATGTTTTATTAAATAATAACATTAACATATAACAATTTAAAATAAGTTATCTCTCTAGTTAAGTTATCTATCTAAGTTATCTCTCTGTTTAAATAAAGGTTGAGAGATTTTTCCAGTGTAAAGTGATGCTTGATGTCCTTGATGTCTATTGTGACATGCAGAAAAGAATCTCCATTGACTGCTACTGGATTTCAGCATGCATTAAACTGTGACAGTCACGCTGGTATTTCTGCTATACAGCATCCAGATTCTGTGGTTCTGATCAAATTTTCCACTAAGTATTTTGCTGCTTCTCTATCCTACATTCCACTCTACATGGAGCATCTTGTCCTTATAAGCATTACTTATGGTGCTTTTCCACTGCATAGTACGGCACGACACGGTTCAGTTCTACTCACTTTTGGGGGGTTTTCCACTGGGAACAGTACATGGTACCTGGTCCTTTTTTTAGTACCACCTCAGCCGAGGTTCCAAGCGCGCCGAACCGTTACCAAAACGTGACGTGTAAACTCTGCTGGTCACTGATTGGCCGGAGAAAATCGTCATTACTGCGTCACTGAACTTGCGACACGAGACACAACAGAACCGCTATATTTAGAACAGCCAGAGAAGGATCGGACGCACCTTTTTGTATTAACCAAAAATTTTCTTTGGCTGCCATCAGCCTCTTTTGAAACAAACTCCTTCGTCTCGCTGTTAAAAACATCCACATGCCGAGAATGAAGAACACCATATCGTCGATATGCTCCATTGTTGTGTGTTTGTTTGTGGTGTCACGGCAGTAGCGGCGCCAAAACTAAAATGACACGTGAATAATCCCGCCCACTCTAAAGCGTTACTAAACTGCAGTGGAAGCGCAAACCGAGCCAAACTGAGCCGAACCGAAGTGAGTTGAACGGAACCGTGTCATGCCGTTCTATGCAGTGGAAGAGGCATTAGAGCCATGCCACTCAGAAACTTTTTCAGGAACCTTCTCTAAGTTTGACATATGTAACATCTTCCCTCACAATGATAGGGGGTTGTGGTCATCACCGATAGCCCTTACAGTCCATTCCTTTTGCATCCAATATATTCATCCTCCAACTTGTTAAACTTGAGTACTTTTGGCAGTTTAAACACTGGATATCCATAGTGTTGCAAATTGGTGCAAACGTCTTAAGAAGTGACTAGCTTTTTACTGCTTTGCCTTTGCAGAGCTTTGCACATTCTCTCTGTGTGTTTGAGTGCTTCTTGGTTTTAGGACTCCAGTTTCTAGCCATTTCCCAAAAATATTACAATAGTTTACTCTCAGTTGACCTTGAGCATAATCCGTAAAATTATTTTATCCTCACAGGGCATGTTGATTGAGGGACCACCAGGACCAGAAGGGCCAACAGTGAGTAAATATCTATTAAAGCCATCTTATTAATAGATCATATTGGATAGACAAACTGTGAACCTGGTGCATTAAATCTTTTCTTTATACCTGTTTCATAAAAACTTGAAAATCTTCTATTTCGGGTTTTCTTCATGCAATTCTTCTTATTACTTTCCTACAGGGTCATCCTGGCCCTTCAGGGCCTCCAGGACAGCCAGGAGCTGTTGGTGATCCAGGGGAAAGGGTGCGTTTGTATTGAGAACTTGTTAGACAAGTGTGTTTATAGAGTTTTTAGCCAGATTTTTCGATTCTCACTACACACCTTTCTTCAGGGTCCACCTGGGAAAGCAGGTCTGCCTGGAGCTGATGGTGTCCCTGGACCTGCTGGGTCATCTCTCATGCTTCCAGTAGGAAAGCCATGTTTCTTCTGACATTTAGCAAAATGCCAAGGATTTAATAATTCATATTTTAATTAGAATTATAATCAGTTTCTTAATAATGGTCCTACAAATATAATAAATAAATAAATAAATAAAATAAATAAATAAAAAATAAATAAATAAATACTGTTGTTAGCACTGTACTAGTGATTTGTAGCTGTAAATGCATATTTTCACTCAAAAGTGTATTAAAGATGTCTCTAAAGTGTCTTCTAAACTGTTATACAGAAATATGCTGTTAAAATGTCAGTTCCCATTTCATATCCATACTGTAGTTCCGCTTTGGACAAAGTGGTGGGGACAAGGGTCCCATTGTCTCAGCACAGGAGGCCCAGGCTCATGCCATTCTGTCTCAGGCTCGGGTAAGTATCTCACACGTCAAGACAAAAGACATTTAAAAATTTCTTTTAAAATGTAAAAAACTATCAAAACATGATTTTCATTTTAAATCTACTATACTTTTTAATGACATGATAGGGGCGCTCACCCTCAACTCCTGCATTTTTTAGCTGCATGCAGGCTAAATATTTTTAAGCCTTGATTCGCAACTAAACTGAAATGATTGGTTACTGAACAGAACAAAATAGATGTGATTGATGTTTAGTGTACAGTCATAGCATGTAATTATACAAACCGGATTACAAAAAAGTTGGGACACTAAACAAATTGTGAATAAAAACTGAATGCAAAGATGTGGAGATGGCAAATGTCAATATTTTATTCAGAATAGAACATAGATGACAGATCAAAAGTTTAATCCGAGAAAATTTATAATTTTAAAGGAAAAATATGTTGATTCCAAATTTCATGGTGTCAACAAATCCCAAAAAAGTTGGGACAAGTAGCAATAAGAGGCTGGAAAAAGTAAATTTCAGCATAATGAAGAGCTGGAAGACCAATTAACAGTAATTAGGTTAATTGGCAACATGATTGGGTATAAAAAGAGCTTCTCAGAGTGGCAGTGTCTCTCAGAAGCCAAGATGGGTAGAGGATCACCAATTCCCACAATGTTGCGCAGAAAGATAGTGGAGCCATATCAGAAAGGTGTTACCCAGCGAAAAATTGCAAAGACTGTGCAGTTATCATCATCAACTGTGCATAATATCATCCGAAGATTCAGAGAATCTGGAACAATCTCTGTGCGTAAGGGTCAAGGGCGTAAAACCATACTGGACACTGTACTACAAACAGGAATGCTACTGTAAAGGAAATCACAGAATGGGCTCAGGAATACTTCCAGAAACCATTGTCAGTGAACACAATCCACCGTGCCATCCGCCGTTGCCAGCTGAAACTCTACAGTGCAAAGAAGAAGCCATTTCTAAGCAAGATCCACAAGCACAGGCGTTTTCATTGGGCCAGGGATCATTTAAAATGGAGTGTGGCAAAATGGAAGACTGTTCTGTGGTCAGACGAGTCTCGATTCGAAGTTCTTGTTGGAAATGTGGGACGCCATGTCATCTGGACCAAAGAGGACAAGGACAACCCAAGTTGTTATCAACGCTCAGTTCAGAAGCCTGCATCTCTGATGGTATGGGGTTGCATGAGTGTGTGTGGCATGGGCAAGCTTGCATGTCTGGAAAGGCACCATCAATGCAGAAAAATATATTCAGGTTCTAGAACAACATCTAGTCATCTCTTTCAGGGAAGACCCTGCATTTTTCAACAAGATAATGCCAGACCACATTCTGCATCAATCACAACATCATGGCTGCGTAGGAGAAGGATCCGGGTACTGAAATGGCCAGTCTCCAGTCCAGATCTTTCCCCTATAGAGAACATTTGGCGCATCATAAAGAGGAAGGTGCGACAAAGAAGGCCCAAGACGATTGAAAAATTAGAGGCCTGTATTAGACAAGAATGGGAGAGCATTCCTATTTCTAAACTTGAGAAACTGGTCTCCTCGGTCCCCAGACGTCTGTTGAGTGTTGTAAGAAGAAGGGGAGATGCCACACAGTGGTGAAAATGGCCTTGTCCCAACTTTTTTGGGATTTGTTGACACCGTGAAATTTGGAATCAACATATTTTTCCTTTAAAATTATACATTTTCTCGGATTAAACTTTGTTTCTGTGATTTATGTTCTATTCTGAATAAAATATTGACATTTGCCATCTCCACATCATTGCATTCAGTTTTTATTCACAATTTGTTTAGTGTCCCAACTTTTTTGGAATCCGGTTTGTACTAAAATAATAATAGTAAATAGTAATACTAACATTTCTAATGGATTTCTTCTCCACCTGTGGGAATGAGTACATACTCTTTTTATTTAGAAGTATAACAACGTACAGATTGCCAATTACACACTTACTTATGATTCACATAAAATTGTAAATGGATATAAGTGTTAATAACTTGTATGTTTTGTATCTTAGTGGCAGGGTGCCAACATTTATGGTTTATTTGTAGCATTCATAGTTATTAATTCTATTTGATTTTATGGGATAATGTAGTACACACTCCCACAGTCCAAAGATATGCAGGTTAGGCTAATTGGCGTTCCTAAATTGCCCGTAGTGTGTGATTGGGTGTGTGAGTGTGTGTATGTGTGTGTGCCCTGCGATGAATTGGCACCCTGTCCAGGGTGTCCTCCGCCTAGTGCCCGAAGACTCCTGGGATAGGCTCCAGGTCCCCCGCGACCCTGAACACAGGATTAAGCGGTATAGAAAATGAATGAATGAATGAATTAATGTAGTACACACCTTAAGGTCCCGGTCTCACTCTGATGGCGACCATGAAGTTTTCATGGTGTTCTAAAAATATTGAAGAATACCCACTGAACGCAGTCAAAATAGAAAAACCCAAATGGTTAAGGCTGTAGGTTACTGAGTTACTGATCAGAAGTTCAGGGTTCGAGCCACAGCACTGCCAAGTTGAGTCCTAGAGCAAGGCCCTTAAACCTATCTGTTCAAGGGAGGCTGTACTGTATCTTGACTGAACCTATGCTCCGACCCCAACTTCCTAAATTTTTACAATTACAAAAAAAAAATTACAATTTCCCTTACAAAGTACTAATAAAGTACTGTAATGATATAATAATTCCCTTTCAGTTGTCATAATGTGTCTATTATGTTGTCAGTAATTTGCTACTAGGCACATGATCATGCGCTCATCATGTGCCATGGACTTACTATCGTCATAGCACTGCATATTCCATCATACTGCATCTTGCTTCGACCATGAACACCCAAATTATTGAGAACATGGTGGGAAATGGGGGGATTAAGTGAGAGAAATTAAAGTAGAATAACGTTTTTATTTTATCCCTAATGGTGCAATGAAATATTTGAGTGGTTTTGAGATTAAATTCAGTTTTTTTTTTTTGCCACATTGTTTATGCATTTACACTGGAAGCTCAGAATAAAGAGTATACACTAATATATCAACCATGGTTTGCTAGAAAATGTGCATTGGTTTAAATATGCATGGAAAGACTAGAAAGACCATTGTATTTACAGCAACACTTTTCATCTAGAAGAGAAGACAGAGTAATTCCTCAGTATTACACTGGATGAATTGTTGGTGTTGTTTTATTTTCTCTGTAGTTAGCGCTGACAGGTGCTCCCGGGGCAATGGGTTTCACTGGCCGACCTGGACCCCTGGTATGAAAACTTGCATGAATCTAATTTGTCAGTCTGCGTGTCTGTGTACAATGTGATGTTTGCCAATCAACAGTTTGTAGAAAATATCTATTTTTTCTCTGGTGATTTAGGGTCCACCTGGCAGCCCTGGGCTGAAGGGAGAGCATGGAGATCCTGGTTCACAGGTTCATTTGAATTTTTTGTTTCCTTTTTGGGATTTGTGTTTGTGTGTATGGTTTGTATTTTGACAACTTGATTGTTTATTCTGCAGGGTCCCAGAGGTCCTCAAGGGTTGTTTGGGCCTCCTGGTAAATCTGGTAGAAGAGTAAGTAACCATCACCAAGCTGTCCAAAAGCATTGTTCATTCTGATGTCATACAATTAAATCTGCAGCTTGTTAACGCTCCTGGTGTTGTTCCCAGGGCCGATCTGGTGCTGATGGTGCCCGTGGAATGCCAGGAGAGTCTGGAATTAAGGTCAGCCATTTGTTCTGTGCAGTGCTTCATACTGTATAGTATAAATAATAATACATAGATAACTTATTGTGGATGAGATTGCAGTTAAAAGCTTAGCATGTGTTTCTGCTTTTTATTTTAGGGAGATCGTGGATTTGATGGGTTGCCTGGTCTACCTGGAGACAAAGGTTATCGGGTCAGTACTGCAATTATTGTGATTTCAACACAATAAGTTAAACCACTGTATCTGTAAAGCAACCAACATTGTTTACTGCCAATCACACCCCCTTCCACCAATTCCACCACCAATTCCACCAGACTCCACAACAGCTTCCTCCATGAGACAAAATACTCAACATCTACTTTAAAATATCAGTCAGTATTAATTATATAAAAGTAATATCATACTTACAATCTTGTCTGATATTCACTGCAATAGCACACTTGTTCCTGTCATATTGATTAACTATATGTTACTCGATTGTTCCTCAAGAAAAAAATTCCTTTGACTTTCTTCTGTTCAGGGAAATTCTGGACCAATGGGACCCCCGGGACCCCAAGGAGAGGATGGAGAGAGAGTAAGTGGGGTGTACAGCATGTTAGTGGCATCTGTTTAATGTGTTCTCTGTATGTAGTGTGTACGCTCTATGTCCATCTTCATTCATCAAAACAAGCTTAAGTATTGTTAGCTTTAATCCAGCCGCAGTTCACTTTCTGGAAGTGATTTTGCCCAAAATATCTACAGACTAGAAATGGCAAGGTCTGAAAAAAAATAGCTTTAATTTCTCAAATGATTGAATATGGTGCTATACACAAGTATTCGGCCCCCTTGAACGTTTCCACATTTTGTCACATTACAGCCACAAACATGAATCAATTTTATTGGAATTCCACGTGAAAGACCAATACAAAGTGGTGTACACGTGAGAAGTGGAATGAAAATCATACATTATTCCAAACATTTTTTACAAATAAATAACTGCAAAGTGGGGTGTGCGTAATTATTCAGCCCCCTTTGGTCTGAGTGCAGTCAGTTGCCCATAGACATTGCCTGATGAGTGCTAATGACTAAATAGAGTGCACCTGTGTGTAATCTAATGTCAGTACAAATACAGCTGCTCTGTGACGGCCTCAGAGGTTGTCTAAGAGAATATTGGGAGCAACAACACCATAAAGTCCAAAGAACACACCAGACAGGTCAGGGATAAAGTTATTGAGAAATTTAAAGCAGGCTTAGGCTGCCGAAAAGATTTCCAAAGCCTTGAACATCCCACGGAGCACTGTTCAAGCGATCATTCAGAAATGGAAGGAGTATGAGACAACTGTAAACCTACCAAGACAAGGCCGTCCACCTAAACTCACAGGCCAAACAAGGAGAGCGCTGATCAGAAATGCAGCCAAGAGGCTCATGGTGATTCTGGACGAGCTGCAGAGATCTACAGCTCAGGTGGGGGAATCTGTCCCTAGGACAACTACTGTATTAGTCGTGCACTGCACAAATTTGGCCTTTATGGAAGAGTGGCAAGAAGAAAGCCATTGTTAACAGAAAACCATAAGAAGTCCCGTTTGCAGTTTGCCACATGCCATGTGGGGGACACAGCAAACATGTGGAAGAAGGTGAGACTTTTGGAAGGTGGAACTTTTTGGCCAAAATGCAAAACGCTATGTGTGGCGGGAAAACTAACAATGCACATCACTGTGAACACACCATCCCCACTGTCAAATATGGTGGTGGCAGCATCATGCTCTGGGGGTGCTTCTCTTCAGCAGGGACAGGGAAGCTGGTCAGAGTTGATGGGAAGATGGATGGAGCCAAATACAGGGCAATCTTGGAAGAAAACCTCTTGGAGTCTGCAAAAGACTTGAGACTGGGGCGGAGGTTCACCTTCCAGCAGGACAACGACCCTAAACATAAAGCCAGGCCAACAATGAAATGGTTTAAAACAAAACATATCCATGTGTTAGAATGGCCCAGTCTAAGTCCAGATCTAAATCCAATCAAGAATCTGTGGGAAGATCTGAAAACTGCTGTTTACAAATGCTGTCCATCTAATCTGACTGAGCTGGAGCTGTTTTGCAAAGAATAATGGGCAAGGATTTCAGTCTCTAGATGTGCAAAGCTGGTAGAGACATACCCTAAAAGACTGGCAGCTGTAATTGCAGCAAAAGGTGGTTCTACAAAGTATTGACTCAGGGGTCTGAATAATTATGCACACCCCACTTTTATTTATTTGTAAAAAAATGTTTGGAATCATGTACTGTATGATTTTCGTTCCACTTCTCACATGTACACCACCTTGTATTGGTCTTTTCATGTCACAAAATGTGGAAAAGTTCAAGAGGGCCAAATACTTTTGCAAGCCACTATATATATATATATATATATATTCATTCATTCATTCATTTTCTATACCGCTTAATCCTGTGTTCAGGGTCGCGGGGGACCTGGAGCCTATCCCAGGAGACTTCGGGCACTAGGCGGGGTACACCCTGGACAGGGTGCCAATCCATCGCAGGGCTATATATATATATATATATATATATATATATATATATATATATATATATATATATATATATATATATATACACACAAACGGATTCCAAAAAAGTTGGGACACTAAACAAATTGTGAATAAAAACTGAATGCAATGATGTGGAGATGGCAAATGTCAATATTTTATTCAGAATAGAACATAAATCATGGAACAAAAGTTTAAACTAAGAAAATGTATAATTTTAAGGTAAAAATATGGTGAATCAAAATGTCATGGTGTCAACAAATCCCAAAAAAGTTGGGACAAGGCCATTTTCACCACTGTGTGGCATCTCCCCTTCTTCTTACAACACTCAACAGACGTCTGGGGACCGATGAGACCAGTTTCTCAAGTTTAGAAATAGGAATGATCTCTCCAACTGTTCAATCGTCTTGGGCCTTCTTTGTCGCACATTCCTCTTTATGATGCGCCAAATGTTCTCTATAGGGGAAAGATCTGGACTGCAGACTGGCCATTTCAGTACCCGGATCCTTCTCCCACGCAGCCATGATGTTGTGATTGATGCAGAATGTGGTCTGGCATTATCTTGTTGAAAAATGCAGGGTGTTCCCTGAAAGAGATGATGTCTGGATGGGAGCATATGTTGTTCTAGAACCTGAATATATTTTTCTGCATTGATGGTGCCTTTCCGGACATGCAAGCTGCCCATGCCACACGCACTCATGCAACCCCATACCATCAGAGATGCAGGCTTCTGAACTGAGCGTTGATAACAACTTGGGTTGTCCTTGTCCTCTTTGGTCCGGATGACATGGCGTCCCGCATTTCCAACAAGAACTTCGAATCGTGACTCGTCTGACCACAGAACAGTCTTCCATTTTGCCACACTCCATTTTAAATGATCCCTGGCCCAATGAAAACGCCTGTGCTTGTGGATTTTGCTTAGAAATGGCTTCTTCTTTGCACTGTAGAGTTTCAGCTGGCGACGGCGGATGGCACGGTGGATTGTGTTCACTGACAATGGTTTCTGGAAGTATTCCTGAGCCCATTCTGTGATTTCCTTTACAGTAGCATTCCTGTTTGTGGTGCAGTGTCATTTAAGGGCCCGGAGATCACGGGCATCCAGTATGGTTTTATGTCCTTGACCCTTATGCACAGAGATTGTTCCAGATTCTCTGAATCTTCGGATGATATTATGCACAGTTGATGATGATAACTGCAAAGTCTTTGCAATTTTTCGCTGGGTAACACCTTTCTGATATTGCTCCACTATCTTTCTGCGCAACATTGTGGGAATTGGTGATCCTCTACCCATCTTGGCTTCTGAGAGACACTGCCACTCTGAGAAGCTCTTTTTATAACCAATCATGCTGCCAATTAACCTAATTACTGTTAATTGGTCTTCCAGCTCTTCGTTATGCTCAAATTTACTTTTTCCAGCCTCTTATTGCTACTTGTCCCAACTTTTTTGGGATTTGTTGACACCGTGAAATTTGGAATCAACATATTTTTCCTTTAAAATTATACATTTTCTCGGATTAAACTTTTGATCTGTCATCTATGTTCTATTCTGAATAAAATATTGACATTTGCCATCTCCACATCATTGCATTCAGTTTTTATTCACAGTTTGTATAGTGTCCCAACTTTTTTGGAATCCGGTTTGTATATATATAAATTATATCATTCCCTGCTATTTCCCTTCTCCAATTCTACTATTGACTGGGGCTTGAACAGGCCATTTATCATGCTGTACTTAAATCTGTCTTGTGATCATGAAAGAGTCGGAATTTCATTGAAAACTTCTGGAAAAGTTTCAGAATCCCTCCTCTAAAGCTTGCATTCACCTATGTATCACACATGGTCAAATGGTATGTACTGTACTATGTTCCTGACTGGTTCCTAAATCCTGCTTTCTTTTTACTTTCCTTTATTTTCTCAGGGAGATGCCGGAGATGTTGGACCCAGAGGACTCCCGGGTGAACCAGTGAGTGCTTCTGTTCTTCACACAGCCTCAGTGTCATTAAAATCATCATTATCAGACATTTTGTAACGCTTGTTAGGTTTAATTTGCAACCCTGTATATACAGTAGTTCATCACTAACTGTGCTTTTGTTTTCTTCTTGTATAGGGGCCTCGTGGATTACTGGGGCCAAAGGGTCCTTCAGGCATCCCTGGATCTCCAGTAATAATTCAGTCTACACACACACACACACTCAAACACAAACACACACACACACACACACACACACACACACTCACACATTTTACATTTTACATTATTTACTCAAGTCATTATTTACATAAGCAGGTCAGATAGTTTTGTGTCAAAACCCATTGCATTGCCAACAGCATTTTTTGCTGGTAATGTTTAATTGTAATACCTATAGAGCTAATCTGAAATAAGGCAATGTGTATATACACTGCTCAGCCATAACACAAACACCCTCGCTGTAGAAGTGAGCAACATTGATTATCAGTTATACCCCAGTAAACTGGTGACCATCATGTGCACCTGAGGCTCACCCATGCCCGCAGGGACAAAAGCCCAGCCTGATCCCACAGAAAAGTCAATGCAGCACAAACTACTGAAAAAAGTTACAATAGAAAGGCAGCAGAACACCAAGTGCACCACAGCCCACCATGTAAAGAGCCCAAGGCCCAACCCAGCCTCCAAACTCCCCAGATCCTAATCCAATTGAGCACCATGGGATGCCTCAAACAAAATCCAATCTACTGAACCCCACAACCCACTGCACCCGAAAGATCTGCTGATAACGTCCTGGTGCCAGACATCACAATACCCCAGAGGCCCCGCTGAGTCATTCCCCAAGGGCCTAGAGCCACCATGGGGCACAAGGGGTACCCAAACCCTAGGTGGTTTTAATGTTGGCTGATTGGTGTCCGTGTGTATAACCCTAGACCCTAGTGTTCGAATAAAATGGACAAGAGCATCTGACAAATGGCTAAATGTAAATATATGTAAATGTCAAGTTTAGCAATGTTAAATAATAAATATCCATAAAATAGACAAATATTATAAAATAGACAAATATCAAAATAAATAATATACTCTCTAAGACCATAAAGATTCACTGTTTCTTCAATCCTCTTTAAGGGTGTACGTGGAAGTGATGGACCTCATGGGCCAAAAGGAAGCCTGGTTAGTAAAATTCTTCATGGACATTTTGCTCATTTGCTTCAGCAACAGATAAGCAGACTGTTGTGTTCTACTTATCTGTTCATGTTTAACAGGGACCTCAAGGAGAGCCCGGTCCTCCAGGCCAGCAGGGAGCACCAGGAACGCAGGTTTGTAGTATACACTTACTAATGTCAAACTATTAATTAATCACTGGATACAGTATGCAGTAGTTGATGTGTAATGCTTGGTGGGTTTCTTTTGGGTACTCCAATTTCCCCCCATAGTCCAAAGACATGCAGAGTAGGTTGATTGGGGTTTCCAAATTGCCCGTAGTGTGAATGAATTTGTGCGGCTGTGTGACCTATGATGGATTGGCATCCTGTGCCATGGGGTACATCGCCTTGTGCCCAAAGTCTCCAGCGATAGTCTTCAGACCTTCTTCAACCATGCACATGATATAGAGAAGGAGTTTGTTAATTATTATTATTATGATTTTCATTCTTTTAATACTTTCCCCAATATGTATATGTAATGTCCCCTTAAACAGTACTGCCTGTGTAGTCACAAGACTTCGCCTTGTACAGTCTGTGACATGTCCTGTATCCCAATTTTTTTTTATTAGTTGAGCAAATTTACAGTACAAACCCTGTCAGTGAACTACAAGTACAAAATAACAGAAGTCTGTTGTCTGTAAAAATCCTGTAGATAGTCTTCCTTAGCTAGTTAGTTTTTGTTAATTTATGTTGTACTTTATGTTAGGTCAATCTGTCTTGTCTCTGCTAGCCAGCTAACTAGACTTCTTAGTTAGCTAGTTTAGTTGTTCTGTTAATTTATGTTGTAAATTTATGTTGCATGTACTGTAGCGCCATGGTCCTAGAGGAACGTTGTTTCGTTTCACTGTGTACTAACTGTATATGGTTGAAGTGACAATAAAGCCAACTTGAACTTGATGTTCAATTAATCATGATATTGATTTGAGGACATATCACACAGCACTGTATATAACTATTCTTGTTAGTTGTTGTGCCACAAAACAGCTGTTTATATAGCAGATATACCATGTTCCAAATTATTACGCAAAATTATATTCAATTCAATTTTATTTGTACAACGCTTTTAACAATTGACATTGTCTCAAAAAAGCTTTACACAATCAAAAGAATTATTAAAGTTTGTATGGAATGTGAATGTGTATGAATCAAAATGGTCAGATAGTCCCTGAAAAACTCCCTGAGATGGTAATAGGAAGAAACCTTGAGAGGAACCAGACTCAACAGGGAACCCATCCTCATCTGGGTGAAACAGATAGCAGGAAATGATCTGCATTTATACAGTGTGTTAGGTGGCAGGCAGTTCAGCTATAATAGTTGATGTTAATTGATGTTAAAATGGAGTCCAGGTAGTTATTGGAGACTCAGATAGGCTTGTATAAAGTTCCAGTCCTGAACTATCGAATTGTCAAGTCCTCACAGAAACAGCTGCCAAAACCAGTCGAGGCCAGAACCGTCTTCTAAGTAGAGAGAATCATCTCGGGGCATCCATGTGACGAGATCTCCAACGAGAAGCGGGGCACCAGAATGGGTCAGACAGGTCCAGAGGGCAGAGGGAGTCTGGATCACTGGCAGGTCAGGAACGACATGTGTAGCTCGACAGAGAGAGAGAAAGAGTGAAAGGGGGAGACAGGGGGAGAGAGGAAAGAGAAAGAGGGGGAGAAAGAGAAGAAGAGGAGAGATGGCAGTTAGGTATGGTCACAGTCACATAATGTATAATGTGAATGTATATTTACTGTAGAGTGCAAGCAGGGACTCCGGCAGGACTAACTATGACAGCATAACTAAAAGGGAGAGCCAGAAGGAAACACAAACATGAGGGCTCCCTGAGATATAAGGCAAACAATCACCTCACCGTCAACAAACCTGAGTGATCAAATGAGAGTGAGGAAGACAGCATCTAAACATTTCAGTTCACCATAATACTCTACGTCCATGAGTCCCCCAGATCTGCTCCTTTACCTTAGGCAAATCTATTTATAAAAATGCTTGGCTAAATAAATAGGTTTTTAGCCTAGACTTAAACACTGAGACTGTGTCTGAGTCCCGAACACTATTTGGAAGACTATTCCATAATTTTGGGGCTTTGTAAGAAAAAGCTCTGCCCCCAGCTGTAGTTTTCATAATACGCGGTACTGACAAGCAGCCTGCATCCTTTGATCGAAGTAGGCGTGGCGGATCATAAGACACTAGCAGTTCGCTCAGATACTGCGGCGCGAGACCATTTAATGCTTTATATGTCAAGAGTAGTATTTTAAAATCAATGCGAAATTTCACAGGGAGCCAATGCAGTGAAGATAGGATAGGGGTGATGTGTTCATATCGTCTGGTCCTAGTGAGGACTCTCGCTGCTGCATTCTGGACTAGCTGAAGCTTGTTTATGCAGCTAGCTGAACAACCAGACAGTAAGGCATTACAATAGTCCAGCCTAGAGGTGATAAAAGCATGAACTAGTTTTTCTGCATCGTTTAGCGACAATATATTTCTTATCTTGGCAATATTTCTGAGGTGAAAGAATGCTATCCTGGTAATATTATCTACATGAGCTTCAAATGAAAGGCTGGAATCTATAATCACGCCGAGGTCTTTTACTGTTGCACTTGATGGAACAGAAAGGCCATCTAAAGTTACGGTGTGATCTAAAATTTTATTCCTAGCTGTATGCGGTCCTATAACTAGAACTTCTGTCTTATCCGGATTAAGCAGAAGAAAGTTAATTAGCATCCAATTTCTTATGTCCTGCACACATTACTCAACTTTAGTAAGCTGGTTTTTCTCATCAGGTTTTGCTGAGACATAACTGTAATAATAACTGTGTGTCGTCAGCATAACAATGAAAACTAATACCATGCTTATAGATTATGTTGCCCAGAGGAAGCATGTAAAGGGAAAAAAGCAGTGGACCTAAAACTGAACCCTGCGGAACACCAAACTCCACTAGAGAACATGCAGAATAATCACCATTTAAGTCTACATACTGATAACGATCGGTCAAATAGGATCTGAGCCAGGAGAGGGCTGTACCCTTAATTCCTACTACATTTTCTAATCTGTGAAGAAGAATAGCATGGTATCAAAGGCTGCACTGAGGTCGAGTAACACAAGCATAGTTACACAACCCTGATCAGAGGCCAATAGGAGGTCATTTACTACTTTAACAAGTGCTGTTTCTGTGCTGTGATGAGGCCTAAATCCTGACTGATACAGTTCATGTATGCCATTTCTATATATATATATATATATGAGCATAGCTGCTCCGCTACTATCTTTTCCAGAATCTTAGAGATAAAGGGGAGGTTTGATATTGACCTGTAATTGGACAGCTGACAGGGGTCGAGGTCAGGTTTCTTAATTATTAGTTTGATAACTGCTAATTTAAAAGATTTTGCAACATAACCAATGCTGAGTGAGGAATTAATTATTCTCAACAGCGGTTCTGTTATTACTGGTACTATCTGTTTAAGAAAATGTGTCGGTATAGTATCTAATATACAGGTTGATGAATTTGCAGAAGTGATGAGTGAAATTAGTTCATTCTCTTCAAGGGGAGTAAAGTATTCTACAGTAGGTTCAGATCTGACATGGCTAGGTTAACATCTGCATTAATTACATTGTTCGGTTTCAAAGCCTCAATTTTATGTTGACTGCCCACTATGGAAATAACTACGGTCATATTTAAAGAAATCAAAAGCTATTTCAATCAAAAACATCCTAACAGGGCATGTTACATTTTAACACAGGGCCCCTTCTTTGATATCATCTTCACAATTCTCGCATGCATTGAACTTGTGAGTTTTTGGACAGTTTCTGCTTGAATTTCTTTGCAGGATGTCAGAATAGCCTCCCAGAGCTGCTGTTTTGATGCGAGCCGCCTCCCACCCTCATAGATCTTTTGCTTGAGGTCTTTGCTCCTAAGGTTTTCAATGGGTTTGAGATCAGGGGAGTATGGTGGCCACACCATGAGTTTCTCATCTTTTATTCCCATAGCAGCCAATGACACAGAGGAATTCTTTGCAGCATGAGATGGTGCATTGTCGTGCATGAAGATGATTTTGTTACGGAAGGCACGGTTCTTCTTTTTGTACCATGGAAGAAAGTGGTCAGTCAATATACTTTGCAGAGGTCATTTTCACACCTTCAGGGACCCTAAATCGGCCTACCAGCTCTCTCCCCATGATTCCGGCCCAAAACATGACTCCGGCACCTCCTTGTTGACGTCGCAGCCTTGTTGGAATATGGTGGCCATCCACCAACCATCCACTACATTAATCTGGGTTGTACGACACTCATCAGTAAACAAGACTGTTTAAAAACTTGTCTTCATGTATGCCTGGGCCCACTGCAAGTGTTTCTGCTTGTGAGCATTGATTAGGGGTGGCCGAATAGTAGGTTTATACACAACTGCAAGCCTTTAAAGGATCCTACACCTTGAGGTTTGCAGGATCCAGAGACACCAGCAGCTTCAAATACCTGTTTGCTGCTTTGTAATGGCATTTCAGCAGCTGCTCTCTTAATCCGATTAATTTGTCTTGCAGAAACCTTCTTCATTCTGCCTTTATCTGCACTAACCTGTATCGATGAATCAGCCACAAATGTCTTCATAATACGATGATCACGCTTAAGTTTTCATGAAATATCTAATGTTTTTATACCTTGTCCAAGGCATTGCAACATTTGACGCTTTTCGGCAGCAGAGAGATCCTTTTTCTTTCCCATATTGCTTGAACCCTGTGGCCTGCTTAATAATGAGGAAAATCCTTCCACAACACCATCCATGAGTTTAATTTAAAAACCAAACATTAATGTTCATGACACTTACATCCAATTTTCATAATAATTTTTAACGCGGTGTATATACAGTAGCAATGCATATTGGGATGACAATATTAAACAAAAATGATTGAGTTTCCTAGAATTTTGCTGCATAATGGAACTTTTTGTCATCAAACTATCATCAGTATACAGTAATTTAAAAGTCCAGAAATGGTCTTTTCTTTATGGTTATACCAAAGACCAAAAAGTGATTATAGTCTTGTGTGGATACATGTATGTTAAAATAACAGATTAACTAATTAAGTAAAATAAGTACTACTATTTAATAAGTTTAACATAAATTTATCATTATTTACCACATATTTTTGTTACTGTCACGTTTCTGTCGGGCGTGTGTGCATGGCATGAATGCAGAGGAAGCGAGCTGGTGGTTCAAATAACAGTCTTTATTTAGATAACTGAACATAAAATAAAGACTAATCCCAACACAAACTTAACTACAACAAAAGCTAGACTGAACTTCAGCCAGGCTATTTATAATAAAGGAAACATAATCAAACATAATTAGCTTCCCTCGGTTCAGGTGAGCTTCTACGTCACCTGACCGAGGTGCAGACTGGGAACTGAAGTACTATCTCAAGACAAACTACAACACAAAAGTAACCGTAAACGGGCGTTTGGCGCCCTCTAGGGGTTAACCCTCACAGTATCCCCCCTCAAAAAATGCTCCTCCGGAGCATCACCGGAGGCCCAGGACACCCACCCCACTGTTCTACCTTCTTCTCTGCGACCTGGAGGCTGGGTGACGGAGCTGGAGACGTGCTCGACGGCTGGAGAGCTGGAGACGTGCTCGGCGGCTGCAGAGCTGGAGACGTGCTCGGCGGCGGCGACGCAGCTGACTCGGAGCCCGCCGGCGGCGACAGTTCAGCCAGGCTATTTATAATAAAGGAAACATAATCAAATATAATTTGCTTCCCTGAGCTTCTACGTCACCTGACCGAGGTGTAGACTGGGAACTGAAGTACTATCTCAAGACAAACTACAACACAAAAGTAAACGTAAACGGGCGTTTGGCGCCCTCTAGGGGTTAACTCTCACAGTTACATATTTTACTTAAGTGGAATTTTTTTTAATTGGATATGGTGATGCATGAATATTATTTTCAGTGCAGGTGATATTTTTATAAAAATTCAAAGGATAAATGCAAATGAGTATATCTATGTATTATGCTTTGTTATGCACTTTATTTATTTTTCAGTCTGAACCCCATCTTCACCTCATGTATATTCTGATTCACAGGGAATGCCCGGGCCTCAGGGTGCTATTGGCTCCGCAGGAGAGAAGGTAATCCTTAAAGAACGTCACCCCCAGTTATAGACTCAGGGTGTCTCACTGATCAGATTTTCCTTTGTGGTGATTTGATGGATAAATACTAATCTGAGTTTGCTTTGCTGATTTGTTTAAGTGTTGAAAAATGAAAAATTGTACTTTCTTTCATTCCTCAGGGACCTACAGGAAAGCCAGGACTACCAGGCATGCCCGGAGCTGATGGTCCTCCTGTAAGGCATAGCTTTTCATCTTGTGTTAAGAACATTTACTGTAGACACCAAACACCTCTTTATTTCACCTCTTTGCATACAGGGTCACCCAGGGAAGGAAGGCCCAGGTGGAACAAAAGGAAATCAGGTCAGTCTGTGGAACTTCTCTGAGAAATTAAGGACATGTTTAAAATTTATAATAACTCACAGAAGATCCACAATTTCTTACATTGTTTAGATTTAATAATCAATAATTTTCTACAACAGCACGACATGTTTAGAAGAAGAAGAAAAATTTTTTTTTTCATCACATACCGATTACAGCATTGTGAAATTCTTTCCTCACATTGTTGGGATGCTGGGGTCAGTGCTTAGGGTCTGGCATGCTGTAAGGTCTTGATCAGGGCATTAAACCTTTTAATCAGCAACTCAGAGCCTTAGCACACTGAGCTAACACTGCTATAATGTACTTGTGTTAATATTCTATCGTTTCTGTGGTAACAGTTTACTTCATTATCTAAACATAATGATAATGTGGTGTTATTTAACAAAGCTATGGAAGTAGTCTCCAGTGGCAATGTTTGAAAAAAGACAGTGGGAGTTGTTAGGACAGATGATTTTACTGCTTTACTGTGCATCTTTGTCTGGAACCTGAAAGACTGCATAGCCACTATAAGCTACTGTATATGAGAAGTAACTGGTTTTGTGGATGTTCTCCAGCATTAAATGTAACTGGAAATGCAAAAGGTATGACAGACTGTTTCTTAAAAAATGAAAGATTGTAATATTTGGCAAATTTTTTTGATAAAATAGAAAATGAAAAAATGCTACATGATGATAATCTTCACATCACTAAACCCAAGTCGTATTTATTTATAGACCACAACACCAAATCACATAACCTCGGGCCTCAAAATAACACGAGGAACCTGTGTAAAAGAGCAAAAGACAAACTTCATACAAAATCCAATTGGTAACAATCATTAACAATTAATAACTGATTAACTACCTCTGTTTAGGGATTAATTAAACAGTTTAACTAATGGAGCCCAACTAGTTTAAACAAACAGAAAAAACACTTTTTAAAAGACTGTTGACAATGTTACTTTTAACTCTTAGTTTTCGTTCAAAAACAAGGCTTCTAAAAATGAATACTGTAATAATAACAAATAAGAATTATCATAAATAATAATCATAATAAAATGATAATTATAATAATACCTGAACTACAACTGCACTCCCTTGTCATTAATACATTTGTAAAATATGGATAAATATTATGCAAAACATAATTGTAGGTTATTACTTTTAATCAGCATTAATGGTAATTCTCAAGTCTGTATATGAAAAGTAAGCAGAAATAATTAGTTTTTAAAATTAATTAGTACACAATTAGGCAGCACGGTGCTATAGTGGTTAGCACTGTTGCCTTGCACCTCCAGGGTCTGGGTTCGATTCCAGACCAGGCTCGATTCCCGTCTCTGTGTGCATGCAGTTTGTATGTTCTACTCGTGCTTAGTGGGTTTCCTACGTGTACACCGGTTTCCTCCCATAATCCAAAGAGATGCAGGTTAGGCTAATTGGCGTTCCCAAATTGCCCGTAGTGTGAGAGAGAGTGTGTGTGTGTGTGTGTGTGTGTGTGTGTGTGTGTGTGTGTGTGTGTGTGTGTGTGTGCATGTGCGTGTGTGTGTGTGTGTGTGTGTGCCCTGCAAGGGATTGGCACCCTGTTCATGGTGTACCCTGAATCCAGGATAAAGCGGTTTAGAAGATGAGTGAGTGAGAGGGAAATACACAATTATTTACTATGTTATATGCCTTGTGTGACGTGATCACATGTAGGAGGAGGATTATTAAAAAGGTATATTTAAATGGACCTTAAAATAATAATGGGAATAAAATAGTATCAGATCAAGATTCATGTAAACAGTTATGATGGAATCTCTAGTCTGATTTATTTCAATGAGATTAGATTCAATCAGATCAGAAGAAACATTATCCATGTAATGTCCCAGGTCAAGGGTAAAAAGAGCGACTTTTGGTGGCTCGATAGTTAACTGTCTCTCCAGCTCCAAGTCCAGCCCAGTTGGTGTGTTACACCTCACAGCTATACCACAGCCAATGACTACAATTATTTATTTATTTACTTATAATGACACAATTTTTAATAGAGTGTCCAAGAGACACGTCTTCTGATTAATGAGATAATTTTGTCTTTGTTAAAAAGCATCCTTCTTTGTCTATTATATTTGAGTCTTATGTGAAGATTATGCAAAGCACCTGGTGAACAGGTCAGTGTGAATGAGCCAATGTGAAATGACAACATATGCTATTAATAATCTGCTTGATATAAACCTTTATATATTTAGCACTTTTTGATTGTAAACACAGTGTCTTTTCTCTGATTGTAGTTTATTAACAGGCTTTAAAATGACAGAGATGCCATAAATATTTTTTGTCACTGTTTCCTCAGGGGCCTAGTGGTCCTCAGGGAGGAATTGGCTATCCCGGTCCCCGTGGAGTTAAGGTGTGACTTGTCTCTCTGTCTGCTATTTCACTTCAAATGTTAGTGAGTAAATATGGGAATAAATGTAAGTAAACCTTTTTCCCAGGGGATTCAAGGCATCCGTGGACTGAAGGGTCATAAAGGAGAAAAGGTAGGAACCGTCTCTGTGTTTAAGACAATGGGACACCTACTGAGAACATCTGATGCTGTCACTGCCCACTATGTCACATGCTGTAGCTCTATATTTGATGATTGTGCTATATATCATCCTTAGGGAGAAGATGGGTTTTCAGGAATCAAGGGAGATTTTGGTCCTAAAGGAGACAAGGTAACCCCCAAAGCCTTCTCAAGAGAGAACGATACTCGCTATTGTATTTGTTAGAGAACTAATCCATTTTGAAAATGCACATATGTAACATATTGTTGTGGATTTATTATTCTACCTGTATAAATAGGGAGAGTTAGGAGTACCAGGTCTTAGAGGAGAGGATGGGCCTGAGGGTCCAAAAGGGCGTGTCGGACCTCCTGGAGACAACGGACCGCTTGGCCCAATTGGAGAGAAGGTGAGTTTGTCAAAACTGCACTATAATGAATTAACTGCATTATTATTATTATTATTATTATTATTATTATTATTATTATTATTATACTGATAAAGCTCCATTGTTTAGGGTAAACTTGGTGTACCTGGTCTACCTGGTTATCCTGGAAGACAAGGACCTAAGGTAAAATCTACCTCTGTACTTCATCATTTCATTTAATATCTTTCTTTCATCTGGTTTAATGTATTGCATTTATACTTGAGGCAGGTGAATTTATAGTAATTTACAGTTTTTCTGCATTGTTCTAACACAGACATGTTCTTAAATACTTATCACCTCTTTTTAAATGAACAATGAAGTACAAAAAACAGAGAAGTTCTTGTTGTGATGTTGTACAGGTGGACGGTTAATGACAGCATTGCCAGGGTTATGATTTTCACATCAAATTAGCTAATTAATTTAATTAAAATTTTTTATTTACAGCTGCCAAAATCTTGTTTTTATAGAAAATGAGCAGTTATATCTGCAAATTAGAGTTAAGACGATTCGTAAATTGTGAACTCTGGTTACCATTTATTAGCTCTTCTGTGAAAAAGTTAAAAAGAAAATATTTTATCAAGCATTTAAACAAAGCTACATCTACAGTAAAATCATCTCAAAACGAGCTGATAGACTGTACGCTGGATAACTGTATCATCTCAGCTTGACAAATTTCACCCCCTGGTAGCGTAGAGCAGCAGAGACAGAATGCTTCATGATTTTCTTACATGCTCAATTTGTAATACTTAACACTTGAAAACACAAATTGCGAAAAGCCAGGTCTGCTCTGAGTCTTCTTTTATGTTTCAGGGCGCACTCGGTTTCCCAGGATTCCCTGGTGCAAATGGAGAGAAAGGTGCAAGGGTAAGCCTTACAGTGTTATAGTCATTTTAATCCTAGAGGTCTAAGGATGATTTAATACGATTCAATTTTATTAGTGTCCTTGAAGTGTTTTAATAAATTTTTCCTCCAATGAAAGGAACTGAAACAATTTAATTTGAGTATTATTCTATTTCATTTTATTATCTGCAGGGTCTGATTGGGAAACCTGGGCCAAGAGGACTGAGAGGACCAACGGTATGATTCTGTTCCTCTTTTCTATCCTGCTTTTTTTCATTACTTTTTCATAAAATGTTCAAATATTAATAAAAGTATAGCAAATAATTATGCATCATTCGCTATACATAAACAATGTTAAAAATTAGTACAAAAGTCTTTTGAGAAACAGGACATTTTGGCCTTTACCTGCTTCAGGCTTTTAGAGCTTTACAACGACAATAACAGTGATATCTGTGTGCACATTTAGGGGCCTAGAGGACAGAGAGGACCCCGAGGGTCTACTGGAAAACCGGGTGCTAAGGTACATGACTATGAGATTGTTCTTTATATGTTACATCACTACATTAATGTACTGAACAACGAGATGATGATATTTTTAGGGGGGATCCGGAAGCGACGGCCCTCCTGGACCACCAGGCGAGAGGGTAGGTTTTTTATTATTATTTATTTATTTATTTTTATATTAAATTATTTCCAAGGAGTTGAAATTATCCTTGCGCCATGAAACTGACTTTGTGTGTTGTCCACCATTTCAGGGTTTACCTGGAGCTCAAGGAGTAAATGGATTTCCAGGACCAAAGGGACCTCCTGTATGAGAAATCTTTCCTGTTTAAATGATTAGGAATTATAATTATAATTGAGGGTGTAAATTTGAACGTTTAACTGCATATTTTCATGACGTGCACAATTTGCAATTTCCTAACTGTAGCCTTACTGTATGCTTTAAAGTGTACAGTTAGTTCAGTGGTTAATCAGTTGTACTAATGATCAGAAGGTCAATGGTTCAGAACACAGACTGAATAAAAAGAACTGGACAAACTCTCCGTGACAACATCCATAGGTTTAGTGAAGAGCCTCTGCAACTGGGCAGAGGGAATGGAGCCTGGATGTTGTTTGGAACACGTGTTCCTCAATTACCACCCACAAATTCACAAGCTTAGCTTTAGCATTACTAAAATGCTACGGTGGCTACCTTAAATTTATATGCTAATGAATTTAATTGAAGTCTGTCATAGATGCCCTACACACTGTCTTGTGTGACACACAACTCATACATTTCTTGTGGTAATTTAAATTACAATGATTTCAGTTGGCTGGTTAGCTAAAGTGACGCGCAGCAGCTGTCACTCAAAATGGCCATGCCACTACTTTTGCATAACTTCATGACTTAATATAATTTTAACTGATAGGTTAAATAAAACTCACCCCCAGACAGTTATCTAGCTATTGTGCTAGGCTATAAACATATTTATTCTTGCTATAAAGTTTTTAACATGGCATTTTTACATGGGACTCCATGAGGATTGACTCACTTTTTGTCCCAGTGGACATTAGAAGAAGCACAGGTTTTTGCCCTCCGCATTCATTTGTCAGAACTCCAGCACCACCAGCTACCACTACTACCTTAACCCTCAACTGGCTCAACTGTATTATGATATAAATGTAAATTGCTCTCGATAAGGGAGTCTATCCAAGGGTTTCAGATTTTAAGCCGAATTAAATGTTTGCCAGGGCCAAATTATTACTCGTCAATAATTCACAAAACACAAAAAGACATAGATCACAACTTATTATACATACTGCAGTTACTTAAAAAAACAACAACAATGTAATCAAATGTAAAATATTGTTTTATGCAAAAGAACAAATTATAATCGGAGCTATTAAAGGTTAATAGGGTCATTATATCAAACTTCCCTGGAACTTATAAGAGAAGATTGACCTGTTGATATTGAAGTGATGGATGAGAGTTGCGGCAGATGGAAAGGAAGCATACTGTAGTTCTTGGTTAATAAGATGTTTTATATTGTCTCATTTTAACCTTCATAACCATCAGGACTGATTGTTTATGCCCTGAGCACTGATAGCATTGTTATGTGGATGAGTATAAAAGAACACAATCATTTCAGATCATATAAAATGCATCACTTGATATTAATTTGGTACTAATTTCAAATGTGTTTCTGTTTTATTGTGTAAAAAATGACCTGTGACTTACAAAGGGACCTCCCGGGAAAGACGGACTACCTGGACATCCTGGACAGAGAGGAGAAGTTGTAAGTAATTATTACGTAGAAGCTCAATTCATCTGCCAATAAACTATGCATATTCTCTTGTTACAAGCTCCTCAAGAGTCTGTGTTTAGTTTTCTAAGTGAATGTCCTTTTTTTCATAGGGGTTCCAAGGCAAGCCAGGGCCTCCTGGGCCTCCTGGAGTTGTTGGACCGCAGGTAAGGTTTATTTAGCCTTTATGTACTGTACCTACCATTTATCTTCTTAAAGGTTTGTATTTAATTGTTTGCATGTACTGTATAATATTATAGAATGCAAATAGATATCTTACTGTAAATTACTCAATGTAAAAATAAATAAATAAATAAATTATAAATCACACAGGGTTCTGGGTTCGATCTTGAGCTTGCGTTAATGTCTTTGGTTTTGGGAGAACTTTGGCAAAGGTCAGGTTTCTTACTGCAGCTGAACTGACAGACAACAAATTTCAGCCTCTTCAGCTCATTAATGATTGCATAGTGACTGTCGAACTGGACCAAAAACAAGAGAACTCTGGTGTTCTCCATCAGTAAATACATCCCATTAAGAATTTTTTTTTCTATTAGACATCAAACATCTCTTTTTGTGCAAAACAATGCAATTATGCCCCTGTAAGCTGGTAAAAGGAACATGCACACTCATTACTCACCTACACCCATGGGGACCAAAGGCCAGCCTGTCTGATCCAATTACACAGAAAGCCAATGCAGCACAAATCACTAAAAGGTTAATGCTGGCTCCATGCTACCCAGATCACAATTTGATTAACCCTCATGGGATCCACCAGACAAAGAAGTCCGATCGATGGGTGCCCCACATCACAACCCACAACACCCAAAAGATCCACTGCCAATGTCCTGTTGACAGAGTACTCTTCAAAGACCCTGTGGAGCCATGCCCTAAGGGAGCAGAGCCGGAGACACAAGGAGATCCCTAGGTTGCTTTAAAGTTATGGCTGGTCTGTATATTTCAGACAATGGATATTGACTATGTCAATCTCAGTATTCTTTTGAATATGAGAATTGTGTTATTCTTAACCACAAGACTCCTGGACCCGTATTCGCAAAGCTTCTTAGAAATCTCTCAGAGAGCTTCTATCTCAGCTTAAAATATCCTAGCTGGGAGTACTAGACTAAAAGTGATTTCGGAAACTTCTCAAAGCAACTCAGTATGGAAAGTACAAAAACCTTTATCTTAGAGAGGAGGTGTGGTTGACCCTGTCGCTAGGGATGATGCAGCAATTCAAGGATTGTGATTGGTTGATGAAATGTGCTCTTTGTAAAAATAAAAAAAAATAGAACATATGACAATATATGTTGTATATAAAGAAATTGTTTAGGCATGACTACATGCTACGTTATGCAAAGTTTCTGTTATATGCTTAAAACCTTAAAGTTAAATAAAACAGCCAAATGTTGAAAATGTGTCTACTTTTGAAGCAACCAGTTTCCATGCAGTAGTTCTTACATTAATTTATCATACTGATTTTATTACTTGTAATCCATTTTAGATTGATGGGAGAAAAATTGCTCACCTTTTACCAATTCACATGATTGCAGGCCAGTCTATTTAAGTTGAACTTTTGGATGGTCTGTAGCCAAGAGCAGTGTTTACTTTTAGCTTTACATTTAGTGTTTGAAGAATATTTTTTTCTTTCCGCCATTTTATCCTCTGCTATAGAAACTCTTAAGCCTCCTAAAATTCCTCTTCTCTACATTTTATTTTATTTTTTACCTTAGGATCTGCTTTTAGGGCTAACATATTTTCTGAATGATTTTTATCTTTACTAAGATTTAATCCTAAATTTGAGGGGGAAATTCTAAGAAAATATCATAATTCTAAGAATTTTCTTAGAATTTAGTCACTAGGAGTAACTTTTAGGCTTAAGACGTTTTGTGAATACGGGCCCTGATCTCCTGATTGGAAGCAGAATTTTGGTCCTCCTTGAGAAGAGACAATCGAGATGGTTGGATTATTCAGGGGTTATTTCATAATGTACAATATGAAATGTGAATATAGTATAGCATGTAAATGTATATAAAGTGAGCAAATAAGGACATGATGAAATTGTGGTCAACCAGAAACCACTGACATTTTGTTTTGTTTTTTATAATGTTGCTCCAAACCAAACATATTTGACATTTTAATTTTACAATTAATTTCTACAAACTGGTTTAGAGACAAACATGGTTGTAAATAAAATCTCTTTCTCATCCAGTATTATAGAGTAACATAAACTATTGTAGTGAATCAGTGAAACCTTTCTGCTAAGGACTAAGATATTTTAGGCTAAATCCCAGTTGGAGGGTAAGAACACAACTTAACACAGAAAGACTGATTCAGTGTTTTGCATTTGCTATATCAGTCTCCAGATTTTAACCATGTTAAATACTTGTGGTTGGAATTGAGGGGAATGTCTACATCTGCACTCTAAATATAAAGAAGCCTGAAATATTGTAGATGAGGGGTGCTGGAAGATGCCCAACAAGTGTGTTTAACATTGTTAGACATTATAAAAATAGATTTGTTGCTTTACCAAAGCTGCATTACATGTATTTTCCTTAGGTGTCCAGTAATTCTGAAATCTGTTACAGATTTACTACTATACTACTACTGTTACTACTACACAATCTCCAAATATTTTATAAGACTATCACTATTTGGAGGTCCTTGGTTTTAGGGCGGCAATCACTCTAAATTCTCTAAACTTTGCATTCTGGTTTCAAGTTCATGCTATAAGGTTATCTGATTAGCAACAGAGATAGTTATCTATGTAACTTGCTTACCTGAAATCACACATGAAACTTACATGAATTAATAGTTAAAAATGTAAAATAAAAGTGTGCTTACTACTTGTTAGTCTTTTCCTTCTAGTCAGCCAATTGTCTTCTTAGTTTGGTAGGAAATACATTAAGATAGCTTAAACTCATTTGCAGCTTTGGTTTCCCTAGTTTCTCTAGTTCCCAGTTTATCAGTTTACTGATAGCATAGTACCGCAGTCCACAACATCTACCATACCTTCACAGTCTACTGCTACAGATTTAGCCAGTTGTTTGCCAACATATCCTGGCTCAAAGTCTCTATCTTTGCCCTGTCTGTGAAACATTTTGGGCATTGAGCTGTTTGTCTGTTAGAAACAGTACTGCCTACCTCAATAGGCATTTCAAATGACACACCTCCTTTGCCAGGTACATGCTTGCTGCATGATGACTGCAGCTCTCAGACTCAGAGGGTGAGAGGGTGTTAGCTGATGCTAACAGCTCTTGTACTTGTATGCCTTGCCCACTGCCAGCTCCAATACACTGCATGCCAACCCAGGAATAATAATTCCACTATTTCTCTTATGGCCTGATTAGCCATCAGCTAAGGCCCTTAACCCTATTCCCATACATGCACTGCAAGGGAGCAGGACCCTCAGAAAAAAGAGAATGATTTGCAAGAAAAGTGGGTACTCAACAGTGAAAGGGTGGCTTGAGATTAGGATTCCTGGAGTTGTCTGTCATGGTGTGGTTTTTACATCCTTTAATCAGTTTCAGTTTTAGGGAGCCACCTACAGTAATACCAATGTGTTTTATTTAATGTTGGAAAATGTAGACAGACTGTTAAAGTTTGACTGTGAACAAAGTCAGTGTTCATATTTTAATTCTTCAGTTACAGACCTGTAATCCTGTTGGGTCAAACATACATACACCTGTAAGTGTAACTAATAAAAGGCAATTATAGCCCAACTCTGCTGACACTGCTCTCCCTGGTGGTCGTGGTGCACCACAGCACATTATTTGTATCATGATTTGTTATCATTCCCATTTGTAGGTATGTCTTGCCACCATTCAGTCATATTACTGTTTCATATCTTATTGTTCTTTGTGTATCTAGGGTCCTTCTGGAGAGACAGGACCATTGGGGGAACGGGGTCACTCCGGACCCCCTGGACCACCAGGTGAGCAAGGCCTTTCTGGCCCTTCTGGTAAGGAAGGAACCAAAGGAGATCCTGGTCCTCCTGGTGGACCAGGAAAGGATGGACCTCCTGGATTGAGAGGCTTTCCTGGAGAGAGAGGACTGCCCGGAACACCAGTAAGGACAAAGTGTTAAGAGGAATCATATAACCCTGTCTCAGATTTGCTTCATTTATCATGATTGCCGAATGCTGCTTTTATGATCAGTTCAGAACCTTGTGACTGCATGACAACTGAATATGTAGTAGATGTCTTCATGAGTCATTTATTCTCTTAATAGGGTGGTGGAGGACTTAAAGGAAATGAAGGCCCAGCAGGACCTCCTGGACCAGCTGTTAGTATTTAAAATCACAGAAGAAAAAAGTTCATGAATTACATTTATGTCAGCATCTCTTAAACTGAATTGTTATGTAGGGATCACCTGGTGAGAGAGGCTCTGAAGGCACAGCTGGCCCCATCGGCCCCCCTGGAAGACCTGGACCTCAGGGACCCCCTGGAGCTGCAGGAGAGAAAGGCGTGGCTGTGAGTCTCCAGCTCAGATTTACTAAAAATATGAACATTTCAATAAACTAAACATAAAGTGGTGATGTAATTTTATGTTCCAGGGAGAGAAAGGCCCAGTTGGCCCACCTGGTCGTGATGGTGTTCAAGGCCCAGTTGGGCTTCCAGGTCCTGCTGGACCTCTCGGTGTTCCAGGAGAGGATGGTGACAAAGTCAGGAACCAATTTACCTCTACTCATAATCATAAGATTAATCTCTGGTTCAGTTCAATGGCAGTTTGTTTGCTTAAAATTATGTGATTTAACTTCTGACAGGGCGAAGTTGGAGAGCATGGGCATAAGGGTGCAAAGGGAGCCAAGGGAGAACATGTAAGTAGATATACTTACTGCAATTGTACCAAAGGTGTTTATTGTTTATTTGAATTGTTTATTTTATAATTTCTTTTTATTGTGATTATTATTTTAAGTCTATAGTGTAGTCTATAGTTCATAGAATACTTCATACACATTTAAATGAAACCTGCTTGTTAGTTTGCCCTTAGATTTTAGATTTAGTATACAGTACAGTATCTCATATAATTGCTGCTTGCTTCTATAATTTATCCAATTTTACACATAGTGTATTCTAGAGTGCACTGTAAAAAATTTTTCGTAATTCTAACAGTAAAATGCCGTATAAATGCTACAGAATAAAACCGTATTTCACAAAACTTGGGATAACTGTAGAATTTACAGTGAAAAACTGTAATCAGTTTTACAGAGTAAGACCTTAAATTTAACAGTTAAAAACATATGAAAATATGGGTTATTGCAGTAAAATTTATGATATACTGTATTTATAAAAAGGAAACTCTCAGAGAAGGTATTTGTTACTAATATCATGGAGCATCAGTTTATATTTTACTAAACCTTTGTTGATAGATTTTAAAAATCAGAAAAATATCTGCTCTGTAAAAAATAAACTTTAAAATTTTATGGTAAAAAACTGGCAGCTGTGGTTGCAAGAAATTTACCATAAAAAATACGGGAGCAACGTTATTGTTTGTACAGGATTGCACTCACTATACTGTATATTTTACGGATATTAATAGTTTTTTCTACGGTTTATAGCCGTCTAATTTACATTAACCAAGGACTTAAAATTTGTGAATGGTATTCCACCCTTTGATGACTGTGGCGAGGACAGCCGCTAGCACGCGCCACTTTGCCCGCCGCCACCAACATACTTAAATTGTCTGCCCAAAAAAAATGTCCACCCTGACATTTGTCTATTTGATTTTGAGAATTTAAATATTGTTTTGCTGTCTTTATTAAAAAATACATGGGGCCATGCTGATGTCCAAGTCTTGAATAAATTTTGATGGGTTTTGATGATTTGATTTAGGTTTGTATTCATCAATTAGTATAAAAGTACTCTTAATAGTTTCTTAACAGTAAAATCCGAATGCTTAGCAATGTAACTTTTATCTCTTTTAACCCCCAGCTAGTGTGATAAAATGATGCTTTCACAGAATTGCTGAATGAATTCACTGTGATTATTCATAATAAAACATATATGTTACATACATGTTGTCCAACAACAACAACAGCAATTGTGTAGCAAGCATGGTAGTGTAGTGGTTAGCACTGTCGCCTTCCACCACCAGGGTCCAGGCTCGATTCCCATCTCTGTATGCATGGAGTTTGTATGTTCTCCCCGTGCTTGGTGGGTTTCCTCCAAGTACTAGTCACCCCCCCCCCCAATATACAGGATAAAGTTGTATAGATGATGGGTGAGAGTGTGTGAGTACTGAGCTGTAAAAAAGATGGAAATAAACCGTTATTATTACAACATGTATCTTTAAATTAGATAGTTCTGAGCTGTAAAAAACATGGTTATGATCCGTATTTGTTACAATGTAAACCCTGGAATTTGGCGGGAATAAACTGTTTTTATAACAACATAAACATGTTAATTAGACAGTTATAAACCGTAAAAAAAATAAAGAAAATCTGTAAAAAATTTATGGTAAACTTCTGACAACCACAGCTGCCATTTTTTACCGTAAAATTTACGGTTTATTATTTTTTTCGCAGTGCAATAATGGTGCTACCGTATTTTTTTTACGGTAGAATTCTGGCAACCACAGCTGCCGGTTTTTTACCGTAAAATGGACTATTTATTTTTTGCAGTGTGGCACAGTATGTAGTGGTTAACACTGTGGTCTCGGCCCTCCAAGGAGTTTGCATGTTTTCCCCATGTTTGGTGGGTTTCCTCTGGGTACTCTGATTTCCTCAAACAGACCAAAGACATGGTGAGCAGACTAATTGGCATTCCCAAATTCCTAGTGCTTGTGTAGATTGGCACCCAGCTCAAGGTGTACTGTGCCTCATGCCCCAAGTTCCCTATTCGCTATCCTGTACACAATAAACACTATAGAGAATGAATGAAAGAGTAAGTAAGTGTATATGTTTTTTAATAAGATGCATGTTTATTGACAGGGTCCACCTGGTCCACCTGGGACCATGGGTGGTGTTGGACAACCTGGTGCTGCAGTAAGCAGATCTCTTTCCAATTTATTCCATTAATAATCTAACATTTAATTGTATTTTCATTAGTAAACCCTACCCTTCTGTGAGCTTGTGCCAGAATACTTTTTTCCCCCAATTTTTCAGGGTGCTGATGGTGAAACGGGTGCCAGAGGTCAGCAGGGTGCATTCGGTGCTAAAGGAGATGAAGGAACAAGAGGATTTCCTGGTCCTCCAGGCCCAATTGGGCTACAGGTATTAGCATATAGTACATATTAAGCCCGCTCACATTCAGAGATTTTTACCTTACAGAAATGCAACACTAATATATTTATATGAATTTTTAAATATAGGGTTTGCCAGGCCCAGCAGGAGAGAAGGGTGAAACGGGAGATGTTGGACCACTGGTAAATTTTGAGAATTTTTGTGTGCTGTGATAAAAATTAGACATGAGCATATGAATCAATAAACATTGCTTTATTAAAGTATTCACGTCCTTGAATGTTTCCACATCCCAGACTCATTCCCATAGAACTTTGTTGATCAATTTGGGTTTTGTGATCTACCTCTTAGGGTCCTCCTGGACCTCCTGGACCCCGAGGCCCAGCAGGTCCTAACGGTGCTGATGTGAGTAATTTAATGTGTTATATTACATTATAAACTTCAGATATCATTAATCTATAACAGTATAAAAGGAACTTTAATGCTTTTTTTTTTGTCTTTTTACTAATCAGGGTCCTCAAGGTCCCCCTGGTGGTTTGGGTAACCCAGGTCCACGTGGAGAAAAGGTACAGTAAATATGCAACATACCTTTTTTTTCCTATGATATAACATAGAAAATGCCTTAAGCTATGCTGATGGGTGATGTTATATAATGTGTTGACAGGGTGAACCTGGTGAATCTGGACCACCTGGTGTTGGTGGAGAGCCAGGAAAGAAGGTGAAAATTTTTCTTATTGATGTTCTTGCTCAAAAAATTCAAAGCTGGTGGATGATTTTTGATTAATATTTGATTCGATTGGCTACGGCAGGGCCCAAGGGGAGAACGAGGTGAGAAGGGTGAGGCTGGGCAGCCAGGTACTCCTGGACCTCCAGGTGGAAAGGGACCCACTGGAGATGATGGACCTAAAGGAAACCCTGTAAGTATTCAAGTATGAATCGACCTGAAAGAAAAGCGGACTCAAACATGATTTAGTAGTAACTTGTTTGCGTCTGTTAAAGGGTCCTGTTGGTTTCCCTGGCGATCCTGGTCCTCCTGGAGAAGTTGGACCTCGAGTGAGTACACATTTATAGTTCCATCTGGCCTAGTTCTGTACATATAAAGGGCTCATTATTTTATTAATTCTTTAACAAGTAAACACAGGTCTCATAGCTCCCCCATTGTGTGTGTGTGTGTGTGTGTGTGCGTGTGCTTGTGCGTGTGTGTGTGTGTGTGCACGCGCGCACGCGCAAGTGCATGTGTCAATGACCCAGTACCCCTCAAATAAAGCACTTCTCATTCATACCTCAGATTGTCTCTGTTTTACTCCTCCTGCAAATGCACTGTTTCAGTGTCCATGTAAATGAGCTACTACTAAGGCACGCCCATATGGAGAGCAGCAGACCTGAGCAACAAGCTAGGGGAAGGGCTCTTCTTATATGAACTCACATTAGGGGAAAAATATAAGTGGCTTAGCTTGTTTAAACTTATACTGTATATACTGTAAATTCTGTATATACTATATATATTTTTTTATTTTCTTGTAAATACCCATTGAAGACCCATCTGAACATCTAAGCATGACTAAAACTAAGTTTCTTATCCTTTTTTTTGTATCAAGGGCCAAGATGGAGCAAAGGGAGACAGAGGAGAGGATGGTGAGCAAGGAGAAGCAGTAAGTGGGATTTTTTGGTCATACTGTACATTATAAGTAATTTAAGTGTACCCGAAGTACCCAACCTTCATGTGTAGAAAGTTTTCATATGTACAGTAGCAACTCTGCTTTTTTGTACACTAGAAATAGAGACCAGCTCTGAAGTGGTGAAGAAGCTGTACTTTGTTTCTGGTTTAAGACTGCTTATTTTAAACCTGTGTTTAGCTGTACAAGTTGTATCTTTTGCAAAGTTCCTGCAAAAGATCTACAGCTGACCTGAGATAGGCACGTTTCCTTGCATAAAGAAGTCTGTGGAAAGAGCATCTGTATTTATGGTTTATTTGTAATATTAAACTGCATCAAGATTTGACAAAAAATGCATTTAATGCAGTTTACATTTTCTCTCAATTATTGTTCACCAACTGAATGGCCATGTGACGAAAATGAAATTAATGACTTTTCTGATATTTGCATGATATTCTGCATGTTTTTTATTTCCTTCTCATAATCATTTCAGGGTTCACCAGGACCGCCTGGTGAAAACGGACCCCCCGGGCCTCCAGGAAAAAGAGTATGTCTATACTCACAGTATAGAGTTTTTAATTAAAATAAGTTATTATAAAATAGTTTCATCCCTGCAAAAGGTTGAGTGCCAGTGAGTGTCATATTTATTGCCTATGCCTATTTTTGCTCAATTTCTATTACCAAACCTCATGTTCGTTGTATGATACACTGTTCTGATCTGGCCTGGTAGCCTTTTTGCACAATATCGTGATGCTAAACTGATGTCCAATCACGCTTTCATGCAATTTTAGTTACTGACCAAGTGTTCGTTGTTTAAGTGTAAGCTTTTCTAAAATACAACCAATCATTTTTAAGGGACCAGCAGGCACAAGAGGACCTGAAGGCCGAGCTGGAGAGAAGGGAAGCAAGGTGAAGTATATATTATTCAATTATTTTTATAAGAAACTTTAATACTATAGTACTTTTGGAGGAATCAGTCATTATACCTTATTTTACTGATGTGGCAGAATTGTATCATAACAATTACAATGCATTACAAGATCATTTGGGAACTGAAGAGACTGCGGTCCCAAATAGACATATTTTGAGTATATGAGTCTAAATATTAGTATGAATGAAATCGATCTCTTTTTTTTTTTTTACTTTTTAACCCCAAGGGGAATTCAGGAGCTGTTGGGGCCCCTGGGAAGACAGGTGCCGTTGGGCCACAGGGTACTCCCGGAAAACCAGGAACAGAGGGTCTGAGAGGACTGCCTGGTTCAGTGGTATGCTCTCACGTGGTCTACTTTACTAGCCAACATTTTTTTCTTTGTTTCTTTGTATAGGTCTTTATATATATACATATACAGTGGTGTGAAAAACTATTTGCCCCCTTCCTGATTTCTTATTCTTTTGCATGTTTGTCACACTTAAATGTTTCTGCTCATCAAAAACCATTAACTATTAGTCAAAGATAACATAATTGAACACAAAATGCAGTTTTTAAATGAAGGTTTACGTTATTAAGGGAGAAAAAAAACTCCAAATCTACATGGCCCTGTGTGAAAAAGTGATTGCCCCCCTTGTTAAAAAATAACAACTGTGGTTTATCACACCCGAGTTCAATTTCTGTAGTCACCCCCAGGCCTGATTACTGCCACACCTGTTTCAATCAAGAAATCACTTAAATAGGAGCTACCTGACACAGAGAAGTAGACCAAAAGCACCTCAAAAGCTAGGCATCGTGCCAAGATCCAAAGAAATTCAGGAACAAATGAGAACAAAAGTAATTGAGATCTATCAGTCTGGTAAAGGTTATAAAGCCATTTCTAAAGCTTTGGGACTCTAGTGAACCACAGTGAGAGCCATTATCCACAAATGGCTAAAAACATGGAACAGTGGTGAACCTTCCCAGGAGTGGCCAGCCGACCAAAATTACCCCAAGAGCGCAGAGACAACTCATCCGAGAGGCCACAAAAGACCCCAGGACAACATCTAAAGAACTGCAGGCCTCACTTGCCTCAATTAAGGTCAGTGTTCATGCCTCCACCATAAGAAAGAGACTGGGCAAAAACGGCCTGCATGGCAGATTTCCAAGGCGCAAACCACTTAAGCAAAAAGAACATTAAGGCTCGTCTCAATTTTGCTAAAAAACATCTCAATGATTGCCAAGACTTTTGGGAAAATACCTTGTGGACCAACGAGACAAAAGTTTAACTTTTTGGAAGGTGCGTGTCCCGTTACATCTGGCGTAAAAGTAACACAGCATTTCAGAAAAAGAACATCATACCAACAGTAAAATATGGTGGTGGTAGTGTGATGGTCTGGGGTTGTTTTGCTGCTTCAGGACCTGGAAGGCTTGCTGTGATAGATGGAACCATGAATTCTATTGTCTACCAAAAAATCCTGAAGGAGATTGTCCGCCCATTTGTTCGTCAACTCAAGCTGAAGCGATCTTGGGTGCTGCAGCAGGACAATGTCCCAAAACACACCAGCAAATCCACCTCTGAATGGCTGAAGAAAAACAAAATGAAGACTTTGGAGTGGCCTAATCAAAGTCCTGACCTGAATCCTATTGAGATGTTGTGGCATGACCTTAAAAAGGCAGTTCATGCTAGAAAACCCTCAAATAAAGCTGAATTACAACAATTCTGCAAAGATGAGTGGGCCAGAATTCCTCCAGAGCGCTGTAAAAGACTCATTGCAAGTTATCGCAAACGCTTGATTGCAGTTATTGCTGCTAAGGGTGGCCCAACCAGTTATTAGGTTCAGGGGGCAATTACGTTTTCACACAGGGCCATGTATGTTTGGATTTTTTTCTCCCTAAATAATAAAACCCCTCATTTAAAAACTGCATTTTGTGTTTACTTGTGTTATCTTTGACAAATAGTTAAATGTGTTTGATGATCAGAAACATTTTGTGTGACAAACATGCAAAAGAATAAGAAATCAGGAGGGGGGCAAATAGTTTTTCACACCACTGCGTATATATATATATATATATATATATATATATATATATATATATATATATATATAATTGTTTAATATGAGACATTAGATATAACACCTTAGATTTGCTTCAATCCATTGTGATTAATTACTGAAACTATCTAATTCACAATGATTATCGATTTCTCTCAGGGAGAACAAGGTGCTCCTGGTCACACTGGTGAGAAAGGACCTGATGGACCAATAGTAAGCCTTTCTCTAATTTAGGGTGTACAAAACACATATGCATACTGATTTAACACCCATTTGACAGTAAAGTTAAATAAATGCCATGCCCCTTCACCCTTCGTAGGGTCCTGCAGGTTTGCCAGGTCTGCGTGGTGACTTTGGAGCTAAGGGTGAAAAAGGACACTCAGGTATGATTGGGCTGATTGGACCTCCAGGTGAGCAGGGAGAAAAGGGAGACAGAGGATTATCTGGACCTCAAGGATCATCAGGACCCAAGGGAGAAACTGTGAGTGACATTTATACAGCTTCACCAACCTCAGATTCTGAATGGGTTCCTTGCATTAATTATGATCATAATATTTGGTCCCCATATACCATGAATATGACTACTTCAGTTTGAGTACACACACCTGACCGGACAGTTTTTTTTTCAATAAGCACATGTTGCATATCATATGCTGTGCTGCATTCCAGGGTGTGTCTGGTGGAACTGGGCCTCTGGGTCCTTCTGGTCATCCTGGTTTGCCTGTAAGTATTTATTGTGCAAAACCTTCTTTATATAGTACAAGATACATAAAATAAGCGCAAGGTTAAATTTGACAAACTTTTTACAGGGCCCAAGAGGAGTTAAGGGAGCAAAAGGTGCTACGGTGAGTAGCTGTGAATCTTTATCACAGATACGTCAGTGTATCATCAACAAGTAACAAATATTATGTTAATAACATCTTCAAAGTTGTGAGGATGTGTTTGCTTATGTTTCAGGGCGGAGGTGGTCCCAAAGGAGAGAAAGGTGTACAAGGGTCTCCTGGACCCCCTGTAAGTTCACCAAACATTGAGTTTGATATAGAATTATATAAATATACCTGACTACAATTTATCCACTAGAACAAACAATGGTGGAACACTATACTAAAGGAAGAAGATGGAAGATATTGACCAACACCCTATCAAAAAAATTATAATAACTTAAACTAATAGAGAGCTACACCTCTTAATAATGTATTCTGATTTCACTTCTTCCTCCAGGGACCTCCTGGTGATGTCATCCAGCCACTGCCCTACACAATCCCCAAAAAGTCCAAGCGCTCAATTGACGCCAGTCAGATGCTTCCTCAAAATGATGAGGTTGTCCCAGCTGATGCCACAGGCACCGAGTTTCTGACCGGCAATGAAGATATGGAGGAGATTATGGGTTCTCTGAATGCCCTGCATGTGGAGATCGAGAGCATGCGCTTCCCACTTGGAACAAAGGAAAGCCCAGCCCGCACATGCCTGGACCTCCAGCTGAGTCAGTCAGAATACAAAGATGGTATGCTTATCTCATTTTTATCATTGTTGCAGCTAAATAAGGAACAGTTATTCTGTTTCCTCATGTTTCCAGTAATACTCATAATACAGGGACGTTTGGAACCCTGACTCAGACTAAAAGTGAAACTGTGTTGTTGTTTTTCCATCCATGTATAGGTGAATACTGGATTGATCCAAACCAGGGCTGTGCTCGTGACTCCTTTAAGGTTTACTGCAACTTCACAGCAGGTGGAGAGACATGCCTGCATCCTGCCAAGGACATGCAGAATGTAAGTACAGAAAGATTTAACGGAAAATATTGGAATTTTTTTTTTAATGGTAAAAATTAAAAAACTGCATTCGTGTGAGAATGGTCATGTATCCTATGATCTTTCTCAAATCTTTCAGGTGAAGATTAAATCTTGGCCAAAGCAGAAACCTGGGTCGTGGTACAGCCAGTTTGATAAAGGAAGCAAGGTAAGCATTTCCTCATCTAATCTCCAGGTGGAAATGAGATTATCCTCATTATCCTCAATCCTGTCTTGATGTCAGATCATCACAAAAATTTTGATTCAGGTTCGATACCCAGCCACTGAATGCAAAGCATCCACAATCCAAGCCTGTATTAGCCAGGAAGGGCATCCGGTATAAAACCTGTGCTACTTTGAATGCAGATCGGATAGCCCTCTGTGGTGACGCCTTAACATGAGCGGCTGAAAGAACAAAAAAAGACATAAAAATTTATAATTTTCCAACCAATTGATCCAATCAAAAGTTTTATATACGTATATATAACATATATCAAAGATTGTTTCAAGACCAGTTATTGAACATAGGATGACAAAGCAGTACACCAAATTTAACCTTGAACCTATACAAGCACAATCTCTGCCCCCTTTGACTGGAAAGACTGTATCCCACCTATTTCCTCAGAAAACTTATGATCCACCCTACATTCATCTACTGGCAAAGTATTGCAAGGGGGAAAGGTAAAGGAAATGGTTTATAATGAACATAAACAACACTCCCAAGCGACTAACTCATATAAAATTGCAAACAATACTAGAGGGTCTGTACAGAAACATACAGTCAGGTTTATAAATATTAAAACAAAGGTAAATTATTATTATTATAATAATTTTTTTTTTACATTTGTCCTACAGTATACACACACTCAAACACACACACACACACACACACACACAGAGACCAGTGTGTGGCCTGTTCATGACTAATCAAGCAGACAAAAAGTCTTGACAAAAAACAAACTAAACCAAATAAACAGAGAGAGCAAAATGCTGGGTGTGACCAATACAACAGCTTGGAACATTCATAAAAAGAAGGAATTACCTGGTGAGCTCAGCAACACAAACTTCTTTCGCAACATCTCTTGACTTATTTTGGAAGTCAAGATCACTCTTGAGAGGGTAGGTATGTCAATGTCTACGATCAAGAGACAGCTTTAAGAAGTAAACACAGACGCTTCATAACAGGGTGCAAACTACTGGTAATGCTCAAGAAGAGAAAGGACGGATTAGATTGTACCAGTAAAACTTTTCTTTGGACTGATTAAACCAAAATCAACTTGTGCCAGAATGATTGGAAGAGAAATGTATGCAGAACGAAAGGAACAGCTCATGATCCAGGGCTCACCACATTATTTGGCAAACATGGTAGAAGCAGTGTTATGGCATACAGTAAGTGTGTATGGCTGCCAGGATAATTGGGATCACTGGTGCTTGTTGATGACCTGACTGCTGATAAAAGTAGCAGGATAAAGTCTGAAGTGTATAGAGCTATACTCTCTGCTCATATTCAGCCAAATGCTGAAAAACTGATAGGATGCCACTTCACATTGCAGATGGATAATGACCCAACACATACAGTGGTGTGAAAAACTATTTGCCCCCTTCCTGATTTCTTATTCTTTTGCATGTTTGTCACACTTAAATGTTTCTGCTCATCAAAAACCGTTAACTATTAGTCAAAGATAACATAATTGAACACAAAATGCAGTTTTTAAATGAAGGTTTACATTATTAAGGGAGAAAAAAAACTCCAAATCTACATGGCCCTGTGTGAAAAAGTGATTGCCCCCCTTGTTAAAAAATAACTTAACTGTGGTTTATCACACCTGAGTTCAATTTCTGTAGTCACCCCAGGCCTGATTACTGCCACACCTGTTTCAATCAAGAAATCACTTAAATAGGAGCTACCTGACACAGAGAAGTAGACCAAAAGCACCTCAAAAGCTAGACATCATGCCAAGATCCAAAGAAATTCAGGAACAAATGAGAACAAAAGTAATTGAGATCTATCAGTCTGGTAAAGGTTATAAAGCCATTTCTAAAGCTTTGGGACTCCAGCGAACCACAGTGAGAGCCATTATCCACAAATGGCAAAAACATGGAACAGTGGTGAACCTTCCCAGGAGTGGCCGGCCGACCAAAATTACCCCAAGAGCGCAGAGACGACTCATCCGAGAGGCCACAAAAGACCCCAGGACAACATCTAAAGAACTGCAGGCCTCACTTGCCTCAATTAAGGTCAGTGTTTACGACTCCACCATAAGAAAGAGACTGGGCAAAAACGGCCTGCATGGCAGATTTCCAGGCGCAAACCACTTTTAAGCAAAAAGAACATTAAGGCTCGTCTCAATTTTGCTAAAAAACATCTCAATGATTGCCAAGACTTTTGGGAAAATACCTTGTGGACCGACGAGACAAAAGTTAAACTTTTTGGAAGGTACGTGTCCCGTTACATCTGGAGTAAAAGTAAAGATGCATTTCAGAAAAAGAACATCATACCAACAGTAAAATATGGTGGTGGTAGTGTGATGGTCTGGGGTTGTTTTGCTGCTTCAGGACCTGGAAGGCTTGCTGTGATAGATGGAACCATGAATTCTACTGTCTACCAAAAAATCCTGAAGGAGAATGTCCGGCCATCTGTTCGTCAACTCAAGCTGAAGCGATCTTGGGTGCTGCAGCAGGACAATGACCCAAAACACACCAGCAAATTCACCTCTGAATGGCTGAAGAAAAACAAAATGAAGACTTTGGAGTGGCCTAATCAAAGTCCTGACCTGAATCCTATTGAGATGTTGTGGCATGACCTTAAAAAGGTGGTTCATGCTAGAAAACCCTAAAATTAAGCTGAATTACAACAATTCTGCAAAGATGAGTGGGCCAAAATTCCTCCAGAGCGCTGTAAAAGACTCGGTGCAAGTTATCGCAAATGCTTGATTGCAGTTATTGCTGCTAAGGGTGGCCCAACCAGTTATTAGGTTCAGGGGGCAATTACTTTTTCACACAGGGCCATGTAGGTTTGGATTTTTTTTCTCCCTAAATAATAAAACCAATCATTTAGAAACTGAGGCGGCACGGTGGTGTAGTGGTTAGCACTGTCGCCTTGCACCTCCAGGGTCTGGGTTCGATTCCCCGGCCAGGCTCGATTCCCGTCTCTGTGTGCATGGAGTTTGCATGTTCTCCCCGTGCATGGTGGGTTTCCTCCGGGTACTCCGGTTTCCTCCCACAGTCCAAAGATATGCAGGCTAGGCTAATTGGCGTTCCTAAATTGCCCGTAGTGTGTGATTGGGTGTGTGAGTGTGTGTATGTGTGTGTGCCCTGCGATGGATTGGCACCCTGTCCAGGGTGTACCCCGCCTAGTGCCCGAAGTCTCCTGGGATTGGCTCCAGGTCCCCCGCGACCCTGAACACAGGATTAAGCGGTATAGAAAATGAATGAATGAATGAATTTAGAAACTGCATTTTGTGTTTACTTGTGTTATCTTTGACTAATAGTTAAATGTGTTTGATGATCAGAAACATTTTGTGTGACAAACATGCAAAAGAATAAGAAATCATGAGGGGGGCAAATAGTTTTTCACACCACTGTATGTACAGTGAAAGCTACACAAGAGTTTGTCTAGATAAGGAAATTGGATATTCTTCACTGGCCAAGTCAGTCAAATGATCTCAACCCAACCGAGCATGCTTTTCACTTACTGAAGACAAGACTGAAGGCAGAAAAAGCATGTTGAGGAAGGAACCTCAGCATTTCAAATATACACAGCCATACATGGTATGATATGCAGTGAAATGTGTATTAAATGCATTTTAAAATGCATTTATATTTGGTCATGTGAATGGTTAACCATATATGTATGCTCATATCTTTAGTACTTCTTTTCAAATTCAATGTGCTTGTGTACCGAAGCCAAATACCTCCTCAAAAATCTTGTCGAATCGACTTATTATGTATTCTATATGTACAGTATATGCTCATTTCAATAATCCTGGATTGCACTGTATATGCAGGAGAGATGCTCTTCTTATTTCTTACTCTGACCTCAATGTTTTTTTTGTTTTGTTTTTTTATTCAGCTCTCCTATGTGGATGCGGATGGTGAGCCGGTGGGCGTAGTGCAGCTGGGATTCTTGCGGCTACTCAGCATCCAGGCTTATCAGAACTTCACCTATCACTGCCACCACTCAGTGGCATGGGCCGATAACACTGCCTCCGACAGATATCAGAGGGCACTGCGCTTCCAGGCTGCTAATGATGAAGAACTGACCTATAGGACCAGTCCCTACATCAAGGCACTCACCGATGGCTGTTCTGTAAGCTTTTACTTTTCTTTCCAAAATATAAAAAAATCACCAGGAAATGAATGCCAATTAAAATAATTCTGCTTGTTGTCTTATTTACAGTATCGTAAAGGTTACGGTAAGACAATTCTGCAGATCAACACACCTCAAGTTGAGCAGCTTCCTTTCATGGACATCAAGATCACAGACTTTGGGGAGACCAATCAGAAGTTTGGTTTCGAAGTCGGACCCGTCTGTTTCCTGGGATAAACTTACAGAACCAGAGGAACACCAAAACCAGACACAAGTGACACACAGTAACTTGGATTCACTTAGAGGTGCATTTATCTGGCGCAGATGCATGCTGGAATAAATACATGTTAAAAAAGACGATCTAAGATGTGGACACACAAACATGCAAACACACAAACACACACATAGAAGTTATTGTGAAGCAAAGTAAGAGTACAGATCAAAGGGAAAAACAACTATAAAAATGTGAGATGAAGATGGAGGAAGCAGACCTGATGAAACACACCAGCATGCAACAAGGCTTATTAATCAGGAAGAGTGTTCTGGAATGAGCCAACGCCATAAAAGGGGCAACTGCTAAAGCAACGTGTCTCAGATCACCTCGTCCTCATCTTTCTTTCTCACTCATTTGTCCCCCAGGTGTCTCTTCTCCTCCACCTCTGTGCTTCACCACCTTAATCTTACCTAAGCCCTGTGTGATCACCCCGTTTGAAGCTATTGTTGTTTCCCCTTTGTTTCTAATTCTGCGCAGCAGAGATCTGTAAATTGCCTCGACTCCTTGTACATGACTTGTAGAGTCAGTAAAGCTTATACACACTTTCTATCGTGTGCACCCCACGGACCCAGGATTAACTCAGCAGACGAGAATATGTTTTATATATATATATATATATAAAGAATAAAACTCGAGTTGTGCTAGTTTGTGTCATACAGACTAGTGTCAGCATTTCTAGTTCTATAAATTGGTCTCTGTATTTTTCTGCTTTATCGTGGAATTCCTCGTCTGTGTTGTGAAGTTCGAGATCGCCATCCTGAGCTTGTGTTTTCTCCGTGTAAGCTTCAGTTCACATCACTAAACTCTATCATTACCTGCTCATGCTGACAATGTGAATTAGAAACCCTTTGTATAGAAATCATGTTTTATTGTATTTATTTTTCAGTCATTAAAACAAGGTGATGAAGCAGAACAAACCCTTTTACAGTACAAAATAAAATGTGGTGTTTCACCTGGAGTTACCTGTTTATACACCTTACTGCTGTGCATGTGAACAAACGATAACCTCAGTGTGTACATCAGTCAGGTGACCTGTAGGGGCACTGTGTTACAACAACAGGCAGAACAGGGGTAGAACAGAGGTAGACCTGGAGTAGAACAAAGGCAGAACTGTAGTAGCCCAGGGGCAGAACAGGGGTAGAATGGGGTAGACCTGGAGTAGACCGGAGGCAGAATAGCAGCCAAGCTGATCCAGAACAGGAGTAGAACTTCTGTAGTCCAGAACCAGAACAGGGGTAGAACAGTGTATACCTATGGTAGACTTGGCATAGACCAGAGGCAGAACAGCGATAGGCAGAGGGCAGAACAGAGGTTGAATGGGTAAACCAGAGGTAGACCTGGAGTAGAACAGAGGCAGAACAGGGGCAGAATAGCAGTAGGCCAGAGATAGTCCTGGATTCGGACCAGGGACAGAATGGGGAAGAACAGAGGCAGAATAGGCGTACCTTAGATTAGAACTTGGGCAGAACAGATGGAAAACTGATAGACCAGAGACATAACAGGGCTAGAACATTGATAGAACAGAGGCAGAATTGAAGCAGAACAGGTGGAATGGGGATAAACCTGTAGACCAAGGACCAAACAGGGGTAGAAGGAGTGTTCTGGAATGAGCCAACACCATAAAAGTGGCAACTGCTAAAGCAACACGACCAAATGTCTCAAAACACCACAGTCCACAGATTACCTTGTTTTCCCTCAGGGTTGAACAGAGGTAGAACAGGGATATTCAATTAAATTTTAGTTCAGTTTAATTTATATAACGCATAAACAATGGTCATTGTCGCAAATCAGCTTCACAGAATGAAAAAAGTAAATGGAAATGGGTTTGAAAAGTAAATATATGGAAATACTGTATTTATAAATTGTAATAATCAGATTGTCACAAGTCGAGGGTGACAGTGCTGAGGTAAAAAACTCCATGAGATGGCAATAGGAAGAAACCTTGACAGGAACCAGACTCACCAGGGGATCCTCATTCTCATTTGGGTGATGACTGATAGCAGGGATTGATCTGCAGTCATACTGTGTGTTAGGAGGTTGGAAGTTCAATATAACAGGAGATGTGTTAATGTGGAGCCAGTTCATTGGAGGTACAAAACAGGTCTAAACTAATAGTCATTCAATCCTCTGAGAATAGCTGTCTGCATCAGCCGAGGACTGTCTTCATGGTCAAGTGGGACTGTCCCCAGTCACCACATGCATCCTAAGCAGACCACACAGTGCTGATCACCAACCAGAAGCAGGGCACCATGACAACTCAGACAGGTCCAGATGGCCCGATCACTGGCAGCTCAGGAGAGATTAACTATGACAGAATAGATCAGAGGTAGACCAGTGACAGGACAGGGGTAGCACAGGTGCAGGTTTTCGCAGTTAAACTAAAGAGAGATTGCTTATGTTATTAAAGGGCATTCCACAAAAAGGATCTGTTTGCTTAATTTTGTACAGAAACATACTTGCTGATAACCATGCACTGATAAAGTCACCTGGCAATGTCCTGAGCATATTTGTTCACATACTCAACTAAAAGCTGCACGTGTTACCAGAGGATTAAGAGAATTAAAACATTTTTGCATAAAGTAAACATACATGGCAATACTCATATAGTCTCCATGCCTTCTCTTTACTGTAGACATTTAAATACTTATCATCTATACACTGTTAGGACGCATATTTGTCCCTGTGCAGTGGTAAAGGTGTATCATACTGGTGGGGGGACTGCTGACTTGATTGCAAGTGTCGGATTGTAGAAGTCCAAGTACTTGGATTACTTTTTTTATGTAACAAGAAATCCAGAACGCGTTATGTTCGTCATTTAAGCACTCAGTTACTCAGTTACTTTTTCAACAATGTAATCCATTATTCAGACAATTTATGCAATCCGTGAGCCAGACAACAGTCATTCCCAATCCGTTATTGTGTGTGTGTGTGTGTGTGTGTGTGTGTGTGTGTGTGTGTGTGTGTGAAAGTCGTCCTACAAGGCCCGCCCCCGATAACCCCGCCCTCTGTTATTCCTGCTGTTATACCCCTATCTTACCTATATGCAGTTTGACTATGTGAGGACCGACGTGCAAATATGAAACCTAATGAAAACTCCCGGTGAATCATGATGAACCGTACTTATGACCACCGCCTAAAACCACATAGGTGAGATAACAGATTATGGGCCAAATTTCACTGAGTGATGATGGTAGAATAATTATGAAGGTCTTGACTAAAACAACATGCATGAGGAATCACAAAGGAGTTTTCATTTTCTGCAATGAAAAGGTACTCGAACTAGTTACTTTCATCAGAAAGTAACGCTGGAATGTACAAACCCGATTCCAAAAAAGTTGGGACACTGTACAAATTGTGAATGAAAACAGAATGTAATGATGTGGAAGTTTCAAATTTCAATATTTTATTCATAATACAACATAGATGACATATCAAATGTTTAAACTGAGAAAATGTTTCATTCTAAAGGGGAAAATAAGTTGATTTAAAATTTCATGGCATCAACACATCTCAAAAAAGTTGGGACAAAGCCATGTTTACCCTCTTCTTTTTTAAAACAGTCTGCAAACGTCTGGGGACTGAGGAGACACGTTGCTCAAGTTTAGGAATAGGAATGTTGTACTATTCTTGTCTAATACTGGCTTCTAGTTGTTCAACTGTCCAAAGGTCTTCTTTCTCTTTATGATGCGCCAAATGTTTTCTAATGTTTTCTGCAGGCTGGCCATATTCCTGAGTCCATGTTGTGATTTCGGGTACCACTCCTGAATGTGATGCAGTGCCGTCTAAGATCACGGGCATCCAGTATGGTCTTCCGGCCTTGAACCGTACGCACAGAGTTCCAGATTCTCTGAATCTTTGGATGATATTATGCACTGTAGATGATAATAACTTCAAACTCTTTGCAATTTTTCTCTGAGAAACTCCTTTCTGATATAGCTCCAATATTTTTTCGCCGCAGCATTGGTGGAATTGGTGATCCTCTGCCCATCTCATCAATTCTGAGAGAGACAGATTTTTTTTTTTTTTTTATACCCAATCATGTTGCCAATTCGGCATAGTGGTGTAGTGGTTAGCACTGTCGCCTTGCACCTACAGGGTCCGGGTTCGATTCCCGGCCAGGCTCGATTCCCGTCTCTGTGTGCATGGAGTTTGCATGTTCTCCCCGTGCTTGGTGGTTTTCCTCCGGGTACTCCGGTTTCCTCCCACAGTCCAAAGACATGCAGATTAGGCTAATTGGTGTTCCCAAAAATTGACCATAGTGTGTGAATGAGTGTGTGTGTGTGCTCTGCGATGGCTTGGCACGCTGTCCAGGGTGTACCCTGCCTTGTGCCCAGAGTCTCCTGGGATAGGCCCTAAATACAGGATAAAGCGGTATAGAAGATGAATGAATGAATGAATGTTGCCAATTGACCTAATAAGTTGCAAATTTGTCCTTCAGCTGATTCTTGTATGTACATTTAACTTTTCCAGCCTCTTATTGCTACCTGTCCCAACTTTTTTGGAATGTGTAGCTCTCTTGAAATCCAAAATGAGCCAATATTTGGCATGACATTTAAAAATGTCTCACTTTCAACATTTGATATGTTATCTATATTCTATTCTGAATAAAATATAGAATTTTAAAACTTACACTTCATTGTATTCTGTTTTTATTCTCAATTTGTACAGTGTCCCAACTTTTTTGGAATCGGGTTTGTAACTGATTACTTTTTAATGACAGTAATTTTGTAATGTAATTAGTTACTTTAAAAAGTAACATCACCCAACACTGCATTTGACATAATTGAACACAGTTTTTTATTGCAGTCTCTTAAACTTTTTGGTTTCATTGACACATTTATTAACATAGTCAGCATTCTATAACATAAGCAGTTCTGTCACACTACAGTCTGGTACCTTAAAGAGATTCAGTTTAGAACGAGGAGTCAGACAGTGCTGTCAAATATCTCCCTTCCTTTTTTTTTTTATCAATGGTGGAGATGCTGTCTTGTGATATTCAGAATGATCCTATTTTTAAAGACATCATGGTTTGTGATAGAGAGATTACAATCTCACAATTAGCAGATGACACAACAATTTTTTGAATGATAAATCTCAAGTATCATATGCTTTATCTGTGATTAATCAATTCTTTATAGACTCTGGATTATGTCTTAATATTGGTAAATGTGAAATGATGCCCCTTCACTCTTGTAATGATACCACTATTGAAAATATACCTGTTAAAAATATTTGGACATTTCAATTTCGAAAAATGTGGCTGAGAGACGACAGCTATAAACTTTTCCAACAGACTGAAGAGCGTGTCCACTGTATGTAATAATTGTCTGTCTACAAAGAGGTTTGTTTATATTTGGAAGAGTACTCCTTTCTAAAACTTGTTTATCCGGCCCTATCTTTATATTTTAACATTGTAAGGAGATAAATAAAATTATCTTTAATTTCATCTGGAATAATAGATCACAAAAAAATACAATTCTTGCAAATAAGAAAACAGAAGGTTTGAAGTATTAGACATTCATGATATCAACCATGTTTTTAAGATCAATTGGTTTAAAAAAAATTATAATAAACCCTGATTTTGAATACCATCTCACATTTTAGTAAAATTGGTAAGTTAAAATTTTTTGCTGTCTTGTGATTTTTTTGCCATGCAAATTGTCTATTAAACTGTCTCAATTCCACCAGCAAGCACTGTTAGCTGTCACAGACACTTTTTCTTAACAAATGGCATCAAAGAGGTATTGATCACATATCTTTGCTTCTAGATGATTCAGGTTCTGTACTTGCATATTAACAATTTATGAACAAATTCGATTTTCCTATTCCATTTACAGAATATAAATCAGTTATTAATGCTATTTCAAGTGGCGTATTACATCTTAGTTCATGTGAAATAGCAACTATGTATGATGAACCAATCATTGGAGGTGTTCTCATCACTGATAGAAAATGTAATAATAAACATATACGTCAACGCATTCATAATTTAAACAAGAATGTTCCAAAAAGTATATTTTTTGGGCCTCAATAATGGATAATATCAACTGGATAAAATCATGACTCATTTCATATAAATATCCAATTTCTAACAAGGTTAAAGAAGTTCACTTTAAAACATTACACTGTATTTTTATAATTCCATAATCATTAAATATGTGGACATTGTGGACCTGTGTACTTTCTGCAACCATCAGAAAGAATGTATTCCTCATCTTTTATTCACTTGTGGAGGTACAAGCGTTTTTGGCAGCAACTTGGAAATTATATTTTTAATTTGATCCAGGAATCTTACAATTTTACATTAAAGGATATAATTATCTTTTTCCGTCACAGTAATAAATCACTTGAATTCTTTGTCAACGTCTATATTTTAATGACTAAATTCTGCATTTATAAATGTACATTTTCTAAATCACCTCCCAAACGCTCACTTTTCCTCTGTGAAATATAAAACCTCTTCAACTCCTTAAATCTAATAGAAAATCATAAATCTGTTCTGTTTTTGTCTCGACATTCTGATTTTGTCGATGGAACACTGTGATTTTTTTCTTTTATTGACTTTCTTTCTTTCTTTCTTTCTTTCTTAGTATTTTAATTATTTTATTTCTTAATTTTCTTTTTCTTTTCTTTTTAGTTATTTATTTGTATTTTTATTAGTTGGTTTACGCTGTTTACGGCAGGGGCGTAGATTTAGGGTGGACGGAGGGGATGTGTCTCCACCAATATCCTCCGACCATTGAAATGTCCCCACCAATAATTTAATCCACTTAAAAAAAATTGTTCTGTCAACATTAACCTAGACACGCATTCATTCATTCATTCATCTTCTGTACCGCTTTATCCTCTATTCAGGGTCGCGGGGGACCTGGAGCCTATCCCAGGAGACTTCGGGCACAAGGCAGGGTACACCCTGGACAGGGTGCCAATCCATCGCAGGGCACACACTCATACGCACATTCACACACTCATTCACACACTACGGTCAATTTGGGAACGCCAATTAGCCTAACCTGCATATCTTTGGACTGTGGGAGGAAACCGGAGTACCCGGAGGAAACCCACCAAGCACGGGGAGAACATGCAAACTCCATGCACACAGAGACGGGAATCGAGCCTGGCCGGGGAATCGAACCCAGACCCTGGAGGTGCAAGGCGACGGTGCTAACCACTACACCACCGTGCCGCCCCTAGACACGCAGAAAGGGATAAATCACATTCTCTCCTTGAGTCCTCCCGCCCCCAAAACACATATGAACATTTTGATTGGCTGTGCCTTTCCCTGCTATCATGTGATAGGCAATGGCTGCGTTCAGATACAAGCAGCGCCAAATGCAGTGGATTTTTTTCCCCGTGTGAGAAGGTGTGTTGGGTGACAGACATACTGTACATGTGAGGATGAAAAAAAAAGAAGCTGGACATAAGGAGCTTTTTTTCAAAGAAAAGTGTAAGTCACTTCAAGTTCGCTAGTGAATCCATCAAAGCCCATGGGCACGTTGTAAGAAGAAGGGGAGATGCCACACAGTGGTGAAAATGGCCTTGTCCCAACTTTTTTGGGATTTGTTGACACCATGACATTTTGATTCACCATATTTTTCCCTTAAAATGATACATTTTCTCAGTTTAAACTTTTGTTCCGTGATTTATGTTCTATTCTGAATTAAATATTGACATTTGCCATCTCCACATCATTGCATTCAGTTTTTATTCACAATTTGTTTAGTGTCCCAACTTTTTTGGAATCCGGTTTGTATAAATATGATCCTTGTCAGTTCTCCTAATCTATAATGATGACTGTTTGTCAGAAATCATGGGTTTTCATGAGCTGTATGCCACAATCATCAATATTAAAACAATAAAAGGCTTGAACTACTTCAGTTGTGTGTAATGAATCTAAAATATATGAAAGTCTAATGTTTATCAGTACATTACAGAAAATAATGAACTTTATCATCCATCCATCCATCCATTTTCTTCCGCTTATCCAAGGTCGGGTCGCGGGGGCAGCAGCTTCAGCAGGGATGCCCAGACTTCCCTCTCCCTGGCCACTTCTTCCAGCTCTTCCAGGGGGATCCCAAGGCGTTCCCAGGCCAGCCGAGAGACATAGTCCCTCCAGCGTGTCCTGGGTCTTCCCCGGGGTCTCTTGGCGGTGGGGCGTGTCCGGAACACCTCACAAGGGAGCCGTCCACGGGGCATCCTAAATAGATGCCCAAGCCACCTCATCTGGCTCCTCTCAATGTGGAGGAGCAGCGGCTCTACTCTGAGCCCCTCCCGGATGACTGAGTTTCTCACCCTATCTCTAAGGGAGAGCCCAGACACCCTGCGGAGGAAACTCATTTCGGCCGCTTGTATTCGCGATCTTGTTCTTTCAGTCACTACCCACAGCTCATGACCATAGGTGAGGGTAGGAACGTAGATCGACCGGTAAATTGAGAGCTTTGCCTTTTGGCTCAGCTCCTTCTTCACCACGACGGACCGATACAGAACCTGCATCACTGCAGACGCTGCCTCGATCCGCGTGTCGATCTCCCGTTCCATTTTACCCTCACTCGTGAACAAGACCCCGAGATACTTAAACTCCTCCACTTGGGGCAGTATCTCACTCCCAACCCTGAGAGGGCACTCCACCCTTTTCCGGCTGAGGACCATGGCCTCAGATTTGGAGGTGCTGATTCTCATCCCAGCCGCTTCACACTTGGCTGCGAACCGATTCAGTGAGAGCTATAGGTCGCAGGATGATGAGGCCAACAGAACAATGTCATCTGCAAAAAGCAGTGACCCAATCCTGAGCCCACCAAATTGTACCCCCTCAACGCCCTGGCTGCGCCTAGAAATCCTGTCCATAAAAATTATGAACAGGATTGGTGACAAAGGGCAGCCCTGTCGGAGTCCTACTCTCACCGGAAACAGGTCCGACTTACTACCGGCAATGCAGACCAAGCTCCGACACCGGTTGTACAGGGACCAGACAGCCCTTAACAGGGAATCCGATATCCCATACTCCCGGAGTACCCCCCACAGGACTCCCCGAGGGACACGGTCGAATGCCTTCTCCAAGTCCACAAAGCACATGTAGACTGGTTGGGCAAACTCCCATGCCCCCTCCAGGACCCTGCTAAGGGTGTAGAGCTGGTCCACTGTTCCACGACCTGGAAGAAAACCACATTGCTCCTCCTGAATCCGAGGTTCGACTATCCGACGGACCCTCCTTTCCAGGACCCCTGAATAGACTTTCCCGGGGAGGCTGAGGATTGTGATCCCTCTGTTCTTGAAGAGGGGGACCACCACCCCGGTTTGCCAGTCCAGAGGCACTGTCCCCGATGCCCATGCAATGTTGCAGAGACGTGTCAACCATGACAGCCCTACAACATCCAGAGCCTTGAGGAACTCCGGGCGGATCTCATCCACCCCCGGGGCCCCGCCACCACGGAGCTTTTTGATCACCTCGGCGACCTCTGCCTCAGAGATGGAAGAGTCCACCTCTATGTCCCCAGACTCTGCTTCCTCATCGGAAGGCATGTTGGTGGAATTAAGGAGGTCTTCGAAGTACTCCCCCCACCATCCCCACTATACACTGTGTTGACCGTGCACTGCTTTCCCCTCCTGAGACGCCGGATGGTGGACCAGAATCTCTTCGAAGCCATCTGGAAGTCATTCTCCATGGCCTCCCCAAACTCCTCCCAAGCCCGGGTTTTTTCCTCAGCAACCACCGAAGCTGCATTCCACTTGGCCTGCCGGTACCTATCAGCTGCCTCAGGAGTGCCACCAGCCAAAAAGACCCGGTAAGACTCCTTCTTCAGCTTGATGGCATCCCTCACCGCCGGTGTCCACCAACGGGTTCTTGGGTTGCCACCGCAACAGGCACCGACCAAGTGAGTATACTGTAAATAGCCAGTTTAATTTACATATGTGTAGATAGTTTAAAAGACATTTTCCATTTGCTGTAACTCTGTTACGTGACAAAGCATATAATTTGAGGCAGTAAATTAACCAAGGAGCTAATTGTTCCTCCCTTAGATTATATTATATTAGATTAATAAAGTGTCCAATGACTGCCATCAAAAACCATGAGCCTCTTTGAGCTTATCACTTTTATGCACGATAAGGATCTATCTGAGATCTACCCCAACTTTTGGACTGCTCTCAGGATTGCACTTACATTGCCAGTGACTGTAGCTCAAGCAGAGAGGAGCTTTTTCAAACTCAGGTTAATCAAGACATACCTGAGGTCAACCATGTCTCAGGAACGGCTCACTGGCCTTGCTGTGATAAGCATAAATCATGCAATAGGGGAGCATAGCTCATATGATGCCATTATTGATGACTTTGCATCTATAAAGGCCAGAAAAGTCAGATTTTAGTTTCAGTTTGTGGTTTCTGTTCTGCAGTGAAGTAAATAAGGTATTTTTCTTTAGTGTGATTTGTTCTGTATTAATTATATATTTATATAATTTTTGTTTGTACACAGTATATTTATTTATTTAAGTTATGAGTAGTTTAATAAAACGTGTGGTGTGTACAAAATGTGAAGGTTTTTTTTCTGGGGGGGGGGGGGGGGGGTAGCGCCGGGAGGGAGTCTCGCCCAGGGAGCAATTCAGTGTAGAACCGCCACTGGGTTCATTAAAAAAATATATACAATAAAAACAAGCTGTAACAAAACTTCCCCGGTGTTACAGCTCGCCCGCCAGGCCAGCAGATGGCGGTAAATATCTCGGTTCAGGTCGAAGAAGCAGGATGTTATGAAAGAGGAGGAAGAAGAAGACGCCGATAACAGCAGATCCAAGATGGCTGCGCTCTACGCCACTTCTCGTGTCCTCGCGAAAAAGGTCTTATTCCCGACTTCTGTAAGTAATTTAATAACGTGCTCGTGACTGCTGATTGCGCGCGTGCTTTATCCACGCAGAGCCCCGGCGCGTGACCTTCCGCGCGGTTAGAATGCAGGTGTCCTTTATAGAGGCTCAGGGTCAGTGCTGATTTTACAGTGGGGTTACTCTGGGTCAGGTACAGGAGTCCTGTGTGTGTCTTTAAAAAAACAACAAAAAAAACACCTGTACCTGCGCGCGCTGTTGTGTGTGTGACGTCATTCATCTAGAAAGTCAGACATCAGTGTATAAACAACTAATTCAACAGAACATCACCTGGGCCGTGAAAGAGTTAAACACCCGAGATTAGTATCAGTGTCATTTATTCATGAAAAGGAGATCTGTGTGTCTGTTTTGTCCTCCTCTGTAAAATGACGTCATCTTCCTACGTGTTGTAAATCTCACCTGACCCCCAGGTTTTCATTCTGCCCCTAGTTGTTACCCCCTGGCTGCCCCTCCAGCCTCCGCAGGCTTCACTTCTCCATCTACGGGAAAAAGGGAGGCGCCAAAGTCTCGGACACCGTGAGTACTTTTCTTCTTATTGTTTAATTACACACAAACAGGACTATCATCATTATTATGAAGTTGGTATTCTAACTAAGTGACAGAAGGTGGCGCTGTTCTCTATATTTGGTTCCTGTTCTGATTTGTAACTTGAACAATTTGAAATAAACTTCAGCTCTCTGACTCGTCTCTCCAGTGAGTGGAGTCGACTCTTGTGTGTGAATCCATTGGATCAGTGAATTCTAGAGTTTGATGTTCATCAAGGAGCCACTAATAACGTTAAATAATGTAGCTCTCATTAAAAATAGCAAATAAGTAAAAACAAAGCCAGGTTACTGACCGCGACGTGACCGGAAACCATTTGTCTCGCAAACTCGTCTCTCATTTGAGACGATTTTTGGTGAACAATGCACATCCTTTTAGTTATAAGTTATATTTTGACAGTGATGATAAGACATATGAGCGATGGAGTAGTATATGCAAAACAAATATTTTCAGTTAATAACTTCTGTAAAAATCTGTACATTGTATTGGGTTATCCCAATACCATTATGGTACAAAAAGCCCCAGATGCTGGAAAAAAAAAGCATCACACTATGATGTCACTCAGTGTGATGTCACAATATGATGTCACTTAATATAATGCCACACAGAAAGTTATTAACCACTTCTCAGCATAAGTTTGAGGCATCGTCAAAGCTGACCCGTTTTAGATATCAAAAATCTCTCTACGATATTGCATCCTCAATGTCTTTACTCTTTTCATTACACCGCTCTCGAACTACCACTTTTGTACCTGTTTATTTTGCTAGCACGAGAGTGAACTGTCTGCTACTAGTCAATCGATCGCAGATGGACAGATTTTTAACAGGGATGTATAAAAATACTTGTGCTGCTCATGACAATAAACTGTATGTGTGGGGAAACACTGCCCAGTAATTCTGTCCTATTCTTTCCTTTCTCCGTACAAAGGTGCATAATATGTGTGTGTATGTGCGGGTGTTATTTCAGATATCCACACACTACCCGGTGGTAGATCATGAGTTCGACGCGGTCGTGGTGGGAGCAGGCGGCGCCGGACTGCGTGCTGCCTTCGGCTTGTCGGAAGCCGGGTTTAACACAGCGTGTGTCACCAAGCTGTTCCCCACACGCTCACACACGGTGGCTGCACAGGTACACACACACACACACACACACCTGTACATCTCTAAAACCCGGGTTCTAGATCAGTGACTCTGAAAGTTCCTAACAGGTTTTTATAATTTATTCTCCTCAAAAAGTATTGGAACAGGAAGGCTGGTGTATTTGTGAGTTCTGCTCTGCGTTCAACCTGTGAAGGCCACGTCTGTTGTTAAAAAGATTCAACCAGCATGAAGACCAGAGAGCTGTCTACGAGAGAAAAGCAAGTGGTTACAATGTTTTAATGGAGTCCATTATTGGAAGGGGAAATACAGGGACCAGGTCAGGTGATCTAAACTTCTCTTAAAACAGTCAGAGTCAGAAGGTCAGACTGGAGTTCAGAAAAGAAAAGATTTTAGAGCTGAGATGATGGAAAGACCTGCAAGAGAGAACGGATCTGCTGAGGATCCAGATGATACAAGCTAATGAGATGGTGGTTATGCCTTGGGCTTGCGTGGCTGCTTCTGGAACATTCTCACTGATGATGGAGCAGTAGCGTGAATCATCTCTGCTATAAATATTCTCCATCTTTCCACCATTTTTCCTTGCTCTCTCTTGAAGACTTCTCTATCAGGACTAGGGTTGGGTCCTGAAAACCACCACCGTTTTGGCACCTGTACAGTAAAAAAAACAACAACTGTGTGTTATGAAAAAGTCTTTAATTCAGCACTATTTCCCCTCTTGGTTACTAGGGTTGGGTATCGTTTGGGTTTTTCGATACCGGTGCCAAATCGATACTTTTAACACGGTACCGGTGCCAAAATGGTGCCTGATCCGATACTTTACAAAAGCCACAAAATGATGGTGGATGACTCAAGAACACATTTTTATTGAACAAAAAATTGGATGCTTAAAATTTAACAATATATTAAAAGTTTAAAGTATATATCTATATATAAGTAAATACAAAAACCAACAATAAAACATAAGCCACCTAGCCCAACTACAATAACTAAACTGCTTCATTTTAAATGGGGTCACTGTTGTAGTACTACTAGTACTAGCTGGAAAGCCATACTTATAAACAGAATCCATGTTACATTAGTATTTTACAAATTGTTTGATTATTTGTTAGCATGAATGCAAGATTTGCATTTTGCAGTTAACATTACATTTGCCTGCTACTAACCTGCAGAAATGCTGCTGTCATCATCATAATCAGTGACTCCTTTTTGCTTTGGTTGGTGTGATTGGGGCTGGGGTCGTCCACACCGATAGTGCCAGCTGTTGTCTGCAAGCTGTAGAACACGGTGCAGCCCTCTGCTTTTAAGTTTATTCCGTGTGCCCTCAAATGTTTCATTAGATTTGACGTCTTTCCCCCTTTACATGCAACTGCTGTGAAACATTTGCGGCACGTCACGGTGTCTGAATCCTTTCTTGTGAAATATAGCCACACTTTCAACCGTTTAGTTTTAGGCATTTTAACAAAACTTGTTTAATTTAGCAAGATAAGATAAAGGTAGACCGGCTGCTGCCGTCAGAGTGTAACGTTAGTTGCTGCATTCATGCGCATCTTGGATGGTCTCTCATTTCCTGATTTGTGCTTTTAATTTTTTTAATCTAATCTAATAATTTTTTAATCTACAAAAATAAAATGGACAGTAACATTACTGCAACAATGTTTTGTAGGATTTGTATTATTAAAGCTTTCCGAAGTTCTCAAGATTTTTCTAATTACGGAAATAATTTATTTTTCCGATCATTTCTGACACCCCATGAATGCAGTGTTTTAAATTTTACTAGTGATCAGGTGTGTTGATGAATCTGCTTGTAATATGCTTATTACAACTGTGTCATCATAGCCCCAGAGAACAAATATTTCAATCAACAGTTCAGGCATTTATGTTGCACCGAATTGAGGCATCAAAAGTTTCGGTCCAGTACATACTGGTTCTATAGGTTCCGGTGCCGTTTGGGCACCGGTTTTCGGTACCCAACCCTATTGGTTACTTATCTACTGTAAACTATCCTTGTGTTTCTCCAGGGTGGGATCAACGCAGCGCTCGGCAACATGGAGGATGACAACTGGCGCTGGCATTTCTACGACACGGTGAAGGGATCTGATTGGCTGGGAGACCAGGATGCCATTCATTATATGACTGAACAGGCTCCTGCTGCTGTCGTCGAGGTGAGAGAGAGAGAATTTTTTTCATAGTCTTTTCTTTCCATCACTCTACCTTGCTTTACTTTCCTCACTTCCCTATTCCTTGTGTCTTCACGCCTCCCTCGAGGTCTCGAGTGAAATGAAACAGGAAGCGGGATCATGTGTTTGCGAAACGATCTGTGCAGTTTCTGCTCATGGAAGTGTAATCGTCCTGGGTTATCTGTCTGTCTGACTGACTGTCTGTCTGTCTACGTTTGTGGGTTCATCTGAGATTCTTGTTATTTTAGAGAAAGATGTTTGAGTGTTTATAGGATTTATTTTATATATTTTTTAAAAGATTAAATTTTTCAACTTATTCAGACAGAGTCAAGGTCACAGCAAGGTTACATGAGAACTTCATTTGTAAATTAGGAACATGACGGACTAGAAGTGGTGGTGTAGGTGCAGCAGGTCATGTCACCATCCATGCCTTTGGTGTCGAACTCTGCTTGAATTATGTTAAAAATCATTACAGTTAAACCTTGGATTGTGAGCATAATTTGTTCCAGATGTCAGATGAATTTCCCCCATAATAAATAATGAAAACTCAGATTATTCGTTCCACAACCCAAAAATATTAATATAAAAATAATAAATGCAAAATATAAAGTAACAATAAAACAAATTAACAGGGACTTTACCTTTGGGTATATGTGCATATGTGTGAGTGAAGGCGGAGGGAGGGAGCTACTGTGTACGACGACTTTCTCACACATACACACACGTAGTCACAGTGTTATAGTAAACATTGCACACGCACACATATGACGCATATGCACTGAGACCTAGCATGAGAGACGATTACCCACAATCCCACATTGTACGAGAAAGAGAAGAACCAATGGCTCAGTTGTGATCATGTGACACTCGTCAGACAAAGCGCGTGCGTACTACTCGTATATCAAGACCTCGCTTGTTTATTAGGTTAAATTTATTCAAATATTTTGCTCGTCTTGCAATAAAATCTGAAGGAAATTGTATATCGTATCGGGATATATATGAAGATAAAATCGTACTACTTAAAGAATCATGATACAAATCGAATGGCGTGGCGGTATCGTGATATCGTTTCGGGTGACCCCAGGTGATTCCCGTCACTAATGAGCAGCTCGTCTAAACCTAACCTTGTGTTTCCAGGATGGTTATGCTTACATTTCTGTATGAAGGCTGTTTTTAGACGTATAATCTGTTTCAAAATGGTTCTCTCTCTCCCTCCATCATGAACGCACCTCAACCCAGCTGGAGAACTTTGGTATGCCGTTCAGCCGCACAGATGATGGCCGGATTTACCAGCGGGCGTTCGGAGGCCAGAGCCTGAAGTTCGGTAAAGGAGGCCAGGCCCACAGGTGCTGCTGCGTGGCTGACCGGACGGGCCACTCCCTCCTGCACACGCTTTATGGACGGGTAGGGATGAGTACCTAGTCAAATCATGTCTCTGTGAGTCGGTGCTCAGCATTGACTCTCCTCATCACTGTGGTTTTTCAGTCTCTGAGGTATGACACCAGCTACTTTGTGGAGTACTTCGCCCTGGACCTGTTAATGGAGGAGGGAAGGTGTGTAGGAGTCATAGCCTTGTGCATGGAAGACGGATCTATTCACCGCTTCAGGGCCAAAAACACCGTCATCGCCACAGGGTAAGAGAGGTCTTTTGCTTTCACGTTTGTGCGCCAATGCCAGAGTCTCTTTAGTGTCCTGGAGACTTTATGATCCTTTTCCTTGACATGAAGGAGTCCTCCCTTTCTCCATCACTGGCATTGTGTTTTACTTTTGTATACACTGAGAATGCACTGTGTCTCCACAGTGGGTATGGACGCACCTTTTTCAGCTGCACCTCCGCCCACACTACCACAGGAGACGGCAACGCCATGGTGACCCGCGCCGGCCTGCCATGCCAGGACCTGGAGTTTGTCCAGTTTCACCCCACGGGTAAACCTTAACATGAGTGTTCATGAGTGTGTGATGAACTAATGCAGTATCACAATCATGACCCAGGAACGAGTTACAGTCCCATAACATTTTGTTCCTTTTAGGCATCTATGGAGCCGGCTGTCTTATCACAGAGGGCTGCCGCGGTGAAGGTGGCATCCTGATCAACAGTGAAGGAGAGAGGTTTATGGAGCGCTACGCCCCGAACGCTAAAGACCTGGCCTCCAGGGATGTGGTCTCCCGCTCCATGACCATCGAAATCCGTGAAGGAAGGTACGGTTCTTCTGAAGTCGTCTTTATAATAAAGTGGACGGTTAGCTGGGGGGTGTTTAACAGTTCAATATGCCATGCTTGCTCAGAGGTGTGGGGCCAGATAAGGACCACGTGTACCTTCAGCTGCACCACCTCCCGCCTCAGCAGCTGGCCTCGCGCCTGCCCGGCATCTCTGAAACAGCCATGATCTTCGCTGGAGTTGACGTCACCAAAGAGCCCATCCCCGTCCTCCCCACGGTGCACTACAACATGGGAGGCATCCCGACCAACTACAAGGGACAGGTTCCAGCTATTCCTCATCTTAATTTCGTATAAATGACTGAAGGCGAATTGAATATGCATTTTCAGTGATGTTTCTCCTGAGTCTGAGGTAGCACATGCTTTGTGCTTTGTTTTTTTGTGTGTTTTTTTTTTTTTTTTTTTTTTTTTGGGGGGGGCTTTTTTTATGCACAGGTCATCACTCACAAAGATGGCAAAGATAAGGTGGTGCCAGGCCTGTATGCCTGTGGTGAGTCTGCCTGCGCCTCTGTACATGGAGCTAACCGCCTGGGAGCGAACTCGCTGCTGGACCTGGTGGTGTTCGGCCGCGCCTGCGCTCTCACTATCGCCGAAAACAACACTCCAGGTAGGCATGAGTGCGGGCTCGTAGTGCTGGCCGCGAAATTCAGAGTCGGGTTGAATCTGAAGAGAGGTGTTTTGATTGATTGAGCGGGTTTGCCAACTTTGTGGTTTTTAAGCTAATTGATTTGAGATGTTCTGATACAACTGGAATCAGACGTTCCTGGTTAGACATATTGTGAGCTTTTGGATGCTTTTCTGCTCAGCACGGGTGTACAGAGCGGTTATCTTTAATTGAAGCTTTAGCCCTGTCAGAGGACCTGTTTGAGGATTTTGTGGTGCTGTTTTGCTCAGGAGAGAAGCTGGAACCCCTGAAGCCAAATGCAGGAGAGGAGTCTGTGGCTAACCTGGATAAAATGCGCTTCGCTAATGGCTCCATTAGTACGTCCGAGATCAGACTCAACATGCAGAAGGTACGGAATAATGCAGGAGCTTCATTTGTATTATGATTTCGGTAAAGAAAGAAAGGAAACAAATGGTATAAAATCTCACGCCTTCAGAAAGGGTAGTGCATACCCAACTGCAAGTGGTTTTTATCTGGACATTAGTTTATTTATTCACTCACATTTATGATGCTTGCATATTTTTAAATGTAGGATGTCTTGCTTTCACACAAACAAACTACAATATCTGAACTTTCCACTCTGATACCAAAGACCAAGTGGGGGGGAAAGGATTTTTTAAATTTTTTACTGTATTATAATACTTTAGATGTATAATTTAGAATTTATGTATTATTTGAGCTTTTTATCATTTATATACATGTGTGTATGTTTTTTTTTTTTTTTCATTATTTACAAGTCGCACACAAACACAATTTTGCCTCGTCTTCGATTATTAAAAAAAACTTATTTTTAAAGGTAGTTACAACCAGTTCCCATTTCTTTCTCTCTCTCTCTCCTCAGACTATGCAGTCTCACGCAGCTGTGTTCCGTACCGGAGACGTCCTGAAGGAAGGGTGTGTGAAGATGGACGCCGTGTACCAGACGTTAGACGACATCAAGACGTTCGACAGAGGTTGGTCTTTTCATTTTAAATCAATACACTGTGATTATGTTCCGTGTAGCTTAAGTGCCTTGTAACAGTTGAAAGCTGAGATCAAACTTCGATACGTATTATGTTAGTATAATAAATATCTCTGTTTCATCTCTGAGCAAGAACCTCTGCAGGTTACCGTGTGCAGCCTGTTTCTGCGCTCCTGTTCGCTCTGGTACTGTAGGTTTTACGCACTGTGTGATATCATGCTCCTTTTGCTGTGGTGTCGCAGGCATCGTGTGGAACACTGACCTGGTGGAGACGCTGGAGCTGCAGAACCTGATGCTGAATGCCATGCAGACGATCAACGGCGCCGAGGCTCGCAAAGAAAGCAGGGGAGCTCATGCTCGGGAGGATTTCAAAGCAAGTGCAGCTCCGCTAATGATGGAGCAACATTTCGAGAAACTATTACAGTACCTCTTAAACATGGCTGCTGTTCTAACTGTGTGTGTGTGTGTGTGTGTGTGTGTGTGTGTGTGTGTGTGTGTGTGTGTTTTTGTAGACACGTGTGGATGAGTACGACTACTCGAAGCCACTACAGGGGCAGCAGAAGAAGCCTTTTGAACAGCACTGGAGGAAACACACTCTGTCATACACAGATCCAAAGACTGGAAAGGTATGAATATATTTGCTGTGTGTTTAAGTTGAGTCTAAATATTTAGTTTTTGTCACTTTTTATAATTCACATGATAAAATGATTTCGACCGACATTGAGACCACAATGATGAATACATATTTACGGCACTAATGGTTCCATCTTCTGAAACTGTTCTCCCTTAGCTCAGGCAGTGAACAGTTTGGTGCTTTGATTAATCACTCTTAAGAATTTATCTGATTGAAAGCATATAAATTGATGTTTGTTTTGCATAGTATTTCTCTGTAGCTCACTTTCGTATTAACTTAGATACTACACCACAAGGGGTTCACTTGTAGTTCAGGAAATGTGCAGTATCGGACGCTGTAATTTGTAGTAGCCTCGTTTTTGAATGTGGCTTAAAACAGCCTCTTTTTCTGTTTGTTTTTTAATTTTTTTATTTTATTTCGGCTTTGTTAATTTGTCTCGTGTAAGTTTAGAACTGTCAAAATAAAACTGAGGATTTTTTTTTCTAGGCACCATTAATTAATTATTAGAATGTACTGTGTAAATTTTACTGTCAACTTTAATATAGACTTGACAGTGTGTAAATGTGCGCATGTAGACTTTACTGCAAGAAAAAAATTATCTTGTGTAAAATTTAGTGTTGACTGTTTAGAGCATGTAAACTTTGTAGACTTTATAGTACGTCGACTTTAGTGTGTAAACTTGACTGTGTGTAGCCTTGACACCTTGTAGGCTTTATTGCATGTAAACTGTACTGAGCGTAAACGTTACCGATTCCAAACTTGTGTAAACTTTACGGTGTCCATGTGTGTTTCAGGTGACGCTAGAATACAGACCTGTGATCGATGACTCGCTGAACGCTGACGACTGCGCCGCTATTCCCCCTGCTATCCGCTCCTATTAAACTCAGAAGCACCTTTCATTTTTATTTAACAGTAACATGCTTCTTCTACGAGCGCATTTCTGGCTTTATCCCTAATAATGTAACAAAAAAAAAAAAAAAAAGAAATCTGCAATTCATATGAACAATATTGTTAAAAAGAAAAGGCAGATTTTTGTTTCCTGTATCGGCACTTAAATGTAATTAAATTCCAGACGTTCCTGCGTTAGACTGATCACCTGAGCCTCGTTTATCAAGCTTCAGATGAAGGAGTTGTTCACAGAAAACCATTTAGATCCTGCAGGTTTACATGTTCAATTTACGTTATTGCCGTACATGCACGCAAATACAATTTAATGAACATTTTCTGAAGCTAATGCTATTAACAGCAATGAATAAGAACACAAAAGTAAATCTGTAGACAAACAAACTGTACAAAAGGGGGATGTAAAGAATAGAATAACTTCACTTTCCTCCTGCTCTTCTCTTCACTTTGAGCGTTGCCTTTTATGGTCTTGTGTGTGTCGCTAAATGCAAATAGGCTACAGCATGAACTAATTTACCGTAAACTTTCTGTAAATCCGGCAGATTTGGTTCTTTCTTCGGTTTGACTGAAATAAAACACGTACGCAAACCTTGATAAATGAGGCCCAAGTGTGTGTTCGCTTGTGTTTTGTGTGTGCAATTTGTGTGCGTCTTCGTCGATCTGCCTTCTTCCATGGGTTGAATTGCTTTCCAGCTACTTTTTTGTTTTGGATGGTGAATCTTAAAAGATATAAAAAAAAATTTAAAAAGTGCAGTTGATTTTCTTTGCGATCTTTGATTTACATCATGCACACACTCCACAGGAAGGTGCCTGATTGACTCCTGAACGGAAGTATAAGTAAACTATACGTTCATGCAACATTTATATCTATAAAATAAAGTTATTATATAGATATAGATGGATAGTTAACGTATAACGATATTAACACGCCGCAGGGAATTTGCACATGATGAAAGTGAATCTTAATCGTCTTGAAGCTGATCTGTTTTGTATTGAAGTGCCATTAAACCTGAGTAGTGAGAACCTTGGCATCCAGAGAGCCTTATTTCATCTGAACAGTTCCTGTTTTCTCTTTTGATTTGTGTTTTTTAATTTTGCGAGGATTTGTAAATCTAAGTAAGTGCATGAACAGTGATGTACCTAATATTAATGAGCATTCTAATTCTTCTTTGCTGCTTTTTGGGAAATGCCCTTTCTGCCCTTTATTTACCCAGCTTGTCAGAACTTCCAAACGAGTTCTAGCTACAATTTTGATAAATAGTAAATGCAATTTTTTGGTGTAATATTTTATTTTGAGAGCGAGGACGCCTTGCGCATCAGCTGGCAGAAATTTGCCCTCTTACAAGGTAATTCAGGTTAGCTTGTTATAGAAATACTAATATTTTACTTTCACACGAATAAACAGGTCATTTTGTCAAATCTATTCAAACTTGTAAAAAAAAATTTTTTTGAGATAAATGTCGATTTCAAAATTATATTGTGTATTGCATGGGTATCTACAGTATTTATAAGTCTGTTATAACCTGAGGCCATGAACACCTGAAAAGCTTTACAGGGCTTTCACAAAAGGTATTTAACCCTCCCTTTTTTATATTATTGCATAATTGTCACACTCATGGGAAGTCATGGGGGGAAAAATATACACAATACAACGTTATTTAACCGTGACTAAAGTAGCTTCAGTTCCATGTTGAACAGGTTTAGCAACAATTCCTTGAAGTAAACGTATTGTGTAAAAGCTCATTGGTCTCTCATATCACTGTGGAGAAATTCTTCGTCTTTATGACATTGCTTCTCTTCAATGATGTTTCCAGCACCTTCGTTCTTTTGTGCTTTGTTGATTTTCTGGTGTAGGTGAATAGACCTTGCTGGATTGATAGCCTCACGTTCATCTCAAGAACATCCGGAGGTAAAGTGATAGTGTTCAGGCGAAGAGTGAGCACGATGTAGACACTCCTGAACATCAAACTGTTGAATGTTATGCTTTTATACAGTTTGATTAAAACATATGTAAACGTCCTTGGTTAATCAATCAAATTATTTGTCTATTTAACGAATTATATGATTTAAACATCACTAAAAATGATCCAGCTGTGGAAACTGTGTTGTGTTAATGGTCTTAGCAAGCAGCATACTATTCCACTAGTGGTCATATTAACTTTTGAAAGACATGAGAAAGAAATTGATAAAATATATCAGTCTGGAAATGGTTCCATAGATGTTTCAGGTGTGTTTAAATCATGAACTGAGGAAACAGCATCAGCCTTGGTGTTCCTCATGAATCTGAGACAGGTCGCAAGTTCATCTCCAAACTATAGCAAATTTAAAAAAGGAGCAAATAAAGAAAATTTAATTCAGTCTTCTTCAGTAGAGTTTATACAAAGCCCATATATACCTTTAAATCATTTAAATTGGGTGAAAACACAAATAAATGAAGGTGTTGAAGTCCAGACCTCGATGGCATTGAGATGCTGAAATGCCATGTAACATCAACAAGCAATGCTGTAAAGATGAATTTCTCCACTTTGATGTGATAGAATGGATTTAATTTAAAACAATTTTTAAAAACTTTCTTTTTTTATGTCTCAATTTAAGGTATTTTAAGGTAGTTGTTTAAATCAGTGCAAGTACAGAATACAATTGTTGTAATGATGGTAAATGGAAATAGTCCATCCGTGCATAGTACATTTACAATGTCACATGTAAATATCTGTATGATTCTACACGATTCCTTTATTTCAGAATAGAGGAACTGGCAAATTGAGTGTGTGTTATTTTCCTCCACATGATTTGAGAACACTACGCCACTATTGATCAAATCAACTTCTTGAAGAGATGAGAAGGAAACTTAATTTAAAAAAAAATAAAAAAATTCAGTCTGGACATAGAGAGACATTTCTGAACTACAAGGGGGAGACATTGGGTCCAAAATCTTAGACGTGTGGTAAATCTTCCCGCCAAGTTCTTCAGGGGATTATCAAGGAAAACACACACGCCAATATAATATAGAATGATTCATTTGTGTATTTATGTTTATTCAAAGATAAGTCACACAAACAGTTTAAAACTGATTCTTAAAGTGTGCTTCTTTACTTTATAGGTTTTATTTTTGTAGTGACACTCTTGTTTTCTCGTATGAGAAACGACTTCCTGACTTCGTACCGCGAATGTACGGTGGTCGAAAATGACGTAAATACGCGGCAAATCCTACGGTACGGCCCCGTCCCCATACCTGACTCCGCCCCTTGGACTTTTGTCCTGGCTGCAACAGGATAAAATTATCTCCGTTAAAGCTTTATTTCTTCATACATAATGGATAAGTACATTTTCCTCACAGAATCCAGAATCCATCATAGTTTATGAACGAACATTTCTTTAAAGAAACGCGGCTTTACTGGCAGGGCAGATGGACCGGAAGTGACGTCGAGTCTCGCGCAAGAAACCGGCGCGCCAAATTTCAAAGCACTTCCTGTGAGAGTTGCTGCAGAAGTTCGACTCGAGGCGACAATAAGAGGCGAAATGTCCGCGCTTCCGCCGATGTGGCGGGGTGTTTAGGGTATGTCGCGGGTTTATTAAACGCACTCCTGCTCCGAGTCTCGGCCGGAGCTGGAGTTTATCCGAGTTCGCGCGATTCATTCGGTGTTTATCGCGTTTAGCAGCACTTCCTGTTTACCTGCTGGCCTTAACACCGCACGCGCGCTGCGTCTGTCAGGAATAAACCGCTGCAACGTCACTATTTATACTATAAGACAAGGATGAAATAAATAAGTAACACCGTGGTGAAGATTGTACCCGTTTTGCGCTGTAATTAGAGACAGAGAACTTAAACTAGATTGATGTTTGGACAGTTCGGCTAGCGCGCTAGTTAAGGAACTAGCTCTTCGTGCTAAACAATAAGCCTAAGCTAAGTCACAGCTCAAGCATCATATACACGGTGAGGTTTTAAACAGCTTAACGTTTATAAGATCATCATGGTAGTGTAAATACGTCTAAAGAGTTAGTTAATAGAGTTAATTAAACTAGAATTCGAAACCATTAAAATGTTAAATCTAAAAATATGCTGTTCTTTAATTTAATCAGTGATATTTCAAGTTGAAGCCCACGTACATGTCTGTCTTTCTGTACAGAAGAACTCTGTAACTTATTAATACAGATAAATCACATTCTGTAAGGTTAAGTATCTTATGCCTTGTTTACACTAAGTTGTCCTTTTTTCGTGGTCAGACAAATTCACTCCCTGTTCAGTAATCGGAGAGTGAATCACAGATGATGGAAAAAGTTGATCGGATAAAGATGAAGTTTTGTCTTAAAACTACTCCAGCGTGTTAAAATTCACTTATACCACGCCAGTGCTTTTATTTCAGCCAAAGTGAAAATATGAACTAATCCCAGTAAAAATATTCAGTTTATCGTTAATAATTAATATATATTAGTGCAGGTGTTTGTTTGAGACAGTAGCGCATTAGTAGATTATTTTAAAGTAGTTTATTAAATCTGACACATAACTGTTCATAACATCACTTTTACTCAACATTTAGATTTCACTTATGGTGCAGAATAAACTTCAGGCAGATATCTATGGACTGAAAAAGATTCATTATATTCTGTCCAGACAGTTTTGTGTGGTGATGTGACATAATCTGACTGGACACAGAAAATTTTCTGAGAATGGTTTCAGGTGCTCTCCTGCATGAAATGAAAAGATATCATTGAAAGACCATTGTATAGACAAAACCTTTCTTTTATTTGTGTAGATATTAATATACAGCGTCTTATTTTGTATTAATATTGAATCATATTTATTAATGCAAAGTGATTCTCATATTCCTAATAAATTTATTTATTTATTTGCAGGATGAAGAGTGCGCCATCTGCTGATCACATTAATAATAATAATAATAATAATAATAATAATAAAAAAAAACATTTTTCATATAATTAAATGCACACACACATTTATTAAGTTCAGTGTTGCTGTAAAACATTTCCTCATTAATATTTAATGAGTGCAGTACCTCTACAATGCTGGGTCGTGACCCTGTACACACGTCTGTGTGAGTCGTCTAAAAGGCGGGTGTCGGTTTGGCTCCATTCCCTCACGACTGTGCCAATATGTTCCCCGGGATCCAGCCGTGTTTTCAGTTGTTGAGAATAGGCTCGTCAAGCTCCACGCACAGCTCTGGCGGCAGTGCTCCTCCGGACTCCGCCCATGACCTGTACACCTTCAGGCCGGCACTGCCGCACGCGGTCTTCAGGCTGGGCCGGATGGCGGAGCTGTGCGATGTGACCCTGGAGTCGACTGCAGTCTCGCGCGTCCACGCCGAGCTTCATGTCGAGAAGCAGAGCGACTCTGCGGGAGAGGAGAGCTGGAAGGTCCAAGTCAAGGACCGGAGCAGCTATGGTCAGTGTTAATGTGCAGAATAAGTGTTTTATTTTATCCTGGTGGTGATGTCATTAACTTGTCCTATCTGTCGCCAGGTACGTGGGTAAATGATGTCCGGATCCAGTCAGGCGTCCTCTTGGAGATATTCGATGGCGACACGCTGACCTTCGGAGGACAAACGGTGCAAGGAAACCCAGAGTTCTACTTCCTTTTCCAGAAGGTCAGCGTCAGCCCTCAGGACTTTGCTGCCATAACTGTCCCCAAGGCGAGTTCTTTTTCGTCCAATATCAACAACCGGATCAGAACCAGCCTGGACTCCAAACAAGAGCCGGGCCTTGACATTTCTAAACTCTCCATCAACAAAGCCACGGTCATTCTCAACTCCATCGGCAGCCTGAGTAAGATCAATGGCAGCTGCTGGACCTTTAAGAAGACGGACAAGTCCGGGGCACACGACGCACATTCGTTTAAAACCTTAGTACCGCCTTCGACTCCTCCTTCTCTTTCTGATAGTCAGGAGTCTGTAAAGTCCATCCCACCGTCGTCCAAGAGTCGACGCAAATCGGCCCACACCGTGCTTTTAGAGGATGACAGTGCCGAGGACCACGATGGCTGCAGGACCGGCCTGGAGGAAGCATGGAAAGCCAAAGCCAGCAAGAGACGGCGTCTGTACAAATCCGAGTCTGAGCTCTTCCAGTCCCCGCCGCTGAGCGTGGAGCAGAGTACGAGGCCGCAGCCGGACAGCAGGCCGGTCGTGCCCAAGCAGAGCTCCGTCATATTCAATCAGCTAAGCAATGGGAGCCTCAGTCATCCTCAGTTTACCGTTATCCTAAAGCGCGAGAGCGATTACACACCCCATGGTAAGAGCGTCAGTCTGGTGGGTTGCCGGCAGCAGAAGCGTGGCTCTTCGGCTCCTCGAGGCAGGCGAAGAGCGAACAGCACTCCCGTATGCTCTTCTCTGGTCGTCGGAGGTGAGAGCTATCACCTGGCCACTCCGCCAGCACGCATGGGCAAAGTGATGAGGGGACACGCCGCACGGTTCCACGCCGCCTCAAACACCACCAGGTGCGTCAGCTCACTGACTTTAACTCCGCACTCATCGTGTGTAATAAAGATGTCCATCATCAGATTTAAAGATTCCGTTTCCTCAGTACACACTACAAAATAAAAAACCCTTACACAGCCCCAGACCTCCAGGGTGGTGGGGGTTGAATCTTTCCTCCAGTCCTGTGTATGTGGAGATTTATTAAAAAAGTAAAATTTAAAAATTTTATGTCACATACACAGTCATGCACAGTACGATATGCAGTGAAATGCTTATACGACCGCCAGTGACCTTAAAAAGAAAATAAAAGCTTATACGTAAGGAATAAATATTAATAAAAAGAAATACTAAAGAAAATAAATTTAACTAGTAAAATAAACTGTACAAATAAGGGCATAGTAAAAATATTACAAAATATTGAAATATTGGGGGGGGGGAGGTATATATAAAATTTTAAAGTGTCAGTGGTTGTGCAAATATGCATGAAAAGTAACTTATGAAAGTGTCATGTGCAATGGTCCAGATATATAAATATTTGGTGCAAGTGTGTATGAATGTGACCATGATTGTCCTATCAATGTTGTGAGTTTAAAAAGATGTTATTAGTCCTGTGTTGTGATTGAGAGACCTTATTGCCTGCGGGAAGAAGCTCCTCCTCAGTTGGCCTTCAGGGAGCGGAATCGCTTCCCAGATTGCAACGGAGTGAACAGTCCATTGCTGGGGTCCTGCATGGTGCTGTTTCTAAACTAGGTCGTGATGTTTCCCATCAGGATGCTCTCTATGGTACAGGAGTAGAAATTCCTGAGCACCTTAGAGGGCAGTCTGAAGTCTCTCAAGCGTCTGAGGTGGTACAGACGCTGTCGGCTCTTTTTCACCACGGTGTTGATGTGACAGGACCATGACAAGTCCTGTGTGATGTGAACACAGGTATCGGAAGCTGTCCACTCTCTTCACTGGGCTCTTGTTGATGACGCGGGTCTGGTAGTTCCTCTCCTGCTTTGTACTAAAGTCCACTATCCGCTCCTTTGTCTTGCTGACGTTCAGGAGGAAATTGTTCCTCTGGCACCAGTTCTCCAGATTTCCAATCTCCTCTAAGTAGGCCGACTCATCATTGTTGGTGATCAGGCCCACCACGACAGTGTCGTCAGCAAACTTGATGATGGTGGTGGAGTTGGTAGTGGCCACGCAGTCGTGGGTGTACAAAGAGTACAGCAGGGGACTCAGAACACAACCCTGGGGGGCTTCAGTGCTGAGTGAGTGAGGCTGAGACATGTCCGCCCATCCTTACTGCCTGTGGTCTCCCAGTCAGAAAATAGGAGATCCACTGACATATAGATGAGCTGAGTCCCAGGTGCTCCAGCTTGGTGGTGAGTGTGGAGGGAATTATGGTATTAAATGCAAAGCTGTAGTCGATGAAGAGCATTTTAACATAATTCCCCTTCCTAGTGTCCAGGTGAGTGAGTGATGTGCGGAGAAGATGGGAGATTGCATCGTCGTTTGGACGGTAGTGGGTCGAAGCATGTAGGGATCACCACTGAGATATTCAACATCTCTTTATCTCAGTCGAACACAGGTGCTAGCGAGTCTGCGCAGGCTCTGAGAATACGGCCTGAGATGCCGTCTGGTCCTGCTGCTTTCCTGGTGTTCACTCTCTTGAAGGCTCTCCTCACGTCATGCTCGGTGATGATGAACGCGTTTCCGGGTTTCCGGTGCTGGCAGTGTCTTCCTGTCTGTAGCCGTTAGCGCCGCTAGCATTAGCATCGCTAGCATCTTTAGCTGCAGCCTCGAAGCGAGCATAGGTGTTCAGCTCGTTTGTCCGTGTTTGTCATACCGGATGTTGGTGTTTTATAATCCTTTATTGTTCTTAGTCCCTGCCACAGGCTCCTAGAGTCACTCTGTTGAAGCTGTTTTCTCCCGCAGCGCTGCCTCGCCTCTTTCACCACCTTCCGGGCGTTATATGCCGCAGCCCCAAACTCCTATATATTATAGTTTCAACTGTACAAACTGGAGGAAAAAGTCAATGAAAGTTACTCTGATAGTAAACGCTGAAGGGCTGATGCAGAAAAATAAAATATAATAGTAGTAAAGATGACCGCACGTTGCAGCAATGTAATGACTTGAATAAAAGTCAGACTCCTGACCTTCTGAACACCACCAAGGATTTAACTGTGCGAACTGTGTGAATCTCTTTTCATTGTAAAAAGAACGGTAGATTTCCTGTGGGTGGGTTGATTGATTATAAGTAATAATGGAAACTCAAATTATTTGTTCCACAGCCCAAAGAAATTAATACATAAAAATAATGAACACAAAATGTAAAGTAAAAATAAAACAAAACCGGCACTTTACCTTTAAAATAAAAATAAATCCAGACAAGTGTTTGTTTGTGTGCAGGCACACTCTCTCTCTCTCTCTCTCTCTCTCTCTCTCTCTCCATGTGTGTGTGTTTTGAAGCTAAAGTAAGAGGGCAGTAGGAATTCGATCCTCTCTCCCTTTTCTCATCTTACACTGTAACACTTCCTTCTCTCATTTGAGTTTTTCCACACACTAACGGAAACACTGTTTTATTGGGAGAAATTAACAAGGATCATCGTCAATGACACGATTGAGCGACACACTAACGGAATCACTGCTGTAAAGTAAAAATAAAATAAATGAATCTGCACTTTACTTTAGAAAATTACCGTGACAGAGCAGTGTTTCTTAGTGTTTGTGTGAAGGGGTACAGTGGCCAATGACACTGATACAGAGAGAGAAAATGGATCTTTAACTTCTCTAATGAGTACACGTGCGCTGTACACGCATTTTCAAACACAAAATAAAAGATGTTTTACACACACACGTGGTCACAGTGTTATGGTAAGCAGTACACGCATGCATGGATGTTGATTATACCAGTAAGAGACGTGCACTAGGACCCAGCAGGGGAGGTGATTACCCACAATTCCGCAGCACCAGAGAGAAAAACTGTTGGCTCAGTTGTAATCATGTGACGCTCTGCGTCAAAACAAGAAGCGCATACATGATACTCAGTACTCGTAAACCAAGACTTGCTTGTGAGTGTGATTTTGGGCTTTTTGTTGTGGTTGTGGAGAAAAATGAATAGTTTTTCAATGTTAAGTATGTGAAGCAGTTTTATAAATCAATGTGTCTGGTCCAACAGTTTATTTCTAAAATGCTTAAAATGCCATCCCTGTAGGGCTGCTCGATTATGGAAAAAATCATAATCACGATTATTTTGGTCATGATTGAAATCACGATTATTTTACACGATTACTCATTGACTTTGGAAATATGTTGCATTTATTGAACAGAACAGTGAATTCTCCTTAAAACAGATTAAGACAGATAAAACAGATAAAGGCAAACAAGATCAACAATGTAGTGCACTCCCACAATCTTTGAAAACAAGTAATAAATAAAATACAAATATTAAATAAAAAAATTAATAAATTAGTCCAAAATAAATTTGCTCACGTATGTGCCTTAACAAACTGAAAAATACAAAACATTTTACAACATTCTACATTTCTACTGTTGTGGTGGTGAAGTACTCTGCTTTTAATACTTCATTAGCCACTTCTCTTTTTTCAAATAAAGCAGGCAGAGCAACTATCGTGAAATGGTGTCGAGATGGCAAAGCATAAAGCTTGTCCAGAGTATTTATCATTTTCCTGAATCCTTCGTTCTCAACCGTGCTAATAGGGCACATGTCTTTGGCTAAAAAGTATGCAACAGCATTTTTTTTTGTGCCTTTCTGAGCTGGATAGATACGGAGTTGCTGACACAACCGCGTAGCAAATCTTGCACCTAATATATTTTTGATCCACGTCCGCTTCTTCGAATCCAAACTGTTCCCAAACAACAGAATTGCTTCTACCTTGCGATGGTACAGTAGAAGGTGCGCGCGTGCAGATCATGCGCCGGGGTTTGGGCGGAGTTCATATCATGCACCGCTGGGGTGCGCGCAATCTTCACTAGAAGACTCAAAGACATATACTCATTTGGATTATGATAAAATTAGCATGTTTGTTTTGGCGTCGGTCCAGATTTAACCGTATTTATGTCCGGATGCGGACTGGAGTCCATCTATTGAGTACCCCGCGTATAGAGTGAGGGAGTTCGGGCTTCCGGAAGGGCGAAAGTGCGGATGCGCGCGTGCGTCAGAATGCAGGTCAAAATAACTTTAAAAAAAAGTGAATAATCGTTTTTTTTCGATTACACCATTTTTGTGATTGTTGAGACCCGAAATCGAAATTCAATTAATTGCACAGCCCTACATCCATGCATTTCCTTTTAGGTCAAAGATTTCCCAACATTCCTTAGTTTGTGATTTGCATATTTTCAGTAACACAAAAATGGCAAGTGATACTAGTTGCAGCTTTCCTTATTTATAAGTCAAGTTTAAGCCGATTAATCGACCTTTCTTTCTTGAACAGTGCAGGTTTCCGTCAAGTCAAGCCCACTACTGCATCTAAAAAATGTTTACGCTTTTTAAATTAGAATGTTAAGAACAGAAATGGCCATACTAGTTGTAGAGACACAAGCACCAAACTCCATAATTCATTTAGTTCATGTTGAAATGCAGCCTACCGGTCAACTCCCGATACAGAAAAAAGTAATTCATAATGAGTAAACACTTAAATTTCCTCTAATTAGCGCTTTCTGTATTGTGAGACTGGAGTAAATGTGTGCAATGAGCATGTTTGAGATTAATTCACTGACAGAGTTTGGAGAAAAAAGACAGATCGTAGGCTTTTAACGCAAAAAGTTTTTGATGATGTAATGCGTTTCTGTTGCTCCACTTGGAAGCTTCTGTGCTCGGTATAGAATGGTTTATATCTGAGACTGATCACCTCCTATTATAAATGTTGATATAGTTTCTAAAAATCAGTTCTAGGGTCAGGGCAGCGATACGTGAATCACCACACACAAGAATCTGCATTCATAACTGAATCGATCAAAAGTACAGCACATTATGTTGCTTAGTGGTTAAAATGTACAAAAATCAACAAAAAGAAACTCATAGGCTAATTGAGAGTTTTGATATTGGCCCATGATCAGCCATTTTCAACCCAATGAGATATCAGACTTCACTTCGGATAAATCTAATTATTCATCTTACAGTAATGCATTAATTATTTTATCTGCCATTTTATAGCTGCTGAGTTAAAACACACAAGTTGACACATTCTTACACAGTTACGCTTTTCTCCAAAATGAAAGTATAATATTTAATCCACCAGATTGTAAATTATTTCTCTTATAGAACCGTGAAGCCGTGCTACAGGGAACTTGAGAATGAGCATTGTTAGAACTTTTAAGTTTGTAAATTCCACTCAGTCATGTTTGTAATAACTTGCATAACAAATACTACTTTGACTAACTAGTACTCAGATTTATGGGGAAAAAGAAAATCAGATTTAATAATCATCAGAAACTCAATGATTATAAAGTGTCACTGCAATATCATTTATAATTAGGCGGAACTGGTTTAATCAAATAGCTGTTATCTGTGACTGGTGGTAATGGTTTAGTTGTGTAGCTTAACAGGTAACAGTCGAAGATTCTGAGAACGTCTGAGGAGCGGGTGGTCATAGGGGTGGCGTTAAGTCCTGCTAACTGCTTCTCAAAACTTTAGATTGAGTTGAATTTTTATGCTAATCATCTCTGCATTATCTCAATGACCTATCTCTCGTGGATCACACTACACACTGTTCTCAGAGTCCTTCTCCGCCGAGATATTCTAATTTACAGCTTTATTCGTTGTTTGAGTAGTAGTTCAAGTCAAACAGTTTATGATCTGTAATGTTGTGTCTTTGCAGTCGACGGCGGGGCAGACCCAGGAAGCATCCCCCGCCTCAGCCTTCCCATCCGTCTCCCGCTTCGTCCTCCTCGTCATCCAGCTCTTCTTCCTCGTCATCATCATCGTCGTCTTCCTCAGAGGACGAAGACGACGAGGATATCGAAGAGGAAAGGAGGGTGGCGCAGGGCGTGGAGCCGTGCGCGGCGGCACGATGCCGTCTGCCGCAGCAGGACACGGTGCAGTGGGTTCAGTGTGACGACTGCGACGCCTGGTATCACTTGGACTGCCTTCCGTGCGATCGCAACCGAGCCATGTTCCTGCATGATCCTAGCGCTGAGTTCCACTGTGGATGCTGCTGATCAGCTCCGCTAATGGTAATTGAACCAGCGCTCCTCCAGGATCCATGTTTAAGCAATAAAGTCTCTGTTGTTTGACTGCCTCAGCTACTCTCTGAACTTTTTAAACCTCAGACTCCGTTATCAGGTAATACACTAAGCTTTGTAACATTGATCAGAGACATTGGGGGTGGGGGGCTACAGAGCACAACACGGATCATGTCTACGGGATCTGGACCACAGCAGCTTATGGTTCCCCTAGTGTTCTCCTAAAATCAGTTCATGTATAAGGAGAATGAGGTATCTGGGAACCGTACAGAAATCATTAGTAATATATTGTTCATAATACATCATGATGAGGAGGAGGATGATAGCAGTGGAACATTGCAGCATAAGCAGGATGTTACAGTGTAAGGGCTTGGCTTGTATTTGCACCTTATTTTTCCAAAATAAGAAATGATTCTCGATGAGCAAGAGCAGAGTTGGTTCTTTCTTGCAAACTTTCACTCTTACTAAATGTTATTTATTATATGTGCAAATGTGTTTGAACAGTTTGACTCCAAAATGATGATTAGTGGAAAGTCATAGGGAACATCTCCGAAGTAGAAGTATGATCAAGCTATATAACTTGGTTCTGAGTATTTGACTTATAGCAAAACGCTGAAACTCCAATTCAGCTTAAAATGCACCAGCAGTCTCGTCCTTAACCTGTTTCATTTCCATTTCAGGTAGCTTCAGGTCACCTTGTCACATAGCAGGTTTGACCTGCATAACTTTTGTGCACTGTCCAACCACAAATGTAACTGTGCAAAAGTCTTGACACCTCCCTGCACAAAAAAAAATAAATAAAAAATTTCATGTGAGAAAGCGCCAGACTTTTAAATTTTTTTCATGTAATGTAATTTAGGCCTCCATTTTCACTCCAGTTGTACCTGACCAGTTTCAGTGGAATGTTTTAGTGTTAAGCAAAACTGTAATCTATGAATCACTCAAACATAAAAGAAGGACGAGAGGGGAAATGAGGTTGCAGTGGTTGTTGCATAAACATTTGTTTTTAAATTCTATGTTTAAAAAACATTTTTTCAAGACTTTTGCACAATTCTGTATACTCCGATAAGCCTTGATTCGAAAGTGAGAAATAACGTACATTACTGGGTGTAGCTAAATAAACAGCTTCCTGCACATCATTGCTATCTCATTCTTCTTGTACAGAAAGCATTCACACAGTTGTTTAGTGGTTAAGTGATTAAAAATTATGCATCATGAGTCCTCGAGTAAGTCGATGGGTCAGAGTGCTTAAAAAGAGAATACATAATTTTCAAAAAGTAAGTTATAGACCCACTCGTGTGTCTGTGGAGAATAATTAATCTGAAACTGGCTTTTATCTCATTTTGCCGTCAAACTGTTCATATGTAGATCAAAAAGTCTCGCTGTGCTTCTTACACAAAAGGCAAGACATCCTGCTCAGCACAGTTTTCCTTGAACACCCGATATAGTGTCGTGTATGCAGACATGCACCCTGTGCCAAGGTTGTGAAATGACACTGATTATTATTTGCCTTTTCCACATTCACTTAATATCTAACCCTGAGGGCACTTCCCAGTTTAGCTGGAGTTATCCGGTCTTCATGGAGCAATAATTACGTTAACGACTCATTTTATTTCACCTCATCTGCGTCTGATGGGACAGGTCTGATACCCACCAGGATGACTTTGTGGGAACTTGAGGGTCGTCAGCACCAGCCTGGAGAGCCTGTGTCCGGCTGAGTAACACGCTCTTCTTATAATGAGGTCACGTTAGTGGCACAGACCAAAAAGAATGTGGGAATATAATTTTCCTCACAGTTTTGTTTCAGACCGGAGACTCATTTGAACATCCTAAAGTGAATTTTGCATAATAGGTACTCTAAATAAAATTAATTGCTTATCAAGTTTCAGAGGAAGTCTCTCATTGCACGCTCAATTTGCATTCTTTGCAGCACTTAAAAGGCTCATATTTAAAGGGCAAAAAAAAAAAACGATATCTGTATCATTTCATGACTTTGTTAAAGACAGGACCTAATCTAGGTGTTCACCACCACCAAGTTGAAAGGGGTAAATAAGGTAAATAAATTGTGTTTCACAACATGTATTCACTTTTGCTTTTTGTTGCACCCAGGTTTTAGGGCTTAATTTAGGGCTTAAATGCTACTTTTTCATTTAAAGAAAATTTATGCAGAGTACTCAATTATAAAAAGAAATAGTATAGATCTTTTTTTTTTTTTTTTTGGTCTCATAGTTTGAGGACATTTTGAAGAAATTCTCATATGTTTATTAGCCATAGGAACAGCGTTCCAAAGGAATAAACTTTATTTAAACTTTAATGAGTTTTTGTTCAGATTTTCAACCTCAAAACATCAGTCAGCTCCAGTGGTATTCCTTCTTCTTGTGCTCTTGGCTTACTCACATGACACACAGAATCAAATCCTCTGGCAGTGAGTGAGGCATCTTTGTTGCAATGCAATCACACTCTAGTGGGTGTCTTGTATCCATTAATCAGAGCAACGTATGCGGTTATTTACACTGAAAGTTAATTAATTGCTTAGGAATATAGAGAAATATGCCACTATTTCTATGTTATTTTGTACACTGATGCAGGGAATAAGATCCCATCTTTTTCATAAATAAACAATTATTTTCTCAAAAGCTGTATTTTTGTAATTACATGAGCTGGGTTATCGACACACTCATCCCTATTGCTTCAAATTGTCTGGTGGAAAAGGGATTTACATCGTGTCACTGTATATATACGGATCCGTCTCTACTTTCCCAAAAATGCTAACGGGCAAGCACAACATCTTGGTGTTGTGCTTGGTGTGGCTTGGTGCCACACATGGTGAACACCATGGCTTCACAAGCAGTTCTCCTGGATTTGCGAGACTACTCAGGTGTAAAGATGGCTAGCAAAAATTTGTGTTGGTGGCGACATGGACTTTTTCAGTTTTTTTCGGTGTGAGAACACCCTGATGATGATTCTTTCTGGGTCGGAGGTGCATTGGAGAACGCAATCGGTGCTTGTGCATTTTTTTTGTCTTGACTGTAAACGCAACAACATTGACTTAACTGCTCCTCACACATGATCTTAAGTCAAAGAAACATTTCACAGTCTCAAATTTCTTTTTAATATTAACGTAAGGTTTGAGTGTAAGCTCTACTAACCGTTAATGTGTTCAAGCGGCGACAAATTGCTAATCAGACAATTGTTTAACAATTTTAACAAACAAAAAAAAACATTGAAAAATTCTTGGCAGGGGACCGACATTTATCTTGTTCATACTCCGAATCAGGAACACTGATCAACATGGAACCTGGCGAACCCAAGCAATAATTTCCTGGTTAAATGTCGCTGAGCAACAAGACAAAAGCCTGACTCCTAGCACAATTACCAGACTTTGTACAGACTTCAAGCACAGGGGTTGGACAATGAAACTGAAACGCTGGCCAATTTAGGCCATGTCCATATGTAGCCGGGTATTTTTAAAAACTGAGATTTTTCTTCTTCGTTTTTAAAAATAATTCTGTCCACATGACCTACGTTTTAAAAATATCTTTGTCCACATTAAAATGCAAAACGCCCTATTAAGTGCTGTTAGGAGCCTCCTTAATCAACAGGGAGCCAATCAGAAGCCTTGACAAAATGTCATTACCTGTTGCGCTTTGTAAAAGTCTGACGGGTCTCGTCCAAAACCGCTGTCGCAGTCTACGGGGTCTGTGTCGTCGGAGTTTTGTACAGTATGTAGCTGCAGTGAGCTTAGTAGTACATTCAGGCACCTCTGTTCGTTAACATAATGTGTGAGTAACTGCGCGTGTATGTGGATGCATGTAAAAAGTCCAATAAGCAACGTTAACACAGTCACTAGTTTATTGTACGTACGTCCACCATTGCACATAATATCCTCATAAACAAAGCTGACATCAAATCAAGGAGACTGGCACACAGACAATTACATCATCGGCACAAGGTGAGGGTACAGCAAGCCAAAATCTAATCGCAGGGCACACACACTTACACGCTAAAGGCAATTTGGGAATGTTATTAACCTAACCTGCATATCTTTGGACTGTGGAAGGAAACCGGAGTACCTGAAGGAAACCCACCGCTACTCTGGTTTCCTCCCACGGGGAGAACATGCAAACTCCATGCAGACAGAGACAGGAATCGAGCCTGGCTGGAAATTCAACCCAGCAGCAGCTACATATTGTGCAACCTGGATCCTGAAGGTGCAAGGCGACAGTGCTAACCACTACACCACCGTGCCGCCGAATCCAAAACCTATGTGGTTGTGAACTTATGGCTGATTGGTGTATGAGAGGTCATTTCAGCCAAGAGACATTTCAGTGAATCAAAAGTGTTTTAGTGCTTGGTACTTGGTAGCATTGTTGTTTAATTGTTTGAACTTGACTTAAACCTCTTCTTATATTCCACTAGGTATATCAAAACCCTTGACTGAATTCTTTCCTGTTCCTTCTGACAGAACTGGTTTGTATGCTTCTTCGCTCGAACATGCTTTGTCAGTTCCGTCTAATTCAGGGCTTTAGGATGATCCCTCTAAGCCGTGTCGTTGCACTGTCAAGTTAATCTTAGGATCACTGTGCTGCTGGAAGAACCGGTTGCAACCAAGTTTTAATGTTTGGCCTAATGTCTTATGGTGTTGTTTTGATATTTCTGGATAATTGTGTGGATAACCCTACCTTTTGTAATTATATTTATGTTCTTTATCTGATTTTTTTAAATGCAAACCACTGTTAACTTCAACACATTTAGGCATTTGGCAGACGCTCTTATCCAGAGCGACTTACATTTTTATCTCATTATACATCTGAGCAGTTGAGGGTTAAGGGCCTTGCTCAAGGGCCCAACAGTGGCAACTTGGTGGTTGTGGGGTTTGAACCTGGGATCTTCCGAACCGTAGTCCAATGCCTTAACCACTGAGCTACCCCTGGCCCCACCTTAACTTATGACGAGCGAGCACTGTTACGGCACAATTCTTTATCAGATTTATTCCTCTGGACTTAAAGTACATTATTTGCTTCAAACAAGACCTTTACCACTCCTGATTACAGTAGGTCCTCCAGCACCATGCTCAGGTGAACAGGGAGCACAGAGGAGACCCTTATGGGGACAGAGATACAAACAAGGTAAGGAGGGGTATTCCATAATGGACAACCACCTTTATCCAGCCTCCTGCTAGCTAGCAGGAGGTCACTCAAGAACACACTTGAGGAGAATACACTGCTGCCCCCATTAAGACTAAATTTGGAGGTGTGAATGTTTGTTAACAGCTCATGGTGTTGTGATGTACAGACTGCCTATATTCATTGTTTGTCAGGTGCAGAGTTAGAGTTGATGTCGTTTAAATGCTGATCTAACAACCTTCATGGAAATTTTGTGCTATGTCTTTGTTCACTGTTTATATTCCTTCATGAGCCAATTCATCAACAGTGTTTGGCAAACTACATGACATCTGAGAGCATCATGCAGGCCTGTTTCTCACAGACAGACTGGTATTTGTTTAAAGTGGTAGGGACTCTGTAAGATTCTTCTATCTACATACAGGAGTATGCTGAATGTGTGAGAGGGTGCATTGTATGTTGGGCCAACATCGCGGCCACCATACAAATCAGGACGTTTCCAAACCAGAAGCTTGGCTGAACACAGTCAGGAACGTCAAATGCTGCATGTCTTCCCAGACAGAAAGGTGAATGTCAATGTTGAAATTTCATCAGAATCATCATTTTGGTTGAGGTTGATTATTCAATGCTAAATAATGCTGAATCAATGTTGATAATTCATTGCTTTTCTGTGTTGAAAAGACAAACATTTAATCAATGTTGATTTTTGGTTTTGGAACCCATCCTCATTCAACAATGTAAGGCAAACCAATAAAATGGTTATGCATGTGTGTATGTGCTTAAAACCGGTTCAAAAATTTACTGCAAGAGATTTGCCATGGTGCTTCAAAATAAATAAATAAATAAATAAATAAATAAATATTATTGTTATTGAGGGGGAAAAAGTAATTTGACGGTAAGTTTTGTGCATTTATCTTGCTGTCTAGTTTACTCACATGCTTAGCTTATCATCACTGTTAATCATAGTTTTAAATTGTCATATCAATCATTACCTTAATGTTGTGGTAGTATTAGTTTGCTGTTTACTTAGGTTTATTAATGCTAATTAATAAGTTTTAGAGGTTTATGAATGTACTATTACTGCGAAACTATTAATAGGCCTTAGTAATTATCATTTGGTAGCTAGCTATGGCTAAGTTATTTTTTATGGGTTGCTTTGTGAATATTTTAGTTTTGAAGTTGTAAAAACCGTGTCAGATTTTAGTGGTCATGGTTTCAAGTGTCATGGGTATATTATTAATGTAGTGATTCTAATACTTTTTACCCATGCAATTTTCCTTGAATGATACAAGATTGGTATAATCGTGAAATAGCTTAGTTTTATTTTATTATTATATATATATTTTTCTTTTTGATGTTGGTTTTCTCAAAGGTACATTGTGTTCAGGTGATGAAAATGTTTTTATTTGCATGATTCTCCTTTTTTTCTCCTACAATGTTCTGGAGCTCCAAAACGGATTTCTCCTCCAAACACAAAGTTTTGACGGACAAAACAAACAAGGAGAACAGGAACTGAGAGGATTGTCATAAGGTCAGAGACAGAGGGGTTTTAGAGAAAAAACGTGTCAGATTTTAGTGGTCATGGCTTCAAGTGTAATGGGTATACAGGTCCTTCTCAAAAAATTAGCATATTGTGATAAAGTTCATTATTTTCTGTAATGTACTGATAAACATTAGACTTTCAGATATTTTAGATTCATTACACACAACTGAAGTAGTTCAAGCCTTTTATTGTTTTAATATTGATGATTGTGGCATACAGCTCAAAATCCCTATCTCAAAAAATTTGCATATCATGAAAAGGTTCTCTAAACGAGCTATTAACCTAATCATCTGAATCAACTAATTAACTCTAAACACCTGCAAAAGATTCCTGAGGCTTTTAAAACCTCCCAGCCTGGTTCATTACTCAAAACCGCAATCATGGGTAAGACTGCCGACCTGACTGCTGTCCAGAAGGCCATCATTGACACCCTCAAGCAAGAGGGTAAGACACAGAAAGACATTTCTGAACGAATAGGCTGTTCCCAGAGTGCTGTATCAAGGCACCTCAGTGGGAAGTCTGTGGGAAGGAAAAAGTGTGGCAGAAAACGCTGCACAACGAGAAGAGGTGACCGGGCCCTGAGGAAAATTGTGGAGAAGGACCGATTCCAGACCTTGGGGGACCTGCGGAAGCAGTGGACTGAGTCTGGAGTAGAAACATCCAGAGCCACCGTGTACAGGCGTGTGCAGGAAATGGGCTACAGGTTGCAAATTTTGCATGTCATTCGGAAATCAAGGTGCCAGAGTCTGGAGGAAGACTGGGGAGAGGGAAATGCCAAAATGCCTGAAGTCCAGTGTCAAGTACCCACAGTCAGTGATGGTCTGGGGTGCCATGTCAGCTGCTGGTGTTGGTCCACTGTGTTTTATCAAGGGCAGGGTCAATGCAGCTAGCTATCAGGATATTTTGGAGCACTTCATGCTTCCATCTCCTGAAATGCTTTATGGAGATGAAGATTTAATTTTTCAGCACGACCTGGCACCTGCTCACAGTGCCAAAACCACTGGTAAATGGTTTACTGACCATGGCATTACTGTGCTCAATTGGCCTGCCAACTCTCCTGACCTGAACCCCATAGAGAATCTGTGGGATATTGTGAAGAGAAAGTTGAGAGACACAAGACCCAACACTCTGGATGAGCTTAAGGCCGCTATCGAAGCATCCTGGGCCTCCATAACACCTCAGCAGTGCCACAGGCTGATTGCCTCCATGCCACGCCGCATTGAAGCAGTCATTTCTGCAAAAGGATTCCCGAACAAGTATTGAGTGCATAACTGAACATAATTATTTGAAGGTTGACTTTTTTTGTATTAAAAGCACTTTTCTTTTATTGGTCGGGTGAAATATGCAAATTTTTTGAGATAGGAATTTTGGGTTTTCATGAGCTGTATGCCACAATCATCAATATTAAAACAATAAAAGACTTGAACTACTTCAGTTGTGTGTAATGCATCTAAAATATATGAAAGTCTAATGTTTATCAGTACATTACAGAAAATAATGAACTTCATCACAATATGCTAATTGTTTGAGAAGGACCTGTATTATTAATGTTGAACGCAATCAATAGCAAAGCCACCAACTTTACAGTATGTGCCCTTTACTGTATCTTAGACTATAGAACAAGTGCAAAAATTTCACACCTATTCTAATTTATTCGGCGTGATTATAGATTCCAGCCTTTCTTTTGAAGCTCATGTAGATAATATAACCAGGATAGCATTCTTTCATCTCAGAAATATTGCCAGAATAAAAAATATACTGTCGCTAAACGATGCAGAAAAACTAGTCCATGCTTTTATCACCTCTAGGTTGGACTATTGTAATGCCTTACTGTCTGGTTGTTCAACTAGATGCATAAACAAGCTTCAGCTAGTCCAGAATGCAGCAGCGTCCTCACTAGAACCAGAAGATATGAGCAGAGGTGGAAAGAGTAATAAAATTTTGTACTTAAGTAAAAGTACTGTTACGTTAGTGAACTTTTACTGAAGTACAAGTAAAGTTACCCTTTACTTAAAAATCTACTCAAGTAAAAGTAAAAAGTAGCTCATTAAACATTTACTCAGAGTAAAAGTTACTGAGTTACATTTTTTTTTAACAGCGGGGGTGGGATGGGGGATGGAAGACCCTTACATAATAAATCTGTTCCCGTTGTTGTGCTTGAAATCAAATTGGTCGCTTAAATATGGCCAGGGCTCTGCTTGATAAGAATTTGTTGGCATTCCACTTTCAGCTGTGTCTGCATCACTGTCATCTGTTTTGTCCGTCTCCATCATTCTTGTGAATTTAGTGCGTTTGTTCTCCACGCCCATCAATCAATCAGTGCAGTGGTTTCCGGGGTGCAATTTTTTTCCTTCGCCGCTGTATTATTTGTATTATTTTTCATTTTCATTCATTTATTTTTTACTCAGTAGCGAATATGATTTAAAATGTAGTGAAGTACAATACTTTAAACAAAACATACTTAAGTAAAAGTAAAAATTACAGATTTTAAAAACTACTTTAAAAAGTAGAAGTACACAAAAAATCTACTCAATTACAGTAATGCGAGTAAATGGAATTCATTACTTTACACGTCTGGATATGAGCACATCACACCTATCCTATCTTCACTGCATTGGCTCCCTGTGAAATTTCGCATTGATTTTAAAATATTACTCTTGACATATAAAGCATTAAATGGTCTCGTGCCGCAGTATCTGAGCGAACTGCTAGTGTCTTACAATCCGCCACGCCTACTTCGATCAAAGGATGCAGGCTGCTTGTCAGTACCGCGTATTATGAAAACTACAGCTGGGGGCAGAGCTTTTTCTTACAAAGCCCCAAAATTATGGAATAGTCTTCCAAATAGTGTTCGGGACTCAGACACAGTCTCAGTGTTTAAGTCTAGGCTAAAAACCTATTTATTTAGCCAAGCATTTTTATAAATAGATTTGCCTTAGGTAAAGGAGCAGATCTTGGGGACTCATGGACGTAGAGTATTATGGTGAACTGATATGTTTAGATGCTGTCTCCCCCCTCTCATTTGATCACTCAGGTTTGTTGACGGTGAGGTGTTTGTTTGCTTTACATTTCAGGGAGCACTCATGTTTGTGTTTCCTTCTGGCTCTCCCTTTTAGTTATGCTGTCATAGTTAGTCCTGCCGGAGTCCCTGCTTGCACTCTACAGTAAATATACATTCACATTATACATTATGTGACTGTGACCATACCTAACTGTCATCTCTCCTCTCCTGTTCTCTCTCCCCCTCTTTCTCTTCCCTCTCTCCCCCTCTCTCCCAATTTCTCTCTTTCCCTCTCTCTGTTGAGCTACACATGTCATCCCTGAGCTGCCAGTTTTCCAGACTCCCTCTGCCCTCCGGACCTGTCTGATCCATCCTGGTGCCCCGCTTCTGGTTGGAGATCTCGTCACATGGATGCCCCGTGTGTTTCTTTGGGATGCGTCTGGTGTCTGGGGATGGTTTCACTCTACTATGAAGACGGTTCTGGCCACGACTGGTGTTGATAGCTGTTTCTCTGAGGACTTGACTTGGCTGCAGTTGTTCGATAGTTCAAGAATGGAATTTCCTACAAGTCTACCTGAGTCTCCAATAACTACCTGGACTCAATTTTAACATCAACTATTATAGCTGAACTGCCTGCCACCTAACACACTGTGTAAATGCAGATCAACTCCTGCTTCCTGGTTCACCCAGATGAGGATGGGTTCCCTGTTGAGTCTGGTTCCTCTCAAGGTTTCTTCCTATTACCATCTCAGGGAGTTTTTCCTTGCCACCGTCGCCCGCGGCTTGCTCACCAGGTACAATCTGATCATTCTGATTCATACACATTCACATTCCATACAAACTTAAATAATTGGTTTGATTGTGTAAAGCTGCTTTGCGACAATGACAATTGCTAAAAGAGCTATACAAATAAAATTTAATTGAAAATTTTATTGAATTGATTTATAATGCATATAATTCAGAATTGCTCATGTTTGCACTTATTTATTCTTTTATTTATGCAGTTAATTCATATTTTACAAATTTATATGAGTGTTGTTTAAAAATGTTTTTAAAAAGTATTGTGTTCAGGTGATGAATATGTTTTTATTCCTCCAAAATGGAATTCTCATTGAAAGAGATAGTCATTGATTAATAAAGCCATCGCGACAGACAGATAAATATTATATTATAGTCATTATTCTATAAACTTTTAGCATAGTTGTACTATCGCTCCAAATTTTGTTTGCAGCTATCCAAACACTTCTGTATATGCTCTTCCATAAGTTGTTTAAGCAGCAGGTACATCCACAGACCACAAAAAAAGATTCACTACACTCTGCTCTTCTTTTGTGCAAATCACAAATTACAAATGAACTGATGGAACATGTTCACACCTACACAGTAGTGACTGGGGAGACAGTAGCCTTTAAGAGAAAGCATGCAACAATGCCAGCCAACAAAAGTTTTTAATATAACCGGAGTGGGGAAAAGTTATATATATTTATTTTCTTCTTCTTTGTCTGTCGGCTGTCTCTGTTCAGGGGTCACCACAATGAATCATCTGCAGTGGTGTCAAAAGTATTCACATTCATTACTTGAGTAGAAGTATAGATACTAGGGTTCAAAAATACTTCTTTAGAAGTTGAAGTATCAACCCAAGCTTTTTACTTAAGTAAAAGTTTAAAAGTGCTGGTTTCAAAACTACTTAAAGTGTAAAAGTAAAAGTACCGTGAGGGGCAACAAAAACATTAAGGTCTCGCGTTCTTATCATGCGACCGGGGGGTGTTGTGCGCGTTCTTATCATGCGACCGGGGGGGGGTTGCGCGTTCTGATCATAAAAATAGAGGTACGAGGCTATTTTTTAAATGTAAGGAGTAGAAAGTACAGATAATTGCTTAAAAATGTAAGGAGTAGAAGTAAAAAGTCGGCTGAAAAATAATTACTCCAGTAAAGTATAGATACCCAAAATTTCTACTTAAGTAAGGTAACGAAGTATTTGTACTTCGTTACTTGACACCTCTGATCATCTGCCTCCATCTAACCCTATCCTCTGCATCCTTTTCTGTCACAACAACTAACTTCATATGCTCTGTCACTGCAACCATAAATCTCCTCTTTGGTCTTCCTCTAGATATCCTGCCTGGCAGTTCCAACCTTCTCCTCTCCTTCTTCGACCAACAGTAGACCAATTTCCACCAGCATCCTGTAGGTCAACAGCACTGGTGGCGGTCGTATTCTAATTATATATATTTATTGATATTTCACATTGCCATTGACACTAGAGCTGTTTGGACTGAGAGAGGAGATCCAGCTATAAATTGGTGATATATGCAGGATTTGTGCAAGATAGGTGGCAGTAATGCAGCATACTGGATACCTATCGTTGCAAAACAAGAGGTAGTTTTTGCTGAATCGCTGTTTCTACACTTTAAACCCAATTAGTTATGAGTGAGGCCAGGGCGTTTATTGAAAGGGTTATTTTACTTTTTGAGAATTTCAACGTCACCTACATTAATTGTCAAAGGTTTTGCAATCTAAACAGTGTGATAACAATAGTGCCTTAAGCACTAATAAACTGTTGCAGATGAATATCCATACAATTGTGTGCTTGTGTCAGTTTCTGGGAGATCCACATTTAGGTGTGATGTCCAGGGATGCACATACAGTACATACTACTCTCTCTCTCTCTCTCTCTCTCTCTCTCTATATATATATATATATATATATATATATATATATATATATATAGAGAGAGAGAGAGAGATATGAATCAAACATGAATCAATTTTATTGGAATTCTACGTGAAAGACCAATACAAAGTGGTGTACACTTGAGAAGAAAATCATACATGATTCCAAACATTTCTTTTTTTTTTTACAAATAAATAACTGAAAAGTGGGGTGTGCGTAATTATTCAGCCCCCTTTGGTCTGAGTGCAGTCAGTTGCCCATAGACATTGCCTGATGAGTGCTAATGACTAAATAGAGTGCACCTGTGTGTAATCTAATGTCAGTACAAATACAGCTGCTCTGTGACGGCCTCAGAGGTTGTCTAAGAGAATATTGGCAGCATCAACACCATAAAGTCCAAAGAACACACCAGACAGGTCAGGGATAAAGTTACTGAGAAATTTTAAGCAGGCTTAGGCTACAAAAAGATTTCCAAGGCCTTGAACATCCCACGGAGCACTGTTCAAGCGATCATTCAGAAATGGAAGGAGTATGGCACAACTGTAAACCTACCAAGACAAGGCCGTTCACCTAAACTCACAGGCCGAACAAGGAGAGCGCTGATCAGAAATGCAGCCAAGAGGCCCATGGTGACTCTGGACGAGCTGCAGAAATCTACAGCTCAGGTGGGGGAATCTGTCCATAGGACAACTATTAGTCGTGCACTGCACAAATTTGGCCTTTATGGAAGAGTGGCAAGAAGAAAGCCATTGTTAACAGAAAACCATATGAAGTCCCGTTTGCATTTTGCCACAAGCCATGTGGGGGACACAGCAAACATGTGGAAGAAGGTGCTCTGGTCAGATGAGACCAAAATGGAACTTTTTGGCCAAATTGCAAAACGCTATGTGTGGCGGAAAACTAACACATCACTCTGAACACACCATCCTCACTGTCAAATATGGTGGTGGCAGTCAAATATGGTGCTTCTCTTCAGCAGGGACAGGGAAGCTGGTCAGAGTTGATGGGAAGATGGATGGAGCCAAATACAGGGCAATCTTGGAAGAAAACCTCGTGGAGTCTGCAAAAGACTTGAGACTGGGGCGGAGGTTCATCTTCCAGCAGGACAACGACCCTAAACATAAAGCCAGGGCAACAATGGAATGGCTTAAAACAAAACATATCCATGTGTTAGAATGGCCCATTCAAAGTCCAGATCTAAATCCAATCGAGAATCTGTGGCAAGATCTGAAAACTGCTGTTCACAAACGTTGTCCATCTAATCTGACTGAGCTGGAGCTGTTTTGCAAAGAAGAATGGGCAAGGATTTCAGGCTCTAGATGTGCAAAGCTGGTAGAGACATACCCTAAAAGACTGGCAGCTGTAATTGCAGCAAATGGTGGTTCTACAAAGTATTGACTCAGGGGGCTGAATAATTACAGGGGGTGAACCCAAGCTGTGTTTGATGATAGATATGGGAGAGTCAAATGAGGGGGGGCCAACTCTGAATAGCTACGGATGGGAGACCATGGGGAGCTTTGCTACTCGGAGTTGCACCACATACCCGGTTGTCACAATGAACAGGAGGGACAGAAGAATGGGCTGTCTGCGTGAGGTATGGCAGCGGAGTGTCAGTGATTTCAATGAGAAACTGCAGGGGCAATTGTGACAGCTACTAATGGAATTTAAAGACTGTTTTTCTTGCGAATAGGACGAGCTGGGAAAGACATTTCTGATGCAGCACTCCATAGACAAAGGAGAGGCCAAACCAATACGGCAGTGACCACGGCACCTTTTCCTGGGCCGGCAGGAAGCAGCAGAGCAGGCACTGGTGAAAATGCAGCGGGCAGGAATAATTGAGCCCTCTGAGAGCCCCTGGGCGTCGCCGGTGGTTATGGTACCCAGAAAAGGGGGAGAGTGGCGTTTTTGTGTGGATTACAGGAAATTGAACGAGGTCACTAAAAAAGGACTCATACTCCCTCCCACATGTTGATGAGTGCTTGGATCTGAGATCTTCATGGGTCTTGTCCTTAGATTTGAGGAGCGGCTACTGCCAGGTTCCACTGTCTCCAGAAGCACAATCTATGACTGCTTTTTGCACAGGTAAAGGACTATGGCAGTTTAAAGTGCTCTGTTTTGGACTATGTAATGCTCCGGCCACATTCGAGCGTGTAATGGAGAGAATGTTAGCTGGTGTTCCATGTAATGAATGCCTGGTGTTTTTGGATGACATTGCACATGGCAATTAATTTGATTCTGCTATTGCTGCGCTGCAGAAAGTGTTAGTAGAAATGTGGTCAGAAGAAATTTTATGCTTCCTTCCAGATTTCCGGTTAGGCACCTGAGATTGATTATTGGGTGTAGTTCGGGAGAGTATAAATGGCTGCTGCGAGAACAGCCAGGTGTGGCGCTAATTCACCCCTAGGTTGCGCTTCCGGAAATGTGTCGTCCGGTTCCGGTGTGTGAGAGGTATGTTTGGCATGCTGGACTTTGGTTATTTGTAAATGTTATTATCTAGCTAATAGTGAATTCCTTCGGAAAGCCGGCGATTTTTCTGATCCTTATTGTATCCGAGGCCGCGGAGAAGCAGTTTATTTCCGTCCATATACATCTAACCTTTCTAAAAGAGCTGTGCGCTTGGTGCTCGTGTACTGAGGGAGACGGATGCTATCGTATAATTGGCACGCGGATTATTTGTTTCTTCATATAGCAGGCTTAAGATCCTTAGGCATATGATGTGACCTGTATGTCTGTCCTATTTTGATCTGTTGAAAGATTGGCTGCCAGATGGATGTAGTCTGCATCGCGTGGTAGGTCAAACTTATTTTCTTGACGCCCGCCATACCGTCTCCTTTTACTTTAATGTTCTTTTGAATTTTAGGTAAATTGATCGCATGGCGAGGGTGCTTTTCTTCACTTTGCAGTGCTTACAGCTTGGTTGGCACCTTCAGCACTGCTGTTTTGCGCCGGTGGATTGTTTGTTTTAATAGATTGCTTTGTTCCAGTCTAGAGTTTTATTGTTTTCTTTTGTTTTACTTTCGTTTTTGTCCTTGTGACGCTTAATTTTGTTTTCTTTTTGTTTCTTTTGCTGTTTTGGCTCCTTCCAGCAGTTCTTTGCTTTGCTCATGCTGCTGCCTTGAGCTGGCTTATTGTATATTTTATTTTGTTTATGCTGCTGTGTCTAGGGTTGGTGGCCAGTGTACTGATATAAACTCTCCTGGCTGATTTTGTTATTTGTTCTCCAAGTTTGGAGGGTGTGCTGCAGCTATAATTTTCTTGTTTTCTTTTTAAATATTATTTAGTTTTTCTGTAATTAATATTTGTTTCTTTATTTACTTGTATTTTTTTTCTTTTTCTTTTTTTTCTGGGAAGAAGGACGGCTCGCTGCTTATAGAGTGGTGTGCTCATGTTTACACAGTGTGGAGTGGTATTACATTTTCCCTAGTGTGAGTGGTTTGGTGCACGTGTGGTCATTTATTACCCGGCAGGAGTAATCTCTGGCCTGCCCTTCTATGGTTAATTTCCCAGCTCCAATTTCTTTTTGTTTTTTTTCTCTTTGTCTGGGATATTTTAGTGTGATTTTAAATTATATTGATTGTTTTGGAAACTCTTTGTATAAATAAAGATCTGTGTGTTTATTTTTGCATCCATGTCCCTGTGTTCTTAAGGAGATATTCGAACCTGTGTGTTCTACATTTTTCCCGGGTAACCAACCCTGGGTGGCGTAATCGGTAACTTAGTTGTTAAGGTTGATTAAGGGGAATTCTATTTCCCGACCTAGAGAAAGACACCTCACCACACCGCCACATTCTGGCGTAATCGGCAGGATTCTCTCAACCTGTAACTAGGGACGTGGATGTTCTTTTTAAATCTATATATCTGTTTTTTTTTCTCTCTTTGGATTGGCTGGAGCAAAACAGTAGTGCTGGTTAGTGGGTGGAGAAGTCTTTTCTTTTTTTCTCTCTCTTAGGTTCTCTTACAGTAGAAGTGACATTTCCTTGAACAGTGGAAAGACCTCTTGAGGACTCTCCTCTGTTTTTTATCATGGAGGAGGAGCTGCAGGAATTGAGGGAGCTGGTAGCTCAGTTGAGAGCTGATAATTTAAAACTGAAAGAGAGGGTGTTGTTTCACCCAGTCCCATTAATGAGTCCGACTTACCTGGTCCATCGGTGGCTCCAGCTGTAGCTCCACCTGTTGGTGCTGGCCCTGTTTTAACAAGAGTGCAAGAGTGTTTGGTTTTTATACAGAGGGATAGGCAGTGCCCAAAATTTAATGGTCGATCCGGAATAGGGATTAATGAGTGGGTTGAAGAAGTACAAGTGTGTATGCAGGCCCGTCATCTGTCAGTAGTAGACCAATCCCTCTTTTTGTTTAATCATTTAGAGGGAGAAGCACGAGAAGAGATTAAATATCAGTCGACAGAGGAACGTGAGGATCCGGTTAAAGTTATTGTGGCCTTACAGGACGTTTATGGGTGTTCTCAGTCATATATCGTGTTGCAAGAAGCCTTCTTTTCTCGAAAGCAGCAGGATGGCGAAACGTTGTTGGAGTTCACTCTTGCTTTAAGGGCTCTTTTAGGAAGAGTTAGACACCAGTCACATAAAGATCAGAGAGGCAGGGCTGAAATTACATCCAGACGTGTAGGCTAATGTGCAGGGAGTTGACTTTCTTGGGGCACATTATAGGCAGTGAAGGAATTGGAACTGCGGAGGAGAAATTGCTGGCAATAAAGGAGTGGCCTGTTCCAACACATCAGAGGGGCTTAAAAAGCTTCTTGGGACTGGCCTCTGATTACAGAAGATTTGTGCCTGGGTTTTTGGGCATTGCAGCCCCACTTCATAAATTGCTACAGAAAAACCAGCCATTCACCTGGTCAGAGGATTGTGGAAAGGCCTTCTGCAAGCTACAGCAGGCCCTGAAAAACGCACCAATTCTAACACACCCTGACCTGCAACTACCCTTTGTCTTGGACACTGATGCGAGTGGAGAGAGGGTAGGTGCAGTCTTATCACGTATGGCCAGAAGGAGAGAAGGTTGTGGCTTATTACAGCACGATCCAGAGCAAGGCTGAGAGACAGTATTGTGTGACACGCAGAGAACTTCTGGCTGTAGTCGTCGCCATTACACATTTCAAGTACTATCTGTGTGGCCGACCTTTCACCATACGCATGGACCATGCCTCTCTGCAGTGGCTGATGAAGTCCCGGGAACCTGAGGAACAGTTAGCCCGTTGGCTGGAGGAATTACAGTGTTACGAATTCACCATCACTAATCGTGCAGGGGAGCAACATGGTAATGCAGACGCACTCCCTCGATGGCCTTGTGGCATAGAAGGGTGCCGATATTGTGACAGGAGAGAGGCCCAAGGACACGAGCTGGTGCTCAGGGCAGACTCTGAAGGCTGGGCGGAATGTGGAGTAGCCCCACGGGGGTGTAGAGAGCTGCGGGTAATAAACACTAAAGCCTGGGCTACAGAACAGGCCCAGGACTCTGACATACAGTCTGTGATACTGTGGGTGGGTGCAGAGACATGGCGGCTCTATCATTAGAGACAAAATGGTTGTGGGCCAAGTTTGAAGATCTGCAGTTGCAAGATGGTGTCCTTCAACGGTGCCCAAGCAGAGGCAAGGGGAAGTTCTCAAAGCCATGCATGGTTCTTCTGGTCACTTTGGAGTTACAAAAACATTGCGCCGCCTGAAGCAAACCTTTTACTGGGGGCACATGAGAAGAGATGTGGCGGACATTTGTAGGTGCTATGACCTTTGTAAGGCACGTAAAGGGCCTCAAGGACAATTGAGGGCCTCGTTTCAGCAGGTTTCAGTGGGGCAAGTTGGCATTGATGTGTTAGGTCCATTCCCACGTACAGCTGAGGTAATCGCTTCATACTAATTGCCATGGACTATTTCACTAAGTGGCCTGAGGCCTATGCACTGACAGACCAGGAGGCTGAGAGGAGGGTGTTAATGCCCTCATTGGGGGAATGTTTAGCCGGCTGGGCCTCCCGGAGGTTATCCATAGTGACCAGGGAAGAAACATTGAATCAAAGGTATTCGCAACCATGTGTGAACAACTGGGAATCACCAAGACCCGCACAACCCCACTTCATCCACAGAGCGATGGCTTAGTTGAAAGATTTAACCACACCCTAACTGAGCAGTTATCTATTATTACATCAAAACATCAGCTGGACTGGGACTTGTGCTTACCCTTGGTTCTCATGTCCTGTCGCTCCGCAATTCAAGACTCTACCTCATGCACTCCAGCACTCCTTTTGTTAGGCAGGGAGTTAAGGACCCTTGCACAGCTTGCCTTTGGGCACCCCCAGATACACCAGCTACTCCTGCTGGCCCGGATTATGCCAGATGTCTCCAAGACCGCTTGGACACAGCACACGCATATATCCGGAGTCAACTGCAGAATGCAGGAGTCAGACAAAAGAGAAACTATGACCTCCATGCCAGAGAAAAGGGATTTTTCAGCTGGGGAGTCAGTCCAGTGTCTATGCCCTGGATAGCTCGTGGTTAGGCCCCGTGCTTAGTCTTGGAGCGACTGGGGGAAGTCATCTAAAAGGTACAGTTGCCCCCACGAGGACGCAAGGTGGTGCTGCATCATGACCAGCTGGCCCCCACAAAGGCTCTGCAACTCCACTACGGAGGAGTGGGGTTGAGGATATGCCCCGGGATCCCAGAGCCAATGCAACCCGGATGATACAGATTGTGGTGGCTATGCTACTTCCATGCTGCCCGATACATCTACAGGGGAGAGGCATCCAGTAAGAGCTACAAAGAGCAATGTCCGACCAAAGAGACAGAGAAAAGCCCCCTTAAGATTTAAAGACTTTGTCCTCGGGGTCGAGGACTTTAATAAGGGGTGGGGGGGGGGGGGGGGTAGTGTAGCAGTGGAGTATAGTTATAAATTATCAGTATAGCTATCATTGCACAGTTTGTGTAAAAGGGTAGAGCAGAGAGAGAAAGTGAGCACTTTTGTGTGTGTGGGGGCGTGTGTATGGGAAGATGCATGCGTGAGAGCTGTGTGTGGTGGAGTCAAGTCCGGTTCAGAGAGAGAGCCAGGATACCGTTCTGGTTCTGTTTGTTTTGTTGTTTTCTATTGTTTTTGTACTTGTGGTGTGGTTCCTATAGCAGTGAGCGCTACAATATATATATTGTATACAACATACGTATACCTCAACTACAGTATAAGAGACAAAATAAGAAAATAAAATCCAGATAATCACATTGTAGGATAAAAATTTTTAAGCCAGCACATGGACTATCTAGGCCTATGTCCAGGCCTATCTGAAGTTTGATAGAGAGCATTTGGATGATCGAGAAGAGGACTGGGAGAATGTCATACGTATGTTCAGATAAAACCAAAATAGAATGCTGAGAATCATGGGGGTGGAAACATCATGCTTTTTCTGCAAAGGGACCAGGACAACTTTTCCGTGTAAAGGAAAGAATGAATGGGGCCATGTACAGTATCGTGAGATTTTGAGTGAAAACCTCCTTCTATCAGCAAGGGCATTGAAGATGAAACATGGCTGGGTCTTTCAGCATGACAACGATCCCAAACACCGCCCGGGCAACGACGGAGTGGCTTTGTAAGAAGCATTTGAAGGTCCTGGATGGGGTAACTGGTTTCCAGATCTCAGCCCCACAGAAGATCTTTGGAGGGAGTTAAAAGTTCGTGCTGCCCAGCGACAGCTACAAAACATCACTGCTCTAGAGGAGATCTGCATGTAGGATTGGGCCAAAATACCAGCAAAAGTGTGTGAAAACCTTGTGAAGACGTACAGAAAATGATTGACCTCTGTCATTGCCAACAAAGTGTATATAACAAAGTATTGAGATGAAATTTTGTTATTGACCAAATACTAATTAAATAAATTCTTTAAAAATCCTTCAATGTGATTTTCTGGATTTTCTTTTCTTATTTTGGCTCTCATAGTTGAGATATAACCAGAGGTGGAAAGAGTAATAAAATTTTGTACTCAAGTACAAGTACTGTTACTTCAGTGAAATTTTACTTAAGTACAAGTAAAGTTACCATTACAAAAATCTACTCAAGTAAAAGCAAAAAGTAGCTCATTAAAAAATTTACTCAGAGTAAAAGTTACCGAGTTACTTATTAATTTTTTTAACAGCAGGGGTGGGATGAGGCATTCTAGCATAGTTCAAAAAAGATGAGCAGATATAAATCTCAAACTAGTGGTTTTTAACTGAAGGAACACCTTTGCATAATAAAGCTGTTGTCTTTCTTGTGCTTGAAAATCAAAGTGGTCACTTAAATATGGTGTTACGTCCCAGTCTAGGGCCAGACAGCAAAAGAATGGTTCAGAGTTCTATTTTAAACTGTATGGAAATGGTGGTATATGGCAGAAAGAACTAGATCCAATCATTAACCGATGAAATAATGAGGTTTGTATATACACACACACACACACACACACACACACACACACACACACACCAGGAGGAGGATCAGATTCAGGGTGGACCCAGGCCAAAATAATAAACAAAATTGTATTTATATTTAGTAGCTAGATTATCTGCAAAAGAAAAAAAAAAACACACAAACAAAAATACAGGTACCTTCCCGGACTCCCTAAACCAAAAACAATGAAATTATCTACAAATATATACAAAGACCAACCAAACCAAAGGGACAAAGCAATAATCCAAGTCAATTGGAGGCAAAAAGTCAAAACCAGAATACACAACCAAATATCAAAACGCCAAAATCACAACCTCTTTCATCTTTCCCGCGTCTCTCTCCGGTTTATATATGGTCGCGCTAGTCGATGACGTCACTCTCAGGACGGAAGCGACCGTGTGGAAGGTCAGGTAGCTGCCGATGTGGGGACAGTCAGAAAACCTGGAGTGGAGTCTGGAGCGGCGCGCGACCAGGACATGATACACACACGCGGCGCAACAGAGCATTTATACAAAGCATAATATTTTTATTATTTTATCATTTTCATTCATTTATTTTTTACTCAGTAGCGAATATGATTTAAAATGTAGCGAATTACAATACTTCAAACAAAACGTACTTAAGTAAAAGTAAAATTACAGATTTTTAAAACTACTTTAAAAAGTAGAAATACACAAAAAAGCTACTCAATTATAGTAACGCGAGTAAATGTAATTCGTTACTTTCCACCTCTGGATATAACTATTATGAAAATTAAAGGCCTCTCTCATCTGTTTAAGTGGGAGAACTTGCACAATTGGTGGCTGACTAAATACTTTTTTGCCCCACTGTATATGTAGATATATTCATTTGAAACACATTTTTAAACATTCTTTACAACAATGGCTGTTTTATGTTTGATTTGTAATTATTCTTAATGAATAATTAAGTGAGGACAGCAGTGTGAGGACAGTATGACACAGTTGAACATTGTTTAATGCAGAATTCTAAATTTATTAGAAAGTTTCCCAACAGCTCTTTTTTAAGATCTTGTAAGAGAACTACATCATTGTGTAGGTGTGAAACTGGATAAAGGTGATTACTGTATGTAACAGAAACTTTTAGTTACACAACAAACACGGGTGTCGCATCTGGATGGTAAAGTACCTGAATAAAGACAAAAGGCCCAGACAACTTGAATCTCACTAAAGTTTCACTGTGGAACAAAACTCTGCAAGTTTTTTTTGTAATATAATTATATACACAGAAACGTCTATTTAAACAAATGCTGTACTCAAGTCTATATGTTAATATTTTGTTCTCATCCTTAGTCACTGATTCACATTCCAAATAATAACAATAATAATAATAATAATAATAATAACTCAGTGTTACCATGTACAATAAAATATAAATTTATATATTTAACATTTATTGTTGTCCCATATGAGCTTAACTTGTACTATTTTAGATCTTGCTCATTAGGTGATAATACTCCTCTTGTGTTAATACGATATGATTTACAGAATTTGATAGGACGTTTCGTAAATTACTTAATTTCCCAGGACTTGTAGCTGAGAAAAGGAGAGAAAGGGACAAAAAGGGTTTGGTGACTTTACTGTCTGACAGACACCATGATCTTTTTCATCAGTTGTTTTTTTCTTAGACTCTCTACTTCTCTATTCTCTCTCTTTTTTTTCATTTCTTTCTTTTCATTTAATTTCCCTTTTTTGGGGTCGGTTGGACCAGATCAGTTCCAGACCTTCAGAAAGCTGTCCCATGAGCCAGTGCACACACAAATGCCATCTTGTGGAACTCCGGTGCAACTCACTCTGTTATCATGCCCAGCCAACACTCCTGGAAAAAAGCATTAAAAGAAAAAAATTTAACACGTCCATCTACTGTATATCTCCACCTTTCCATACTTACCACTACAGCACTACTCCAAGCACTGCTTTTCTGTCTTTATAACTCACCAACTTTCTCAGCCTTTAGCGTGTCCCAGATATTGCAGTTAAAGTTGTCATATCCAGCAAATAGAAGGCGGCCTGACATGGAGAGCGCAAGTGATGTCACAGCGCTGTTCATTTGGCCATCCTCATATGTCAGCACTTCCTGATCAGAGCGGATGTCAAACATCTTGAGGGTGCAGTCATCTGAACCGGTCACGAAAGCATTTCCATTATTCAAGAACTAGAGTAGGAGAGCAGAAATCAAAACGGTACTCGTTACAGCTCAGCTTTGATTCTCTCAGTAGTCCTTCCCATAGTTGTATAGAATGTCTCTGTTATTCTCTGCTACCAGCCTCACTATGAGTGTGCGAATGTTTCTGATCTCTTCTTCTTTTTAGTGGGATGTGTTCTGAGCCCCCTGCTGTACTCTTTGTACACCCACAACTGCGTGGCCACTACCAACTCCACCACCATCATCAAGTTTGCTGACGACACTGTCGTGGTCGGACTGATCACCAACAATGATGAGTCGGACTACCTAGAGGAGATTGGAAATCTGGAGAACTGGTGCCAGAGGAACAATCTCCTCCTGAACGTCAGCAAGACAAAGGAGCTGATAGTGGACTTTAGTACAAAGCAGGAGAGGATCTACAAGACCCGCGTCATCAACAGGAGCCCAGTGGAGAGAGTGGACAGCTTCAGATACCTCGGTTTTCACATCACGCAGGACCTGTCATGGTCCTGTCACATAAACACCGTGGTGAAAAAGGCCCAACAGTGTCTGTACCACCTCAGACGCTTGAGAGACTTCAGACTGCCCGCTATGGTGCTCAGGAATTTCTACTCCTGTACCATAGAGAGCATCCTGATGAGTAATATCACGACCTGGTTTGGAAACAGCACCATGCAGGACAGACGAGCTCTACGGACGGTGGTGCGATCAGCTGAGCGCATCATCCGCACCGAGCTCCCTGACCTGCACTCGATCTACAGCAAGCGGTGCTGGACCAAGGCCAGAAAGATTGTGAAGGACCTCAGCAATCCCAACAATGGACTGTTCTCTCTGTTGCGGTCTGGGAAGCGATTCCGCTCCCTGAAGGCCAACACAGAGAGACTGAGGAGGAGCTTCTTCCCGCAGGCAATAAGTTCTCTCAATCACACCACCGCACAGGATTAATAACATCTTTTTAAACTTCCATCATTGATGAGACAATCATGGACACATTCATACACACTTGCACTACATATTTATATATCTGGACCATTGCACAAGACACTTTAATAAGTCACTTTTTATGCATATTTGCACAACCACTGCCACTTTCAAATATTTCTATATTTCAATATCTAGATTTCTATATTTTGTATCTATATTTCTATATTTTGAAATATTTATTAAAATAGTTTATTTTAATAGTTAAATTTATTTTCTTTAGTATTTCTTTTTATTCATATTTATTCTTTAGACATAAGTTTTTATTTTTTATTTTACATTTTTAAGGTCACTGGCATTTACAAGCAATGTACAAGCATTTCACTGCATTTCGTACTGTGTAGGACTGTGTATGTGACAAATAAAATTTGAATTTGAATTTATAATTATTATTCTCTGTTCTTCCTTCTATAGAGATCAGGCAGTCATGTGGTTATACTGTCTCATTGTACCTCCAAGGTGCATTCCCACCTGTGGTCTGTGTGCATGGAGTTTGCATGTTCTCCCAATGCTTAGTGGGTTTCCTCTGGTTACTCCGGTTTCATCCCATAGTTCAAAGACATGCAGTTTAGGCTAAGTGTCACAAATTACACATTGAGTGTGAATGAACATGTGTGTGTGTATGTGTGTGCAATGTGATGGATTTGCATCCATTCAAGGGTGTACCCTGTCCCATGCCCTAAGTATTCTGGGATAGGCTCCAGGCCCCCCACGACCCTGTATACAGGATAATGTAGTATAGAAATTTGAGTGAGTAGTGTGCCCTTCATTGTCCCATGAGCTTCCTGGGACAGGCTCAGGCCCCCGTCAACCACACAAAGAACAAACATTCTATCTGTAGAATGTTTGCATGCATATAAGGGTTTAAAGGCATATAAATGGATCCTGAAAGATTTCAGGATTGAACTATGCAGTATGTTGTAAATTTTAGTTTTACTGATAAAACACATGAAAAAAATGTCCTACATGTCCCGTGCACTCACAGCAATGGCATTGACATCACTGGTGTGTCCCTGGAATGTCTGTTTGCATTTTCCGTCCCTAATGTCCCACAGTTTGGCCAGCGAGTCACAGGCCCCGGAAATGAATGTGTTCATATCAGGAGACAGAGCCAGACACATGCAATCTCCCACGTGGTTAAGATAGACTATCTTCTGCTTGCCAGACTCTATATCCCACAATGCACTAGAAGAGAGCATCATATGTTTAGAACAGTAGGATGGATAAAAGGTCCATCACAAACCCTTATTAAACCTAAGGAAACTTTGAGACTAATGAACACAATAATTTAATTCAATATGTAAAATTCATTGGATTGTTAAGAAATCTGGCTAACCAGGCTATAATTTAAGTGCAGTAACATAATTTACCAGGTGGTGTCACCAGAGGAAGTGAGAATCTCATTGTCATTAAGGAAGCGAGCACAAGAGAGGTAACCTGTGTAAAGCAATATCCAGCCAATGATATACTGTACAATCCATAACACTGTTAAATGTGTTGCCAATAAAAAAAGATAAAAGTTTATGGAGTTTATACTTTTTCACAATACCTGTGTGGGCATCTAATTCTTTCACTATCTTAACCACAGGTGTCTTCAGGTTGTATATGGTACACATGTTGTCAAGACCGCCACTGGCCACAAGGTTTCCAGACGGGGAATATCCGCAGGTCATCACCCAAGAGGACTTCAGTGGAACCGCGTTAATCTGGTGTGGAGCAAATGAACGGGCTATTCACTTTTTTTAAATTAATGTCAGAAAACAACTTGAAATGCACTTACACAGTGTATAAACTCAGTCTGATTGTTAACCCAACACTTATTTTAAAAATGTATTTACAATGTATTTGCAAAAGGCTTGACTCCATAAATTTTCCAAGTTTTCTTTGAAATCTGCAGACATTCTTGTATTTTTTAAAATAGCCTTGAGGAATAGTTCTCCAGTCTTACATTATTAGTCCAGGCCCTGTACACGAGCAGTTTCCAAGGAACGTTTTTTTGTTTGTTAAGCCGCACAGTGACCTATGTGATCATTCAAGCATAAAAAAATCTACATTGCAATAAAAACATCTTATTTGAGGCACGGACCAGTGAGTGTCCGTAGTCTTCCTGCCAGCTCAAACCAGTCTGACTATTCTTGTCTGATGTCTTTCTTCAATGGGGCCTTTCCAGCCAATGCTTTTGGCTTTCTGAAATCTTCAGACTGTTCCATCTGGTAGCAGCAATCATGACAAGTCGCTAAGATCACATGTTTTGGTGTAAATGTTAAGTAAAGCTCTTGAAGCCAGGTTTCTGCATGATTGACTGCATGAAGGACCAATCATTGTCTAATCATTGTTTATGGACTGGTAAGCTCCGCCTACTATACTAACAGGCTATGAGTGCATAAGTGTACACAAGTGCTGTATGCTAAGAGCATTGGGAAAAGTACTCACATCCTAAAGTAAAAGTAGAAGTCCATTTACATTTCTTCTTGAGAAAGTACCTGTCTTCAAATATGCTTAAGTATGAAAAGTACTGTGTTTGTATTGGCTCACTTTAAGTCATAGTAAAATCTCTTTCACTTCTGCATACCAGGGGATCATGGATTACTTAAATGATAAGTAATATTTTTGCCCTAGAAAAAATCTTATAGATGAAATATAAAGTGTGTAATACAGTGGTTGAAAAGACTATTGCACTAATATATACTTTCTGTGCAATTTTTCAACTCATTTCAACTAATCCCAAATCATAACCAGTGCTATAGATTTATATTTGTATCAGTCTCACCTTGTTTCCTGAGTGAGTATCCCAAATAAGGAGTTTTCCATCCTGTGAGGCGCTGACCATTAGCCTGACACCAATGGGTAAATGAAAAATGTGGAGAAGGATGAGGAAATGCATTTATCATATTTTAGCACGATTTTCTCCTGAATCAATGCCACTTTAATATGGATCCATAATAATGCCTCCATTGATACTCAGCCCACAAAACTTCACTATGATTGTCTAGACATTATGAATAAATTAATAAAAATATTTTAACAAATTCAATTAAGTCTGTGGCTATTTCGGCCATATTTCGGTCTCATAAGTGATCTATCTAAGCGTTAAAGTGGATTCAAGAGATGTGAGAGACTGCTGTAGGGAAAATCCTCACTAGGCTAGGGAGATTAGGGCTTAGCTGCAGGGTACAATCACAATCATATAGACATAGGATCACAGGACATACAGATATTGTCTGTGTTACACTGAACTGGTTAAAGACTTCCTGCTTTTTTATGTCACAAACTGAAACGAGTATCATGCTGCAGCCTACATTGTATAGAACAAACAGTATATCTCATATCCCATCTAGCATATGTAATAAAAATAATTAAAAGTAATTTCTGATGATGGATTATTGAATGATCAAGCACTGTTGCCATGATGTCATATTGCAATGGCTCGTTCTCTGGACAGATGACACTCGCCTGCTATCTGTGGCCCAGTGCAGCGCATAGATTTTGGCCAAGTGGCCTTTCAGTGTCTTCCTGGTCTTCAGCTGTATAGTGGGTGTAAGAGTCACTCCAGACGCAGCAGCAGCCAAATCTGTGTCATGAGCTGCCTTGCGTGCTGTCTAATGAATAAGAGATAAATCAGTTACTTTATAATACATGAAATGTGTGTGATAACAGTATTGGTAATTAATGCTACATTTTAATTCACAGAGCTGGACCTCAATTTGTGTCTTCAAAGTTTCCACCTCCTTTTTCATCTTCTCCATTTCACCCATAGCTCTAGTTGGCAGGTGTGATGACTGACAGGACAAGGCGACCTGGCCAAAGGTGCGATGGGAAATAATTTAGAACAGCGCTGTCGGTGAGGCAGACAGACACGATAGTCCTGCGATATGAAAACACACAGATTAATTATGTTAATTAATAATCTTCCTGCTTTTTATGTACAAGTGCGAAACCTCGTATGATAAACCAACAAGGCTGGGAAATTACATCATTACACAGACATTGATTTGTGTGTGGCAAGTAGTGACCTTTAGTGTCAAAGGTGATTATAGCTGTTAATGTTGAAACAGTAGCACAAATATAATTTTGACTGAATTCGTCTGTAATTAACAAAGAGGGCATTTTTAATGTTGATGAGAATCTGGAGAGTATGTGGATAATATTTAATACATTTTTATATAATTGAGAAATAATTTTGGATTGAAATATGATCAAATGGAATGCACTAAATTGATTTATTAGCAGTGTATGTATTTTTATTTGTGAATATCTTTTATATTCTTAGACGATTCCAGTACATAAGTTATATTTATTATTATTAATAATAATAATAATAATAATAATAATTAATATGTAATAGAAGAAGATTATTAAAGCTTCCACATGATCTTTTCGCAGTGCAATATGAACTTTATAAGTTTAAAAGTGTTTAAAATGCACAATAAAATTGTTCATAAATCAAACAAACAAATCAGTTCTTAACATGCTGTGGAGTAATATTTCAGGACAATATTTCCAGCCTCAGACACCATGTTTCTTAAATGACCTTGTTGGTGATGTGCTGACATTCAATGATGTTATTAATGAATTTGTGCAACGCAACCAGTCAGCTTGATACAGATCAATAAAGGAGTAAAGGGTGTTGACTGTTAAATGCCTGAGAGGCCAAAGGAACAGAGGGAAAAATCAAATCTTCTGTCATCGGATTACTGAGTGCTCCTGACCACAGAAAGGAGAACAGAAAGAATGCAGGATGAGTGGTGCGGTACGAGGGTAACTATTGCTATTACAGTGGCCCTCCGCTTTCTCATCAAGGACTATTTGACCAATTAGTTTCATACACATTCACATTCCATACAAAAAAAAAAGAATTCTTTTAATTGTGTAAAGCTGCTTTGCGACAATAACAATTGTAAAAACGCTATACAAATAAAATTGAATTGAATTGAATCAATGGTTAATAGATGCAGGTCATTAATTAGAATCTCTACATGGATGTTAGCATGATATTAGAATCCCCTTTATAACGTATAATAAAGGATATAATATTTATTACGTATGTATTATTACCTGCTGTGATTAACTGACCAACTACTATATGGTAACACAAATCATCAACATTTAGCAAAAATCTAAATCTTAACAATTATTTAAATGTACTAACCCAGATTCAAATTACTAATGTTCAGATGTCTACATAATTAGCAAATAGACGTATCAGGTGATAAAGCTCATGTCAGTCTCAAATATTTAGAACACAAATTCTTTGTCAGTTTTAATCAAAGGTAAGAAAATGGAAGACAAATATATTCACAATAACCTACTGCAGTATGATGGGAGCTTGGTCATACTGATTCAACCACTAAAAACTCAATCGCTCACCTGTTATTTCTGGTACTCCACAAGAATCACTGTTTCTTTCCTTAACCCAAATTCCCACTTTTCAGAGCACCTTGATCCTCAGAGCTCTCTCAAACACTGAGCATCATGTGTTCCTCTTAGACACTGGTGGAAACCAGCCTGTGAAAAACACACTCTTTTCATCTCCTTTCCTGTAGAGAGAAACAGATGAGGATTGGATCGGATGAAGGAGATCAGGGATGAAGAGATAAGCTTACAGATAGAAATGAAGAGAGAAGAAGAGCAAAAGGAAGTGCATTGGTAGAGGAGGGGAAATAGAGAGCAGGATAAGGTGAGAAGATGGGCCAGGGGTAGCTCAGTGGTTAAGGCATTGGACTATGGTTCGGAAGATCCCAGGTTCAAACCCGACAACCACCAAGTTGCCACTGTTGGGCCCTTGAGCAAGGCCCTTAACCCTCAACTGCTCAGATGTATACTGAGATAAAAATGTAAGTCGCTCTGGATAAGAGCGTCTGCCAAATGCCTAAATGTAAATGAGAAGATAAGATGATGTTAGAAATCAGTGAGAAAGAAAAAGGGGCCAGATAGAGTCACTGAGGGTGAAGTGAAACATTCCAAACAACTGGAGACCTGCTCATGGTACGGGATTTGAGATTTAGCTTTTTTTTTTAATTCTGTAAAATCTGTGAGATAATCAATGAAGCTAAAAAAGAGAGAGGGATTAAGTATCACTAATATCACACAGAATCACTGGAACTATATGAGACCAGTAGCAGGTATAATGGTGAGACATTGTTAAGTATGGTCTGAATAGGCGTGACATCGTCGTTTGGCTGCATTATTTTGCCGGACCTAAAGGGTTAATCTTACTTAATCAGGATCTTGTGGGATTTTTGGGGACTCAGCAATCCTATTAAGGAATTAGAGCAGGTGAATCCAAGGATGCGTCACCACTGACACTGAGTCAAAGATAGGTAGGTAGGAAAGAGAGAAAATCACATTAGTATTCATACATCTTGTGCAGAATAACATTTAATGAGCTTGGCCTGTGCAAACAAATGCGGTCATGGGTGTGAACATTACATGCTAAAGGTGACATCATTGGACTTGCAGAGCCAAAACTCTGGACAATGTTGAATACAAGGTGAGGTAATAACTTTAACCTAGATATCTATGTGGTGTTTTGGTGCAGTTTTAAAAGTGACACCACACTCCCTGAACCAATGGTGAAGTAACCAAATAGCATATCTTGTGCATTTTCGTAGGTTTCTTAGCTTAGAAAAACAATTAATTATCAACAAATATATAATTCCCTCCTTTCCTGCATAACTGTAATTAAGTCATTCCATGTGGAGCTTTCTTGCAAGTATCATGATATGATCATGGGCACTGATGCTCACAGGCCTGTGAGGACCAAAGGCCAGCCCATCCAGTCCAATCCTGCAGAAAAGCCAATGCAGCACAAATCATTGAAAAAGTCAAAGCTGGCCATGATAGAAAGGCACTAATCCCCCACAGCCCACCATACAACCCAGTATACAAGGAACCCAAGGCCTCCACCTGCCCTTCAAACTCCCCAGATTCCAATGGGATGCGCCAGACAGACATCAATGGATCTGCTGCCAACATCCTGGTGCCAGACACCAAAAAACACCCCCTAGAGGCCCTGCTGAGCCATGCCCTGAGGATCCAGAACTGTCCTGGTGGCACAAGGAGAATAATTGTAATGTTAATGTTTTTAATGTTATGACTGATCCATGTATATACATAGTAATGAACTTGGCACAAGCTTGCATGAAATGTAAGTTAAAAAAACGCCCAACAAAAAAGCCATGAGAGATCACACACATACCTTACTGCCCACTAATGTTCCATTAATAGTCTTGCTGAAAGATTTGTCCAGACAATGAAACAATGGCATGACACATTCCTGTTGACTCCTGATGAAATAAAAAAAAAAAAGGAAAAGTGAAGTGAAGTGGTAGAGGAGGGGAAATAGAGAGCAGGATAAGGCGAGAAGATGGGCCAGGGGTAGCTCAGTGGTTAAGGCATTGGACTACGGTTCGGAAGATCCCAGGTTCAAACTCCACAACCACCAAGTTGCCACTGATGGGCCCTTGAGCAAGGCCCTTAACCCTCAACTGCTCAGATGTGTAATGAGATAAAAATGTAAGTTGCTCTGGATAAGAGCGTCTGCCAAATGCCTAAATGTAAATGATATACATCTTAATCTAAATGTATCAGAAGTGGTCTACATAAATGTGTCAATAGTAAGGATTTTAATGAAGTGATAGTAAATCGACTGACACAAAACAGGACTTCACATTTAATCAGTTACTAGGAGCATTTTATGCTGAGTTTAGTACAACATTAACTCATATTTGCTAACTAACGAAGTCACTGTTAGAGGAAGTCACTATTTTAAATAAAATTCTTTCAGGAAAGAACCTAGTGCTATGTCAGGTTGTATACGGTACCTCACACCATGCAGTATTGGAAAGAGTAGTAGGTGGAAAGAGTAATAAAATTTTGTACTTAAGTAAACTAAAGTAACTGTTACTTTAGTGAACGTTTACTGAAGTACAAGTAAAGTTACCCTTATAAAAATCTACTCACATAAAAGTAAAAAGTAGCTCATTAAAAATTTACTCAAAGTAAAAGTTACTGAGTTCCTTTTTTTTAACAGCGGGGGTGAGATGGGGGATGGAACACTCCTGCATAATAAATCTGTTCCCCTTGTTGTGCTTGAAATCTAAGTGGTCACTTAAATATGACCAGGGCTTTGCTTCATAAGAATTTGTAGGCATTTTACTTTCAGCTGTGTCTGCATCACTGACATTTGTTTTGTCCGTCTCCATCGTTCTTGTGAATTTAGCGCGTTTGTTCTCCACGCCCATCAATCAATCATTGCAGTGGTTTCCGTGGTGCAATTTTTTCCCTTCCCCGTTGTATTATTTGTATTATTTATCCATTGTATTCACATGTGCTGTGACTGAAGCTATAAACTATGCTGAGACTCATGTAATCATATACTTGTACTGTATATGTATACACTGTTTGTGCATTAAAATTTTGGATATCTCTCTGACACTGCCTTGTGTGCTTATTTGTGCGATGTCGAAGACATTTAGCTCCAGAGCAAGCCTGTTAGATAGCTGGTGTGTGAAGGTTGGGGTTAATACCATAATCCTAACATTTACTCAGTAGCAAATATGATTTAAAATGTAGTAAAGTACAATACTTTAAAAAAAGCATAAGTAAAAGTAAAATTACAGCTTTTAAAAACTACTTTAAAAAGTTGGAGTACACAAAAAATCTACTTAATTGCAGTAATGCGAGTAAATGTAATTCATTACTTTCCACCTCTGTTCAAACCCCTTCAGTTTTTGCACACTTGATTGTATTACAAATTTACATTTAGTTGCCACGGATCTACACACAATTATCCATAATAGCAAAAACTATTTGTATTTAACTATTTTCCACGCCCTCTGTACAGTCCTGACCTCGCTCATGCTTGCATGCTTTGCAAAAGTCCCACTTGGACTTGAACACCAGTTTTTGAGAAGAATTTTGCCCCAGCAGGTTCTCAGTAGCTACTTAGTTTACTGAGCTACTGAGACCCTTGCACACAGGTGCTCTTATGCGTAAAGATGTATGGAGAGTTCCTTCTTTAATTTCTGATCTGACCAGCACCATGAATTCGTGTGTGCCTGCCTAGTCATACCTTATTGATTGAATTTGCCATAGTTAGACTCTTATCAAGATGGGAGCAATCTTAAGATAATCAAAGCTAATAGGATGCACTTTAACTCAGTCTAGAGTGCCTTCGCCAAAGTGCAGTCGGACAAGTGCTTCTTTAAAATTAGATATTTCACTTCTGAATTATTAATCAGTTTGCAATATATATAAGCTTACACATCTTAAAATGTGCTTTTGCTTTGTATTTTGTGTAGATTTCACAACTCATCCTGTAAAGGTCTTGTGTTCATACAATTAAAATCTCTCTAGGTACCGTTCTGCACTAATAATAATAATAATAATAATAATAATAATAACTCTATGTTACTGTGTAAAATATTACATTCACATTTTGATAGAAAACCTGAGACATTTGTGAAGGTGTAGTTAGTGTTTGCTGACTTCTGGTGGCAGCAGAGTGTGTTTACCCCGATACCTGTCTGGGAGCCACACCTTTTCCAAGAATGTGTAAAACTTCTGGGATTAAAATAACACTCCCTCTATGCACGAAGCAAATCATTTTACCTTAGTCGTGAGAACCAACTAGTCGTCCTATCCAAGCCTTTACGAGAATCATCTCTTTCGCTTTAAACAAAATTTTGAATAAAAATGTCAATAAACATGTGCAGTGAGAGACACCAATTATACAGAACAGAATAAGAGAGAAGTTACTCCATGCATATGAACGATTCTGTATTAAAGATAAGGATATCTTGTGCATTATGGCTAGCAAGGTCGGGGTGAAAAAGCTATTACAAGGCAACATTAGCAAACTGACTTGTATAGTGAATTAATCTGGCTGTAGCTGGACACTTTTCAGTTTATACTGTATTAATGCCAGTACTGAAGTTTACTGTAAACCAAGTTGTTTTAATGTCTTTTATAGAAATGTGTAAAACTTAAAATTATTAAGCTGTTTCATGACATATACACACCATAGGAAAGTAAGCTAAGTCTTTATGTGTCACATGTATGTCACTGCACATTGAAATTCTTCCTGTGCATATTTCCCGCTTCGGGGGCGACGGTCAGAGTACAGGGTCAGCCATGATACAGCACTCCCTGGAGCAGACAGCAGTTAAGGGCCTTGCTCAAGGGCCCACAATGGCATCTGGGGCTTGAACCAGTGACCTTCTGATCAGTAATTCAGAGCCTTAACGTGCTAATGTGTCACGGGAGCAGTGAACCACTATCAGAAATTCTGCAGTTGAGTCAAAGTGTAATGGCCGCGCCTCGCCTCGGACGACTCACCGTCCTGATCACAGTATCGCCTCTGCCTGTATTACCCTGTAAGGTAAGCTTACAACATACACTACAACAACAACAAAAAATTTTTTATTAATCTTAATTATTTTAATCTGCCAAGCACCACAAAATAGTAAAACCAGGAAATATAAGAAAACATATACAGAAACTGTTCCTGGCTATGTTATCCCATTTTGTGCTTTGCAGTTCTCAGGGCAGGGCAGTCCAAGAGGCTGGGCTTGTGCACGCATGCACAAGCCACATACTCATACGGCTCCCCCACGCACACACACATAGTGTCTGTGTTTAGTAATGGGAGCATGAGAACACCAATTTCAAAATTCCTCAGCAGGTATCCAGCCGAGAGCGTGTCCTGGCTTGCAGCCTCCTCAGGAACACACACACACACATATACACACACACACATACAAACACACAGAAGACGAAAGTACGCAACAGTGACCTAACCATTCTCTGGCTATTCATTAGAAGGATTAGTGAGACCTAATGACTGATAAGAGCTGCGGAATACAATGTCACTTCTCGGGCTGGGTTAAAAAAAACTGTAGTCAGTTCCAACAGATTCTTCTTAACCCGCATCTGCATATCGCAAACACTGACTCATTGCTAGTTTGACCCTCATTTAATTAAACTTGATTAGGACTGTGAATCACAAATAAATGCTGTAGTGCTGAAAAAATTCAAATGTTTCTGACTGATTCAAATCAGCTGTGTCTGACATTACTGCTTTCCTGTTTCTTTTGTTTCAAGTGTTTTATCATGTGTCAAGTGATCTGATGCTGACATGTATAATAAGTCCCCTGATTAGATTTTATCAACAGGTATGTAATCTACATTTGGCAGATATTTTCAAAGTCTGGTGTGTGAGATAATAATAATACTAATAATAATAATAATAATAATAATAATAATAATAATAATAATACATTAAATGAACACATTCAGAATACATTTGCTTTTATTCTAGTTCTGTTGATATCATATAAAATATAGATTAGCAACATACAGTAGATTAGAAGTGGGACACTTAAAATCTTCTGCTGTTTCATCTTCTTTTAGTTCTTCTTATTCATCAAGCACATAAATAGTGTTGACCCTTAGTTTTTTTTATTTCCTGTATTTTACAGTTTTTTTCTTTATTCTTATTATATAAATTATGGAATAGTCTTCCAAATAGTGTTCGGGACTGTTGTGTTTCCTTCTGGCTCTCCCTTTTAGTTATGCTGTCATAGTTAGTCCTGCCGGAGTCCCTGCTTGCTCTCTACAGTAAATATACATTCACATTATACATTATGTGACCGTGACCATACCTAACTGTCATCTCTCCTCTTCTTCTCTTTCTCCCCCTCTTTCTCTTTCTTCTCTCCCCGTCTCCCCCTTTCACTCTCTCTCTCTCTCTCTGTCGAGCTACACATGTCATCCCTGAGCTGCCAGTGATCCAGACTCCCTCTGCCCTCCGGACCTGTCTGATCCATCCTGGTGCCCCGTTTCTGGTTGGAGGTCTCGTCGTGTGTCTCTTTGGGATGCGTCTGGTGTCTGGGGATGATTCTATCTACTTAGAAGACGGTTCTGGCCTCGACTGGTGTTGGCAGATGTTTCTCTGAGGACTTGACAAATCGATAGTTTGTACAGAGTATAATAGTTAGTTATACAAAATCGATAGTTTGTACAAACTGTATAGAGTCTCCAATAACTACTGGACTCCATTTTAACATCAATTAACATCAACTATTATAGCTGAACTGCCTGCCACCTAACACACTGTATAAATGCAGATCATTTCCTGCTATCTGTTTCACCCAGATGAGGATGGGTTCCCTGTTGAGTCTGGTTCCTCTCAAGGTTTCTTCCTATTACCATCTCAGGGAGTTTTTCCTTGCCACTGTCGCCCTCGACTTGCTCACCAGGGACTATCTGACCATTTTGATTCATACACATTCACATTCCATACAAACTTAAATAATTCTTTTGATTGTGTAAAGCTGTTTTGAGACAAATGTCAATTGTGAAAAGCGCTATACAAATAAAAATTTTACATAACCAAAGATACACCATAGATAAAAATATAATTATATATTATATATAATATATATATAATTATATATAATATAAAATTGGTACCCTGTCCAGGGTGTACCCCGCCTAGTGCCCGAAGTCTCCTGGGATAGGCTCCAGGTCCCCCGCGACCCTGAACACAGGATTAAGTGGTATAGAAAATGAATGAATGAATGAATAATATAATATAATTTGTTTTTTATTTTCTTTATTTGTACAGTTTTTTCTTTATTCTTATTATATAAACATATATACACCATAAATAATAATACAGTATAATATAATATAATATAATATAATATAATATAATATAATATAATATAATATAATATAATATAATATAATATAATATCTAGTTCTTACTAAGTATAAATTATATTACAAACTGTTCAATAGGCACTTCATTAAACTCTACGTATATCTAGACTTTTTTTTATAGAATGTTAGAGACCTCCTCAAATCTACAACCAGGTGCATCTCATTGGTGGATTCAAAAAGAGCAAAGGAAACAGCAAGTTTGTGAACTACTGGAACTACTTAAAACACAAACACAGACTAAAGTAATTACAGGATAGCGCGTGCATACGTTGGAAGACAGGAAGAACAAGTCTTCGACTATTAGGACTTTCCTACAGTAACAAAGACCAGGGTTAGATTTTAAACGGACGAAGGATGAGGTGAGAAAAATGCAATAGTTACAAAACACTGAAACCTACATGCCAAGCCACCACCACTACTGCCACAAGACCAATATGCAGAAGAAAGAAAAGGAAGGTAAATTAAAACAAAAAAACAAGGGAGACATTCTGTCGTAAGAAAAGGAAGCAGGGCCTGGGTGGTGGCAAGAACCTGATCATCCACATTTCATGGCCCGAGGTGGAGTTATGAGCGACGCAGCCATACAGTGTAATAGAAAAAAAACAAGCAAATGCAGGCAAATAAAAGATGCATATTTGCATGAGGTACGATATAGTACACACACACTAACATTCGCACACGCTGAGGGCAACAAGTTAGCTCCGAGAGTGCTTACAGAGAGAACAGGACAGTTATTATTAAGTGACAGCTAGATGCAGTAATGTTAGACCTTTATATAAATATGTGTGTGCATGTGCAGTTTTTCCGCCCCTTTTTTCTACTGGATGTTGGGGCATTGTTGTTTATGTTCATTCACACACAAGCATGTTGGGATGGCATTGAGTCTCCAGTTCCAGTTTAACCAGTGAGTTTTGTCAAGGCTCTGCGTAGGACACTTCAGTTCTTCCCCTCCAGCACACTCTACCACAAACATACCACGCCTTCTTTGTGTGTCACAGTCATGCCGTCAAGTTGAATAAGTTCTAGCTCCACTGAAGGGAAACTGTAATGCTATAGCACACAAAAACATTCTGAGCCGCCAACTTTTATGGAGTCTGGAGAACCACAACTTGGTCATGCATATGCAGTATGTCCCAGTGTCACCAGAAATGGTCTTGTGGGGACACTTGCTTTGCTGAAGTGCATTTATTACTTCTAATCTCTGGATTTTTGTGTGAAGTCAGACAATTTGTCCTGGCTGCTAACAAATTTCCACCAAATATGCAGGTTTTTTTTGTTTTTCTATTGGTGTATACTTTGGACAATTTTAAGCATTTATTTCTAGAACAAGGTTTGATTCCTGGGGTTGGGGTTTGTCCTCAGAAACTAGTTGGTTTGTTGTTTAGATAAAAGAAAATAAATGAACTGTTTGGCAGGAATGATTAACATTATGTATGGAAACAAACCTCCAATGTTGCAACAAAAAGGTTTGAAGAAAACAAAGTGAAAGTATTCGAGTTGCCACATGTGAATTATGCTCACAATGTAACCCTAAGTAGCTGAACAGTAGCTCTGGAGTCTCAAAGGCTGCACGTTGCTTAAACAGTTGGTTCAGGAGAAGCGATGTAGAAAATCAAACTGTGATCTACATGATAGCATTGTTATTTGGGACGCTGGTACAGTAGGTCTGTTATCAAATCCAGAGAAAGGCATGGCCATGTGTATGCCAGTGAGCATATTATCCCACCAGTACTTGTTAAGAAGGGGATTGTAGGATTGTAAAAAACCTACGTAAGATAGGGGCCCAAGTCATGGGATTAACCCACAAAAATCATTGTGTGCATTTTCCACATGCCAACTTATAAAATAATAGAGACATTTGCAGGTGGCTTATGCATTTATAGTGCAACCTGCTTCCCTATGCTTATAACAAAAGAATGAAATGTTTTAGACTTGCACAATGGCCTTTTAACATCCCAGAGTTTAAACAAACTACACCATTATTGTCGGTACCTGCATCAGATTTAAAACATTGATTTCCACCTACAACACCTTGTTGTTTAGACAAAACCATCCCTGTATCGTGTTGTGTTCTTTTCTAACTCAGTACTCAACCTCCCCAAAAGAGTTCTTAGACTGATGGTATGATTAGCTCCTGACTCAGAATGACTACTGATAGACACTGTAAGGCACTCCTGCTTGCTCTGAATAAGGTGGCATGGTGGCATAGTGGTTAGCACTGTGGCATTGCACCTCCAGGGTCGAGAGTAAAATTTTCTCCTCATGTCTTTGTTTGTGGAATTTGCAAAGACATGCACTGTAGGCTAATTGGTGTTTCCAAATTGCCCGTAGTAAGAGGATGAGTGTGTGCGCATGTGTGCACTGCCATGGCTTGCCAACCTCTTCTGTCCATGCGTCATGCTCAAAGTCTCCTTGGATACGCTGCAGAATAAATCAATTAGAAAATGAATAAGGGAATTAATAATATAGTCCTTATCAACTTCACCTAATCAGATATATCAGTTTATCACCAGAACTGACCCTAAGGCTGACTAAAAAGGTGTGGCACGGTCCATCATGGGTAGTCCTAAGTTTTTAGCCCATTCATAGCTGAGGATAATGCCCAAAATGTTGCTTAGACATAGAGAACACATGTATCTTAGCATTGTGAGCATTGAGTGGACACAATTGGGAACATTATGAAGACTCATGGCTGTTTTGCTTCAGATTCACAAAATTAAATTAACTTGATGTTGTCTGTGTTTGGTTGCAATTTCAAGATTGATGAACCCACCTCTGGTTACTTGTCTCATGCACATGAACTGCCTTTCTGCAGTTTGCAAAACTACTGCAAGGCAAAGGCATTTCACAAGGCCGAACTTTTAGTGAGCCTGGAGTGGAGGATTCCTGTAAACCAATAACACCTGGTATAACCCTGGTGGTCATCCTAAGATGAAAACCTTGCAACAGCAGCTAGGATGGTTACTGTGGCAGGTGGGGGTAACAGTTCCAGCAAACCAGCAAGTGCTACAATCACACAGAGTGGCTTATCTATACTGGTAAAATGTGCAAAAATGTTACGCATTTAACATGCATGGATGGCAGCACCCTTTCTTAACACTACTTGTGTTACAGAGCAAAGAGGGCATGAAAGCTGCATCACACAGCAATGCAGACAGAAGGGTGTCTGATGGTTTTCTGGTTAATAATACTTTGGAAATCAATTCCTGCAACTTACAAATGTAAATATTACACTTCTGCTATGTCTGGTAAGCCAGGGAAAAACCCACTGCATGTATTTCAGTCAATAATCATTTAGCTGGTATTAATTTTACTTTTATTCTTGCAGCTTATAAACATACATTTCCCACTTCTGCCATGTGTGTTATAGGCAAAAGCCACAGTTACTTTCTGTTCTACAGCTGCAGCTGCTTTCAGTTCCTCTTGATGTTCTCGATCTTGATTATGTCTTCTGATTACAAACAGGGGTTTAAATCAGAATGTTGGCAGACTGGCAGTTATTCACACAGGGCACAGGATACAGCTTTTTATTTGTCTCAGGGTCCCTGTCAGAATAGTTCTTTCTTAATACTTTTATTTCAGGGTAGATGACAGCAATAATAAATTTAACAATAATAAAAGTATTACTTTTTATGTCTTGCTATTAAATGGAGCACCAACCAAACTTCAGAAAGAGACACAACTTTATTTTGTCTCATATCCGAATCATATATGATCATTTAGGAAATCGTAGGGGCAAGGACTTAAAACATCCTGGGAATCTGGTGTCTCACTCACTCATCTTCTATTCTGGTTTATCCTGTATTTAGGGTCGCGGGGACATGGAGCCTATCCCAGGAGGCTTAGGGCACGAGGCAGGGCACACCCTGGACAGGCTGCCAATCCGTCACAGGGCCCACATACATACACACTCACACACCCATTCACATCTTCTTCTTTGTCTTTCGGCTGTTCCCTTTCAGGGGTCGCCACAGCGAATCATCTGCCTCCATCTAACCCTATCCTCTGCATCCTCTTCTCTCACACCAACTAACTTCATGTCCTCTCTCACTGCATCCATAAATCTCCTCTTTGGTCTTCCTCTAGACCTCCTGCCTGGCAGTTCCAACCTCAGCATCCTTCTACCGATATATTCACACTCTCTCCTCTGAACATGTCCAAACCACCTCAATCTGGCCTCTCTGACTTTATCTCCAAAACATCTAACATGGGTTGTCCCTCTGATGAACTGATTCTTGATCCTATCCATCCTTGTCACTCCCAAGGAGAACCACAACATCTTCAGCTCTGCTACCTCTAGCTCTGCCTCCTGTCTTTTCTTCAGTGCCACTGTCTCTAAGCCGTAGAGCATTGCTGGTCTCACCACTGTCCTGTACACCTTTCCTTTCATTCTCGCTGATACTCTTTTATCGCACAACACACCTGACACTTTTCTCCACCCATTCCAACCTGCCTGTACTCGTCTCTTCACCTCCTTTGAACACTCTCCGTTGCTCTCGACCGATGACCCTAAGTACTTAAAATCCTGCACCTTCTTTACCTCTGCTCCCTGTAGCCTCACTGTTCCTCTTGGGTCCCTCTCATTCACACACATGTATTCCGTCTAGCTGCGGCTAACCTTCATTCCTCTGCTTTCCAGAGCGTACCTCCACCTCTCCAAATTTTCTTCCACCTGTTCCCTGCTCTCGCTACAAAGCACAATGTCATCTGCAAACATCATAGACCATGGAGACTCCTGTCTAACTTCATCTGTCATCCTGTCCATCACTAGAGCAAACAAAAAGGGGCTTAGAGCCGATCCTTGATGCAGACCCACCTCCACCTTGAACTCTTCTGTCACACCTACAGCACATCTCACCACTGTCTTACAACTCTCATACATGTCCTGCACCACTCTAACATACTTCTCTGCCACTCCAGACTTCCTCATACAACACCACAGCTCCTCTCTCGGCACCCTGTCGTACGCTTTCTCTAAATCTACAAAGACACAATGCAACTCTTTATTACCTTCTCTGTACTTCTCCATCAGCATCCTCAAAGCAAATACTGCATCTGATGTACTCTTTCTGGGCATAAAACCATATTGCTGCTCACAAATTCTCACCTCTGCCCTTAACCTAGCTTCCACTACTCTTTCCCACAGCTTCATTGTATGGCTCATTAGCTTTATGCCTCTGTAATTGCCACAGCTCTGCACATCTCCCTTGTTCTTAAAAATCGGCACCAATACACTTCTCCTCCATTCCTCTGGAATCCTCTGACTCTCCAAGATCTCGTTAAACAAACTAGTCAGAAACTCTACTGCCACCTCTCCTAAGCACTTCCATACCTCCACAGGTATGTCATCAGAACCAACAGCCTTTCCACTCTTCATCCTCTTCAACGCCCTTCTCACCTCACTTTTACTAATATTTGCTACTTCCTGCTCCACAACAGTCACCTCTTCTACTCTTTGTTCTCTTTCGTTTTCCTCATTCATCAACTCCTCAAAGTACTCCTTCCATCTTCCCATCATCCTCCTGGCATCTGTCAGTACATTTCCATCTCTATCTTTAATCACTCTAACCTGCTGCACATCCTTCCCATCTCTATCTCTTTGCCTCGCCAACCTGTACAGATCCACCTCTCCCTCCTTACTGTCCAGCCTAGCATACAAGTCCTCATATGCTCTTTGTTTGGCCTTTGCCACTTCTACCTTCACCTTATGGTGCATCTCCCTGTACTCCTGTCTACTCTCTTCAGTCCTCTCAGAGTCCCACTTCTTCCTAGCTAGCCTCTTTCCCTGTATACACTCCTGTACTTCCTCATTCCACCACCAAGTCTCCTTGTCCCCTTTTCCCTTACCTGATGATACACCAAGTACCCTCCTACCTGTCTCCCTGATCACATTGGCTGTAGTTGTCCAGTCAACTGAAAGCTAAAGACTACACAACATTCTTCCTTTCTCAGCTTCCACCACTTTGTCCTCTGCTCTGCCTTTGTCCTCTTCACCTTCCTCACCACCAGGGTTATTTTACACACCACCATTCTGTGTTGTCTGGCTACACTCTCCCCTACCAACACTTTGCAGTCACTAATCTCTTTCAGATTACAACGTCGACACAAGATGTAGTCCACCTGAGTGCTTCTGCCTCCGCTCTTATATGTCACCCTATGTTCCTGCCTCTTCTGGAAGAAAGTATTTACTACTGCCATTTCCATCCTCTTTGCAAAGTCCACCACCATCTGTCCTTCTACATTCCTGTCCTGAAGACCAAACCTGCCCATGACATTTTCATCCCCTCTGTTCCCTTCCCCAACATGTCCATTGAAGTCTGCACCAATCACAACTCTCTCACCTCTGGGGATGCTCTGCATCACTTCATCTAACTCACTCCAGAATTTCTCCTTCTCTTCTAACACACATCCTACCTGTGGAGCATAACCACTAACAACATTGAACATCACACCATCAATTTCCAGCTTCAGACGCATCACCCTGTCTGATACTCTCTTCACCTCTAGAACATTCCTTACAAACTCCTCTTTCAGGATAACTCCTACTCCATTTCTTTTCCTATCCACACCATGGTAAAACAACTTGAACCCTGATCCTAAGATTCTAGCTTTGCTACCTTTCCACCTGGTCTCCTGGACACACAGTATATCCACCTTCCTTCTCTGCATCATATCAACCAACTCTCTTGCCTTCCCTGTCATGTTCCCAACATTCAAGGTCCCTACTATCACTCCTAAACTCTTTTCTTTCCTCTTCTCTCTCTGCTTTCGAACACGCCTTCCTCCTCTCCTTCTTCGACCAACAGTAGCCCAATTTCCACCGGCATCGCGACCGATCCGGTATGGAAATGATATTTCTGATTCGCATCATTGATTTGGCAAATGTTTTACGTCGGATGCCCTTCCTGACACAACCCTCTGCATTTATCCAGACTTGGGACTGGCACAAGAAGACACTGGATTGCGCCTCCCCATGGTTGCATTACACACCCATTCACATACGACGGGCAATTTGGGAATGGCAATTAGCCTAACCAGCATATTTTTGCACTGTAGGAGGAAACCGGAGTACCCGGAGGAAACCAACCAAGCATGGGGAGAACATGCAAACTCCATGCACACAGAGATGGGAATCAAGCCTGGCAGGGACTCGAACCTGGAGCCTGGGGGTGCAAGGTGACAGTGATACAAGGTTTTCCTCCTCGTGTTTGTATGTATGTACAGAAACCAATAATTCTAACTTGACATAATGCTGTTCATACAGTATATACGCAATAGATTTATTGCGTGACTCCAGATGTGCATCTGAATTGACTCCGCCGATAACTCTAAGGAGAAGCCCTGCTATTTATCTTGAATTTTTGCAACATTAGCCATACATTTAGTCCATTTAGACATCTATCTTTCAGAATTTGTGACACAAATGCCTTTCCTGTTGTTTTTCACAGTCAAAACCAGCAGCGGGCCTCTCATAGACAGCATACGTGACATACCTGAGCATCAGTCAGCACTGCCCTTTGGTAGTGAAGTCTTGTGTCAAGCTATACCAAAGACATCCCAGGTTGAACATTTAACTGATGGTTTCAGTAACTGCATGAACTGTAGTTTTTGACAGCAGGGTAATGAGAGACACTCTTTCTTTTCCACCCACTGAGTCTGTTGGGTTTTGTTAACGCAGTCACTCTGTATACTGTAGACAAACATTCATATAACATCGAAAGAGTTATCAAGATAATTGGTTTTATAATCCACTGCAAATGCTCTTCACACACATGTGAGTCTAATATCTAACACATAGTTTACAATAACTTAGGTTATGTATTAGTTATAACATAAATTACATAGTTGTAATATTTGTATTATTTTTATGTTATGTTATAAAATACTTTATTAATATTAAAAACCACCTAGGTTTTAAGTTCCTCTTGTGCCACTGAGGCAGTTCTGGCACCTCGGGGTGTGGACCCGCAGGTCCTCTGGGGCTGTGCTGTAATGACTGGCACCAACATGTTTGGCAGAGTATTTTGTGTGTATTGTGGGTTGTGGGTATTTTGTGTGTCGTGTGGGTTGTGGGGCCTCCATGAAAGGGACTTGTTTTTCCAGTGCATCCCATGGGGCACAAAATGGTGGGCTATGGTACACCAGGTATTATGGATGGACAGGCATTTGGTCAACTGCAATAATTTATGAGAATATGAATTATGATCAATGTGATTCGTGGTATAGTGGTTAGCACGGTCGACTTGCACCTCCAGGGTCCGAGTTTGATTTCCTGGCCAAGTTCGATTCCCGTGTCTTTGTGCATGGAGTTTGCATGTTCTCCCCATTTTTGGTGGGTTTTCTCTGGGTACTCCATTTCCCAAATTGCCCATAGTATGTGAATGTGTGTGTGCCCTGCAATGGATTGGACCCTGAATACAGGATAAAGTGGTTTTGACGATGAGTCAGTGAGAGTGTTATTCATGTCACCTGTCAGTAGGGTTGGGTATCGTTTGGGTTTTTTTCGATACCGGTGCCAAATCGATACTTTGAAAACGGTACCGGTGCCAAAACGGTGCCTGAACCGATACTTTTAAGCAAAAAAATTATAGTGGATGACTCAAGAATTAATTTTTATTGAACAAAAAATTTTATGCTTAAAATTTAACAATATATTAAAAGTTTAAAGTATATATGAATATGTAAGCTTCAAATTTTAGCAATTCTTTTGCAGAAATTTCACCATATTTGCCTTTTCTGTCAAAATATGACTCCTTTCCTGACTTATTGCCCTGCACAGGACATGTATAGCCTTCTTTGCAATGGTAAATGGGGTCACTGTTGTAGTGCTACTAGTACTAGCTGAAAAGCCATAATTATAAACAGAATCCATGTTACATTAGTTTTTTACAAATCGTTTGACTATTTGTTAGCATGAATGCAAGATTTGCATTTTGCTATTAACATTACATTATCCTACTACTGACCTGCGGACAGGCTGCTGACGTCATCATAATCGGTGACTCCTTTTTGCTACGGTTTGTGTGACTGGGACTGAGGGTCGTCCACACTGATAGTGCCAGCTGTTGTCCGCAAGCTGTTAAACACGGTGCCTCCCTCTGCTTTTAACTTTATTCCATGTATTTATTCTGCTTTTAACTTTATTCCGTCTGCCCTCGAATGTTTCAGTAGATTTGACGTGTTTCCGCCTTTACACGCAACTGCTGTAAAACATTTGCTGCACGTTGCGGTGCCGGAATCCTATCTTGTGAAATACAGCCACACTTTCGACTGTTTAGTTTTAGGCATTCTAACGATAGTTGTTTACTTTAGCATGCTAAGCTATCGGTAGACCGCCTGCTGCCGTCAGAGCGAGTGTAGCGTTAGTTACTGCATTCACGCGCATGTTGGATGGTCTCTCATTTCCGGATGATTTATGCTTTACATTTTTTTATTTAATCTAATAAACGATTAATCTACAAAAATATATGAATATAGAGAACAAATATTTCAATCGACAGTTCAGGCATTTAAGTGGCACCGAAATGAGGCACCGAAATTCGCATTCTGTTTCGGTCCGGTACATACCGGTTCTATAGGTACCGGTGCCGTATTGGCACGATGCATCCGGATAACCGAGGACGGGACACGTGACCAAGGCTTCGCGCAACTGGGCGAATGCGCGCGCATGTACAACCTCCCAGCGGAACGGCTGGTTCTTTTTAGTCAACCCGTGCAACGGACTTGCGACGGTGGCGAAGTCTTTCACAAACCGGCGGTAGTACGAGGCTAACCCGAGGAAAGTGCGCAGCTGCGACACATTTACCGGTTCTGGCCAATTCTGTACTGCAGCGATTTTGGTTGGGTCGGTAGCAATCCCGTTCGCACTAATTATGTGGCCCTCGACGCAACAGCTGGCACTTCCTAGGATTGAGCCGCAAGTTCACCCGTCGGATAGCCAAAAATACCACCCGGAGATTAGCTAGCGCGACCTCAAACTCCTTGCCGTGCACCAGCAAATCATCTACTGTAGATAGACGATGCAACGGTTACGAGGGATATCCACCAACACTTTCTCCATCAACCGTTCAAACGTCGCCGGGGCGTTGCATAGACCGAAAGGCATACGCCGGAATTGCCACAGCCCGTGCCCGATCAAGAACGCGGTTTTAGGGCGGTCTTCCGGAGCGAGCTCTACTTGCTAATATCTGCTACGCAGATCTAACGAGCTAAACCAAGCCGAGCCTGCGACATGTTCCAGCGCATCATCTATCCGCGGCAACGGGTATGAGTCGACCATCTCACGCAGCTTCTGTTCGGCGACAGCCCGTTTAGCTAATGGGAGGCGTCTTGGGTGCAACCGAACAGGAGCTGCGTTCCCCGTATCAATCTTGTGCTGCACCAGATTGGTATGGGTGCAATCGCGCTCATCTACCGCGAAAACATCCGCGAATTCGTTAAGGAACGATCTCAAAGTTTCGGTCTGTGTCAAAGTCAACCCCGTGCTGCTACGTTGCAAAAGCTCGTTTAGCACGCTCGCTCGGTCATGTACCGGATGTTTGTGTGGCGCAGCCTCCAGAAGTTCCGCCCCCCGTATGTGTGCTAATTTTTCATGCGGCTGTGGTTTAGGTGTTAGTAACCTAGCTACGCCGAAGTCCCCACACAGAGTCCCGTCCGTTAGGCTGAGCACCACCCCCCACCTTTCCAAAATGTCCAGCCCCAATATACAGCCATCCTCAATGTTCCCCAGCAAAAAATCATGAACATAGCTGTGCTCCCAGCGCGTTGTCCCACACGTCCCGAACGGAAGTCGACTCCGCCAGTTGGGGAAACAGAAACGGCCGTGGGAGGTGGCTTCCCCTCGCTGCCTCCCTGACCTAGTTTAACGGCTGCTGGGGTACGTTGTCCTCGCGCCGCGGAACGTTAGAGCCGTAGTCCTGCGGTGCCGGGCCGTGACGGAACCCGCGCCGAATCGGAAGTGGAGCGATTCCCGCAGCTTCGCCCAATCCTTCCGCTCCTCGGCCCGGAGGTCCTTGAGCACCTGGAGTGCGTCGCCCTCAAGCGAGAGTGCTACACGGACCGCGATTTCCGCTGGGGACCAGCCCGCGAGATCGGCGGCGAGCTCTACCTGCGCAAAAAATGCGTAGGGTTCAACGGCGCCGTTGTAGAAAGGAAGGCGCAGCTGTAAGTCGCCTCGCCGGTTAACGGCGCACGGGGCCGGGCTTGGTCTGTGGGAAGCTCCGCCCCGAGATCCAGTGCCGGGACCCTCATCTCGCCGCTTCCGCCGCGCCGCCGTTTTTGTGCTGGCACCGTCCGGAAGGTGCTTCCTCTGCAGGAGTTCTGCTGCCACTCGGCGGCCCTCTTTGATCTTCTTCAGATCCTCCGCTTCAACTCCAACTCTTCGCTCCAACTCAGACATCTCCATCCCACTTCTGACACCAATGTAGCGATTTTCGACGCTAGCAGGGATCTTGGAGGACGAGTGAGCTTGGTGGCTACCCAATGTAATGACTGGGAGTAGTTTATTAACTCAGCACCATACACAGACACAGGTAAGCACACACACACACTACTTAACCTTGGCCGAAGCCACTAACCTAAAACAAAACGTCCCACCCAGGGTGAACACAAAACAGAACTCTGGCCCAAAACCGGCGGTTGCCAGCCCCGCCAACGCCACAATATTTTAATCACACATTGCTCCTAATTGACTCTTAAATGTTGTGCGAATATCAAAGATTACAAACTTAAAAAAAAAAAAAAAGAACCATTAATGCCATGTCTATAAACAAGCTACACTGGTCTTGTCATGGTATCCCCCTATGCTGTATGTGGAACCCTTCAGTTTCAGGGATTTAAAAACAATTTGGGTTTAACTGAAAAAAAGCCTAGAAAGCCATATCAAATGCAATAATAAAGGATCTCATAATTTCTTAAAATCCCTTCTTGTCATAGGTTGATGTCATTTGTAAATGCAGGTTACTGCACATTGACAAGTTAAGAGCTAGCATCCATAAAAGAGATCAGCATCAAGTTGAGTTTGAGATGACAGCCAGTATCTGTCACAGAAGACATTTGGCATGACAAGAGCATGCATAGACTTTTAAGAATGCCAGCTCGTGTCACGATGATGGAAGAAAAGGCCAGCCAAAAACTGCAGTCAGTTTTTCTAAACTGTGATAGTTTTACAGGATCTCACACTGAACTGAAGTTGAGGAAGAAGGCTTGGAAAACCCCAGTTTGTGGGAAGAGATAATTCCGAAGCTGAGGTGGCAAGTGAAAAGCATTGACAGTAACTGCATTAATTTCCACATGCAGAGTTTTGCATGAAAGCATGAACCATCACCTGCTCCCTACTCACTACTTTGTGACGTATCTGCATCTTCATCTCAGTCCTCATCATCTGTACACTGCTTAAATTAGTTCATTATCTTGGTGCCTATTGTGGCATCAGCTGGACTGCAGATTTTCTTTTTAAGTTTGTTATAGAGCAACGTCAGTGTTAGATAGAGCTGTGCCTCTGCAACAGACAACCTATTGAACATCTTTATGGTATATAGGCTATAGAATCGGGCAATTAGAAAAATATGCCTGTTAACCCTCTACATCTGCTTCTTTACCTAAAATAAAAAATCACAAAAGCCTTGACTAAATAAATTGGTTTTCAGCCTAGTCTTAAAGACCAAGACTGTGTCCTAAACATTAATTGGAAGGCTATTCCATAAATGTATATGAAAAGATCTGCTTCCTGCTGTAGTTTTCATTATACAATATATAAACTAATAGCCTGCACCTTTTGATTGATTTAGGCGTGGCAAATCATAAAACGTCGGAAGTTTGCTCAGGTGCTGTAGCAAGAGATCATTCAGTGCTTTGCAGTTCAATAGTATTATTTTATAATCAGTGGTGTCAAAAGTATTCATATTCATTACTTGAGTAGAAGTATAGATACTAGGCTTTAAAAAGACTTCTTTAGAAGTTGAAGTATCAATTCAAGCGTTTTACTCAAGTAAAAGTGTAAAAGTACTGGTTTCAAAACTACTTGAAGTATAAAAGTAAAAGTAATGTGAGGGGGGAAAAAGCATTAAGGATAAAAGCTTAGGCTGTGCCACGGGCCTATATACTACTGTACACTAACAACTCATAAAAAAAAGAAAAATGTGTTGTTTTTTTGCTGTATTTTTTAGCGCCCATAGTGATTTGGGATACTGTATATGGCAATTGAAAAATAATGCATTTTAGTACAATGCAAATACATTAAAGAACCATATATGTGTACTACTGAGCATTAACATGTTTTATGGAGAAGAAGATATGATAGCTAGTTGCCTATAAGTATTTTAATGGTGCAAAAAGTCAAACTTCAGAGGCATGTCATCGGTAACCTTTATTGTAATGTAAATGTACATCCAAGCTTAGCTGCAGGAATCTGTGGGGACAACATACAAGAAAATTAGTGTACCCAGGGCAGGCTTAGTAACAATTACCCTTGTATGGTTGTATATATATATATATATATATATATATATATATATATATATATATATATATATATGTGTGTGTGTGTATGTGTGTGTGTGTGTGTGTGTGTGTGTGTGTATACATCATTCCTGTTACCTTCCTGGTGCTGTTACCTTCCTCGCTGGTGCTTGGTTGTGACATTTCGCTCGAATCTTGAGTCTCTATCACGGACAGCTTCGTTTACTTATCACAACCTTATCAACCGAAATGCTATTTTATTCAAACGTCCTTGCTGGAGTGTGTGACGTGACGTGACATGTGCAGGTGCGATGGATCGCATACCAACCAATAGTGTGTCGGAATGGTATGTTTATATTTCTCATCCAACCACAATCAAATTCGCTCCATTCGGTGGCGCGATTTATTCGGATGTTTTTTTTTTGTTTTTTTTTTGAATGACAAGCTGAAATAAAATAGGAGTAACGAGGCTATTTTTAAAATCATCAACAGGAGCCCAGTGGAGAGAGTGGACAGCTTTCGATACCTCGGTGTTAACATCATGCAGGACCTGTCATGGTCCTGTCACATCAACACCATGGTAAAAAAGGCCCGGCAGCGTCTGTACCACCTCAGACGCTTGAGAGACTTCAGACTGCCCTCCAAGGTGCTCAGGAATTTCTACTCCTGCACCATAGAGAGCATCCTGATGGGAAACATCACAACCTGGTTTGGAAACAGCACCATGCAGGACAGACGAGCTCTACAGAGGGTGGTGCGATCAGCTGAGCGCATCATCCGCACCGAGCTCCCTGACCTGCACTCGATCTACAGCAAGCGGTGCTGGACCAAGGCCAGGAAGATTGTGAAGGACCTCAGCAATCCCAACAATGGACTGTTCTCTCTGTTGCGGTCTGGGACACGATTCCGCTCCCTGAAGGCCAACACAGAGAGACTGAGGAGGAGCTTCTTCCCGCAGGCGATACGGTCTCTCAATCACAACACAACACGGGACTAATTACCATCTTTTTGTAACATCCAATACTTACTGGGCATTCATGGCCACTTTGGACACATTAATGCACACTGCACTATACGTTTATATTTTTAATCTATGGACCATTGCACAAATCACTTTAAATAAGACATTTCACGAAGTCACCTTTTATGCATATTTGTACACCACAGCCATTTAAAAATTCTAAATTTCTGTTTTTTGACAAATTTCTATTTTTGACAAATTTCTATTTCTATTTTCTTTTCTATATTTCTATATTTGTTGTATTTATATTTTGCTTTTATATTGATATTTTGTTCTTATTTGTACAGTATATTTTACTTTTACTTTGTACAGTACATTGCACTAGTTAATAAAAGAAATACGTTAGAAAAATAAGATTAAGTATATTTCACTTTTGTACAGCATATTTTACTATTTTATTCATATTATCTCTTATGTATAAGCTTTTACTACTGTTTAAGGTCACTGGCAGTCGTATAAGCATTTCACTGCATATCGTACTGTGTATGACTGTGTATGTGACAAATAAAATTTGAATTTGAATTTGAAAATGTAAGTAGAAGTAAAAAGTCGGCTGAAAAATAATTACTCCAGTAAAGTATAGATACCCAAAATTTCTAGTTAAGTAAGGTAGCGAAGTATTTGTACTTCCGTTACTTGACACCTCTATTTATAATCAGTGCAATTCTTAATTCTGGACTACGTAGAGCTTGGTTGTGCTCATCATAGAACAACCTGACAGTAGGCATTTCAGTAGAATAAAGTAGTAGAGGTAACAAAAGCATGAACCAGGTTGTCTTGCATGATATTTCTTATCTTGATAGTATTTCTGAGATGAAGGAAGACTATCCTTGTACTATATTAACTAAACTTATATTAAACTATATTAACTATATTAAACATGTTTAACCTGACAGCAGATAGAAATAGCACAGACTTATTTGTAGCCATACTATCTGATATTATACAGATGATGATGAGTTCCCTGTTGAGTCTGGTTCCTCTCAAGGTTTCTTCCTATTGTCTTAAAGAGTTTTTGCCACCGTCACCCCGGTTTGCTTATCAGGAATAAACTGATAGTTATAGTCTATACTTTTTTCCATGCATTTAATGGCCATTGTTAAAAGCGCTATAAAAATATTATTGAAATGAATGAATATTATCTACATGAGTTCCAGATGAAATACTGGAATAAATAATCACATCAAGGTCTTTTATTTATGTAGACACAGAGTTTAAAACCTTATACAAATAGCCATGATTGCTACACATTTCTGCTTGGCTAGGTTTGTGGATTAATGCATGATTCACTTTTCAGCAACAATAGTTTTAACTCAGCAGAAATAATTTTTACTTTTATTAAGTGTAAGTGATTGTCCATACAAACTTTTATTCTGGGTGGTGTTTACATTCAAATTCAGCAAATGCAAGCAATAAATTGCAGAGACACTACTGTCAAATTAGGTGTTTAATATAGAGACTGAATATCCTCACTCTGCATTATTTGTCCAGGGAGACTTCAAAACTAATTTTAAGAACTATTTCGCTGAAGTGGTTGTTAGCAAAATGGCAGTGATTTATGTCCTGCATGAGCTCATAATAGTGGGCCTTTAATGAAGCCACCACACGCTTTTTGGGGGAATTGTGCATGGAGTGGATAGACATTTTAAGCATAAACTTTACGGTCCTGTGAGGTACTGAAGGACCATCGATATTCTGTTCACCTTTAAAGTAAATTAAGACTTTCCACATAATTTGTGGATTGCTTTGCTGCCTGGCTGCAGGAGGTTATCCTCACTCTACACCACATTCTAAATCAGTGGTTCTCAAACTTTTTCTGTCATTCCCCACTTAAGGGGGTGAGCAAATTTTCAAGCCCCACTTGTCAACAAAATAATAACGAAATCGGCCAAGTTTACTGTTTATTGAAATATCAATTTCTAAACCAATAAGATCAAACAACACCAAATTAAAAACAGATAAAATACACGTGCAATTGTTATAAAAGGCTTACATTGTCACTTATCTTTGCATAATTGACCCCATGTTTATTAGCTTCTCAGCAATCGTTTGTAGTTTTTTTGCACTGGCCAATTCAGTATGCAACTTTAAATGAAGCCATTTGTGCTTTGCTGTCCACTGATTCAGATTTTACCATGCGATTATCCTGCTGTCTGTATTCTGCCAGCTTTCTTTGAAAGAAGTCGAGTGGCTTATTAACGTGTGTTGTCTCTAAGTGTCTTCCTAATTTGTTGGGTCTCATGCGGTCTGCTGCCAGCGGTATAAGACACAAAACACACACAGGTCTCTCCTCTGCCCCCACCATCCCCACCATGAAGCAAGCTAGGCTTCATTAGTGGTGGGCGATATAACCAAAATCTTCTATCACAGTAGAAGCTATTTTCTACCTCGGTAACAATATATATATAATCACAATATAGCAATTTGTATCTGAAAATGCATAAATAAAAATTCAAACACAAAGAAACTGTTTTACATAATGTAATTTTATATAAACTTTGAATTGCTGAGGTTTGCCGCATTTTTTTTTACTTTGGCCATATTCGTTTGGATGCTTGGATTTCAGATGATAGAAAAGGTTTAACGTGTTTCCACCACTTGTTAAAACAGTGAACTTGCGTACCTTGCAAATCAAATTCAAAAATTCTATTTAATTCAAACCTTAAAATAAAAGACTATGAATAGGAAATAAATATGAAAAATAAAATAGGGGGTAAATTTAAATAGGAAAGAATAAAATAAAATATAAAAACTAAAGTTAAAATAAAATAACTGTACAACAATACACAATATAGAAAATATATGAAGAATATGTGAACAATAAGAGCAGCTGTACGAGTAGGAAAAGAATGGTAATGTCCAGGGTTGTGCAATCCACATGTTTAAAGTGGATCACGTTCATCTCATTCGTATCACTTTTCTTATACCCAAACTAATTCCACACCACAGACGAGGCACCTTTTTTCTTTACAATCTCCTCGTTGTTGGTTTTGTCACATATAAGCAAGCTCACTGCTCGTCTTCTTCCATTGTCGAAGTGTATGTGAAGCCAAACACATCAAAAGTGGGACGAAACCGCGGCACCCGATTGAACCAAATATCTGCGCAAATACAGCGCAGCACGACTACCTGAATAGCGCAGTGATGATCTGGTTTATTTGCGCAGCCCGGTGGATCGCGCAGCGCCGCTCGAATGCGACCCACTATGTTTTTATTTACAAACTATTTAAAATGTCAGGACTGTTTATTATTGTTTCCGCCTTGCCATGCCTGGTTTGTATGTGCGCATCCCAGAAAATGTACTTTGATGGTCGGCGCGGTTTATTTCTGTCAGAGTCGCGCAGCGCTGCCCAGTGGCTCGCGCAGGTTTGTGATTCGAGCAGCGCTGCTTAAGTTCGTCCGACGTTAAACCATTATTGTTCCACTATGGTTCCACTTTTTCTCCCGGCCCACAACTGATGTTATTTTAAATTTACTTGTATTAATGATCCATTTGTTTGTGTGATTGTTTAGTTTTGAGCGTACGCTCTTCATGATCAATAAAGAAAAGCATGAATTAGAATAGGTACTTTCCTGTTATTTCCTCCCGTTCATTGCGCCCCACCTGTCATGTCTGTATTCCCCACTAGTGGGGCGCGCCCCACAGTTTGAGAACCACTGTTCTAAATGGACAAACCCACAGGCACAATGATCTTTGTGGTTTGGAGGGAGATTGATCCGTGCTGGAAGGAGGGCAAAAACTACTAGAGGAGACTGTTCCTTAAAGAGGAGACTGTTCCTTTTAAGGTCTTTAAAAAGTAATCAGTTACATTACAGCGTTACTTTCTGATAAAAGTGACTAGTTCGGGTACTTTTCAATTGCAGAAAATGAAAACTCCTTTGTGATTCCTCATGCATGTTGTTTTAGTCAAGACCTTCATAATTATTCTACCATCATCACTCAGCCAAGTTTGGTGCATAATCTGTTAACTACTAATACCTCTATCTCACCTACGTGAGTTCACGCGGTGGCCGTAAGTATGGTTCATCATAATTCACCGCAAAGCAGCTGTTTTACTAGAGTGATTAGGTTTCTATATTTCCGCACGTCGGTCTTCGCATAGTCAAACCGCATAGGTGAGATAGGGGTATAACAGCAGGAATTGTTATTATTGAGGGGGACGAGTTATCTGGGGCGGGGCTTGTAAGACAACTTTCACACACACATAGACACAAAAACACACACACTAACGGATTGGGAATGACTGCTGTCCGGCTCATGGATTACATAAGTTGTCTGAATAACGGATTACATTTTTGAAAAAATACCCAAATAACTGAGTGCTTAAATGGAGAAATTACTCGTTACATTAAAAAAGTAATCCAAGTACTCTTACTTTGTAATGCGTTACACCCAACACTTTCCATTAAAGAGGATTGTGCTAACCACATTTGGTAAAAAATTCTGTCCTTTGCTAACAACTTTACATACACATTTTTTCTTCCTAGCTGGTTAGGAAGTTGGGGTCAGAGCACAGAATCAGTAACGATATGGTGCCCCTGGATCAGACAGGGTTAAGGGCCTTACTGAAGAGCCCACAATGGCAGCTGGGACTTTCCGACCTGCCAATCTTCTGATCACTAACCTAGAGCCTTAACACAGTGAGCTACACTGAGCAATGTATTGTAATGTATTGCGAGTGTGTGCTATAACCTGTGCAATATCTGGATGTAGTGTTTGAGTTTAGTTTCCATCAGCAATACAACATAGATGATGATGGTGGGCATATGGCCCAGGACATCCTGTTTAAGCGCATGTCTAGGAGCTGGGCAAGGAGCTCAATGCCTCCTTTAATTTGTTTAATAAAACACTTGCAGTGGGTTTGCAGAGCAACTATGGAATTCCATTTAAGGCTTGTATCAATCATAAAAATGACACCCATTATAAAATATCATTCCATGAAAGGTTTTTGCAAGGAGATCAGCAGCGACAGCATCTTAATCTGAGCCATTGCTTGTATTTTTAAGGACAAACATTATTTCCAGTAAGCACATCGGATGAAGGATTAATGAATTTATCCCTTAAACTCTGCTCACATTTTTCATACAGGAAACCAGATTAAATCGACTTCAAAATATCTGGAAACCTGAGTGGTGTGACATTACAGTACAGACTTTTGCACAATTCTTTGCATGTAGGTATTTTCCATATCCTAAACAGCACATGTCCATTACCCAGCTCTGATTACCTGTCACAGGTAGATAGCATAACTTTTGGATTTATGGTTCCCACTTTGAATATAACCTCTAGTAACCTCTGCACATGGATTCCTTTCTGTATGTACAGTTCCCCTGTATACAGGGTTAATTTATTGCCTATTTCTACACAATTGTTTTTTCCCCATGCTTGGTGGGTTTCCTCCGGGTACTCCGGTTTCCTCCCACAGTCCAAAGATATGCTGGTTAGGCTAATTGGCGTTCCTAAATTGCCCGTAGTGTGTGATTGGGTGTGTGAGTGTGTGTGTGTGTTGCCCTGCGATGGATTGGCACGCTGTCCAGGGTGTACCCCGCCTAGTGCCCGAAGTCTCCTGGGATAGGCTCCAGGTCCCCCGCGACCCTGAACACAGGATTAAGCGGTATAGAAGATGAATGAATGAATGAATGAATGAATGTTTTTTTTTCTTCTTGTATTTTGTGTACTTTGTCTCTTTTTGTTGTTGTGCTGCAGAACTATAAATTCCCTATATAAAATCTTTATAAAGATTGATCTTGTCATTAAGCTCATGTCATACCGTACAGTCATGTACAGCAGTGATTACAGCGTGGATTTTTAATCATGCAATTGTTTGTGACTTAATAATAATAATAATAATAATAATCCAGTGTAAATCAGCAGCTAAACTCAAAAGCCTGCGAAAAGCAAGTTAGCTTTTTAAGCTCAGCGAGAAAGTGTGCACTAAGTTGAGGTAAGTCAGGATATTGGGTGCGTGTGCTGAAATTTTAAGCAGCATGCATGTGACTTTCACCATGACATTACACTCAAATAATTCAATTAGTATGAACCTAAAACCAGAAGCAGATAGCGCTGTACAGTGTCCATGTTATCAAACAAACAGCATGCCTTTCAGGAATAACATGGCTGTATGTAAATTCTCTTTGCAACTATGTTGAAGTTCATGCCATTAAAGATGTCCAAGTGATTCTCATCTCACCTGGTGATTAGGGGAAGTGAAACCGTCAAGAAACACCCCCATCCCCCCACCCCTCCAGATCAAAATTAAGCATTTATTTTCAAAAATGATATTTTTAACGAGTACCAATTTATGTGCAAGTCCGGTGTTACAAAATCACCCTATTGTGCTCTTACTTGCCCGAGCCGCCTTTTTTGGTCTTAAAGGATCTGCCCTGTTGACATACGGCACAAGATCCTGTTTGACTGGCTATTTTCACAGAACAATCTCTGGCTGTTTTACTCTCAGACAACAATAATTTGTAATCCATAAAGAACACGACTGAGTTCATGAGGAGTGAGTCAGTATCTATACAGAACAGCCTGCAGTCAACACCCTCTCCTACTATAAAGTGTGATGACTATGGCATTACTCCATTCTGCATTGTAGTCGGTATGGAATCATCATTATCCTCATCTTCCTTCAGTCATGCTGTAGCTGACTGTCCTCCCTCTTCATCACTTTTTCCCATATAGGTAAAATAAAGTACATTTCCTGGATAGTTCATCATATCGTTATCCATCACGCACTGCAAGTCCAGTACACCACGCCTGCTTTTCTGCAGCACCAACTCAGAGTTCGTTAGATTAAAATCATGTTGCATTATCGGGATGCTGTATAATAAGTAACATACAGTTATTTGATGCAATCATGGCTCAGTTTCTGGAGCGCTCACTCTGGTGTCTCTTCATGGCCACTATATAAAACAAAAAGTATTGTGTACAGTAAATAACAGGAGGGAATGAGGAAGCAGTTTCAGGCAAAGCAGCAGTTATTTTGCTTGGATTATTAACCTCCAACAAGGTTAAGAAAGAAACAAGGCAGCTGTGACGATGCCTTAAACTTATGCTGAAAAGTGGTTAATTACTTTCTGTGTGGCATCATACTGAGTGACATCACGTTCAGTGACATCATAGTGTGATGCTTTTATCCCAGCACACCCTATACTGCAGACACACACACACTTTAAGGCCCAAGTGGACATCAGCCCTATATAGTGTGTGAAGTGAGTGTGGTGTACCCGGGCGGCGATGACTTTTTGTAGGTCTTAACACACTCAAAAAACACACAGGTTGTGTGGTGCACCTGGGAGGCAATGGGGCAAGATGCTTGGGCCCGCTAATCATTTCTTTCTTAAACTTCATCAATTAATTGATTTATTTTCCAATTTTAATACACACAACATTTTTAACACTCTAGAATGTTTTATTTTTTTCAACATTCATCCAGTATTTCATTTCGAATTACAAACAATTTTCAAATCCAACAAATCCTTTACCATGGTGGCAAAAAATATAATAACTGTGAAGGTCACACTACTGGAATTTGAGTCACTTTAGATACCGGCAGTGAGCAACGTAAAGGCGATCAGAGTCGACATCGCTGGCACGAAGTGAAACATCACTGCTACAAAAAAACTATTAGAATTTAATTTCAAATCTGGAATAAATTGACACAACGTTAGCAAGATTGTCAGAACGCACACACACACACGCACACACACACACAAACAGTGTGTCCACAATTCAAACTCATCGCCAAAATATCATCGTACCCTTTGGTTAAAAAAAAAAAAAAAAGTCACATGACCTAACCCTGAATTAAGAAAAAAAAAAAAGTACACAAATAAAAATATTCAGTGGTTTCAGTTTTCAATCTGGCAGTTTTATGTAACACTGAAAACTGTTTAATAGAAAATCAGGAATATGTAGTGTGCTTATTACAAAACAAAACCAAATCGAATCATTTTTGAGCAGATTAAAAGTTAAAAAGCAGTGGCTTATCAGGACTAGGAGCTGCACAGATGAGGCAAGTAATATGGGCACGAATCATCACCAGAGCCATGTCGACTAGTCGAGTGACAAGGTCAGGGGTCACCGCCATGGCGATGTCACTAGTCAGGTAACGGCTGCTGGGTATATCAGATGCAAGGTCATGTGACTTGAATGAGAACGGCAGATTGGAATCCCCATGACATTGTTCCTCTGTGCGTGTGTAGTGTGTTCGATAATACCAGTGCTAGCAACAGCTAAAGTGAGGCGTCTGGTTTTCTTCCTTCTTCTGAACCTCAACTGGACTGCCCTTCAATAGTGCAATATAATAGACAGATTTAGTTCTTTGACTTTTACTGCACTGACTTATTTGCTTTACCAGTTAATCATGTAGACTAAAAAAGCCTCGTCATCATTGTGGCAATCGGGAGTCGTGCAGCCCCTAGTCCATACACAGGTACACAAAAACCTCATCTTTTACATCTTTTACTCAGTCCTGCAAACACTTCAAATATACACACATCATATTAGGTTAATCAGTGAACATCTAAAGTAAATATCTTCGACCCTAAGCTCTGTAAGATGTTCTGCACATCATGGAGAGAGATGTTTACTGGAGAGCTCGAGATGGAGCAGCTTCTCCAGGGTCGATGTGCGGATGAGCAGCGGAGTAGTGGAGGGATGTTTTGTCATTATAGTCTGTTGCATCTTTGGTCTAGACGGACTGCAAGAATTAAAACATAACCTTTTCTCCTCAGCAACTTTGGGGGAGGGAGAGGGGCTGAATTTATAGTGGTAAATACCAGGAGTTTTCCTGCAACACCAGACAGAAGTGGAGTCGTCAGGAAGAGGGGACACGGAAACAAGAAACCAAAAACAAAGAAAGGTAACACCATGTAGGGGGGTGGGGGGAGTTAGAGGGCCAGCCCTTAGTGTGTGCTCCACTAATCAGGGCAGATCTTCCAGCTGCCCAGTGGAATCTTCTTCTGGGTAAAAAAGACAGAATGGCTGAAGAATGTTCTAGCAGATCCTGGAAAAGGAAAGACAACAACAGGTAAAGTATAGCCAAAAGTACAGCTTTGGGACATTATATTAGGTACACCTCGCACTTGAGTACATCTATTAACCACTGACCAAATACTAACTATGCGCACTCACAGTAGAAGGTGTTATGTTGTGTATGTTTATGTGTATCAAGTTAATTAAATGAAATGAGTTTAATGAAGATGTATTTTGATTATTTTTAGTGGAACAGGTTAATCCAGGCTCTTACTGAGGTTAAGGCGCAAATTATTTCTGCTATACTTTTAACTTCACCTTTGCGCACACGCCTAAACACAAGAAATGTAAAGCAAACATCAACAATGAACTGGTGTGACTAATAAAACACACACTGGCAAATTTAATAGGGGCATTAAGCTCTAGACCTTTGTTCGCACAGTCATGTGATTGGCTGAATGTGCTGGTCTACTGTTCCCATTAAAGTGGATGCTATGAATAATAAATAAAATGAAAGACTATATTGATTGACTCAGAAATATTCTCTGCTTAGGTGTGTATCTACAACAAGCATGAGGGGAAAAAACTGCTTTTTCTTTTTTTTCTTTTGGCTTAGACTTAAGCCAGCTAAAACCTTTATTTATTAATCACATTTTTTCACAAATTCCATCTTTGGATTTTAAGGAAGCTTGGTTCAGAGTGTCAGGCTTGAAACAGCGCCCCTAGAGTAGACAGCATTAAGAGCTTTGCTTAAGGGCAAAGCTCTTAAGCAAAAGAAGAATGCACCAGTTGCATTTTGGTGGAACTGGGACTTGAACCACCGACCTCCTGATCAGCAACCCAGAACCTCTTCCCTCTAATATGACCTTATATAAGGACAGCCCCCTTCCACCTGGCTTGCTGTTCATATCTGCTGTTCTCTGGAGAGGCGTGGCTCAGCAATGTCGTTCATTTCCATAAAAACTAAAATGGCGCGTTTGGTGGAGAGGTGAAATATAGGAAGTGTGAGGGATAAATAAATGCATTGTCTGAGGGCTATTTCAGCTGGGGCATTACCACAAACACTCTGGGGGAGCTCTAAGAGCTTCTTAATTTGTGTAAGAAAGAGTTACATATGGGACCTTTAAGCATGTATTAGGTTAGTAGAATTTTAAGAATGGATGGAGATGGGTATTTTTTTTTTATTCTGTTCTATCCAGGAACTAAAATAAATGAAAAAAATATGAAATGTTAGTCTTAATATGCAGCCACTTTTACATCTGATGTAGCTTACAGTTCTCTCATCACACAGTATTCGATTATGTTAATAAACGAGGGTGTGAAGTTTTTACTGAATATACTGTAGCCCATTATAAGTAATTTCAGCTTAAACATAAGGATTTAGTAAAACAGTACATAATGATGCAATGAGTTTCCTTTTGTTACTGTCATCAACATCAACACTCAGGAATGTAGTTGCAACACCAACTGGACAAATAACAGTGATTTGCCGTCACAGGGTGCACTATTATTTGAGTGATACTTCCGTTGATGTGCTGGTATGGATGTGGCAATACCCTCGTCAAGCTGTCTTTGTTTTAAAGCTTTATTTAAACACTAACATGTCGAAGAGTGGTATGACCAAAAGCATAACTGCACAAGTCAGGGTTATTTCTCATGATATGCTTTTTCAGGTTTAAGGTAGCACAGGTACACACTCTGATGTCGTGCAAAGCATTCAAAGCAAACAATAACTGCAATAGTCAGACTTTTGACTTAGACCCTTAAAACAAGATAGTGTTACTCACTCCTGGACAGAAACAAAAGTTATGGAAAGGAAAACTCACTTGGTGTTCTTCTCGAGACCGAGGTTGTGTTTTCGTTTTCCTTTAATATGGTGATGGAATACTGGGCAAAGGAAAAAATAAGCAAATGAATACAATGCAGTTTATGATTTACAATTACAGTGGTGTGAAAAACTATTTGCCCCCCTCCTGATTTCTTATTCTTTTGCATGTTTGTCACACAAAATGTTTCTGATCATCAAACACATTTAACTATTAGTCAAAGATAACACAAGTAAACACAAAATGCAGTTTTTAAATGAGGGGTTTTATTATTTAGGGAGAAAAAAAATCCAAACCTACATTTTCCCTGTGTGAAAAAGTAATTGCCCCCTGAACCTAATAACTGGTTGGGCCACCCTTAGCAGCAATAACTGCAATCAAGCGTTTGCGATAACTTGCAACGAGTCTTTTACAGCGCTCTGGAGGAATTTTGGCCCACTCATCTTTGCAGAATTGTTGTAATTCAGCATTATTTGAGGGTTTTCTAGCATGAACCGCCTTTTTAAGGTCATGCCACAACATCTCAATAGGATTCAGGTCAGGACTTTGACTAGGCCACTCCAAAGTCTTCATTTTGTTGTTCTTCAGCCATTCAGAGGTGGATTTGCTGGTGTGTTTTGGGTCATTGTCCTGCTGCAGAACCCAAGATCACTTCAGCTTGAGTTGACGAATAGATGGCCGGACATTCTCCTTCAGGATTTTTTGGTAGACAGTAGAATTCATGGTTCCATCTATCACAGCAAGCCTTCCAGGTCCTGAAGCAGCAAAACAACCCCAGACCATCACACTACCACCACCATATTTTACTGTTGATATGATGTTCTTTTTCTGAAATGCTGTGTTACTTTTACGCCAGATGTAACGGGACACGCACCTTCCAAAAAGTTCAACTTTTGTCTCGTCGGTCCACAAGGTATTTTCCCAAAAGTCTTGGCAATCATTGAGATGTTTTTTAGCAAAATTGAGACGAGCCTTAATGTTCTTTTTGCTTAAAAGTGGTTTGCGCCTTGGAAATCTGCCATGCAGGCCGTTTTGCCCGGTCTCTTTCTTATGGTGGAGTCGTGAACACTGACCTTAATTGAGGCAAGTGAGGCCTGCAGTTCTTTAGATGTTGTCCTGGGGTCTTTTGTGGCCTCTCGGATGAGTTGTCTCTGCGCTCTTGGGGTAATTTTGGTCGGCCGGCCACTCCTGGGAAGGTTCACCACTGTTCCATGTTTTTGCCATTTGTGGATAATGGCTCTCACTGTGGTTCGCTGGAGTCCCAAAGCTTTAGAAATGGCTTTATAACCTTTACCAGACTGATAGATCTCAATTACTTTTGTTCTCATTTGTTCCTGAATTTCTTTGGATCTTGGCATGATGTCTAGCTTTTGAGGTGCTTTTGGTCTACTTCTCTGTGTCAGGTAGCTCCTATTTAAGTGATTTCTTGATTGAAACAGGTGTGGCAGTAATCAGGCCTGGGGGTGACTACAGAAATTGAACTCAGGTGTGATAAACCGCAGTTAAGTTATTTTTTAACAAGGGGGGGGCAATCACTTTTTCACACAGGGCCATGTAGATTTGGAGTTTTTTTTCTCCCTTAATAACGTAAACCTTCATTTAAAAACTGCATTTTGTGTTCAATTATGTTATCTTTGACTAATAGTTAACGGTTGTTGATGAGCAGAAACATTTAAGTGTGACAAACATGCAAAAGAATAAGAAATCAGGAAGGGGGCAAATAGTTTTTCACACCACTGTACATAGATGATGGTGAGATTTGAATAACAGTTTACAGAGAGAGAGAGAGAAAGAGAGAGAGAGAAACTTGTGTGGACATGTCTGGTATTCCTGCTTTGACACCATCACCACTCCCACCTCTCCACTTCTCCTGCACATTCCATTCCATTACTGCTCTCACCTTGCTCTTACACTTGATCAGTAACACATATCTAACATACCTATTTCAGATTTACTTATTAAGCAATGTTTCTAGTGTTTTCTCTCTTTTCTATATTTCTTTTCTTTCTTTCTTTGCATAAATTGACCAGTAAAACAGGTTGCTACAGGAGATCAGATATGGGTCGCGTAAGGTAACATTAACTCCGAATCCACTACGCCGGCCTGGAGGCACCACACCTTAAAAGTAAAGTCAAGAGGGTGGCTGAGGAAAAGAGAGAGATAGAGGAGAACAGTGTGAATCAATGAGTACTACAGTTTGGCAAGTAGCTCAAATATGGGATAAGATTAATAATAGGAGAGAGAGAGAACAAACTCAACAAAAGAGGGGTGACGTTAGAATGATTAATGATTAATGAATGAGCAGTGTGTGAATTTGCACAGCTACAGCCTGTACACTTCCCAGCAGGTGAAAATGAAAAGAATGCATGAACTGATGCGTAGCAAAGTCTGTGGCTAGTTTAGACTTTTTCTATCACTTAATAATTAGGCATTTTTATCCCAGTCTGCATTCCAATGTCAAGCTTTTTGTTACTTCAGTGCAAGGACATATAAATAAAACTTTCTTTGAATTTCACTTTACCATCAAGCAGACAGCATATGACCACATAAAGCAATGATAACTACGATAAGCTGTATTTGTGATCCTACCAAAGTGTATTTGAGAATCAGATCATAAATAATATATCTAAAATGTTTCAAATTGTCCCACTTGCAGCTAAAAACAAGCACTAAGAGAGTTAAGCACAGATAAGGTTTGGAAGAGAGGTCCAGTTCATCAGCAGTTGGTTAAACTCACTCTGAATCCTTCCGCTTCTTCTTGATGCAGCACACAATAATGATTGCCAGGACCAACAGGACAGCGATGACGATCCCAGCGATGGCTCCACTAGACAAGCCTTCTGGATCCTGCTCTAATGCATCTGCAGGGTAAACCACAAAAAAGTTCAAACAGTAATAAGGACATAATGCTGGACCAGTGAATTTGTCACAGCAGCACCACAAGCCTGATTTGTAATTAATTTGAATATGGATTTGCAATAAAATTATGTTTGTGCATGTCTTTACCCTTCATGGTGAGAGTGAGGTTGGTAGATTTTGAGAGTCCGGTCATGGGATTTGATGCTTCACAAGTATATATCCCGCTATGCATGTATTCCAGATTCGGAAACATCAAGCATGAATTTGTTTGGCCATCAATAGTTGTGCCGTTGAACTTCCACACAAACGTGGGCAGCGGTACTGAGGCATAGGAGCAGTTTATCATCCACGGCTGGCCCACCGTGCCCCGATGGTCACCCTTTATCACCACATCATCCGGTCCATCTGAGAACCAAATGCAAACAAAAGAATAAGTTACATTAAAAGATAAGTCATTATTATGTTAGACTTGGTCTAGATTCTCACAAGAGGCTTTAGTAATTCTGCCTTAATGTTTTAATTAACAATCATCATCCTAAAAACACAGTTGATTAACTTACAATAGACCATCAATTGGTAAGTGCCAGCATCGCTGCTGATTTTATTCTTCAGCTCGCATTTGTACACTCCGGCGTCGCCCTTCTGAACAGGGGACACGGTGACTGTGCTCTTGTCCGCGCTGAACATGATGTGCTGGGTGCTGCTCAGAGGTTGGCCATCCTTACTCCACTGCATTTGGTCTGCTTTGCCTGCTTGGGCTGTGCATGTCAGGTTCACTGTACTGTTACCAGCAATAAGGGGAGAATTCGGCCCGGTAATGTTCGTGCCTGAAATGGCTTCTGTTGAAAAGAATGAGAGAAACCAGACGAGCATGTTTACACACATTTCAGTTCATTCCTTAAAGTAATTATTGTGATTGCATATTGTGATGTCAGTTTGTTATCAGAGCCAGTGGAAGCATATAGATAGACTCTAGGACTCATCACCATGGTGCACACATGCTTTATTGATGGACAGCAGATCCAAAGCCTATTCCAGTAACACTCAGACAAGAGAATTAATCCCAGATGTGTTGCAGGGAGTCATTTCCATCCATGTTTGCACATAAATTCATTCACTCATTCACATCTAAGGGAAATCCGGTGTAGCCAGATTTAATAAGACAGCGTGAGGAAACCAGATTTCACAGGGAAACTCACACAAACCAAAGGAAAACACAGTAACCCTAAAGCTGTGAGGCAGGAACACCACCTGCTCCACTACTGCACCACCTGGAATCATAAAAGTGGATGTGGTATTGACATTTACATGCTTTTTTAAATTTTATTTATGGACCAGGATTTAATTAAGGACCCTTTTAAAATATATACATTCCTGTGCCTAAGAAAAAAAAAAACTTTTAGGCCAGGACCACTTGCTCAAATGTCATGCATAATTCATTCTCAGGGTCAAATCCCATCTTAAAAGCAGCCACGTTGAATAAAACATGTAATTGTTACAATTACGTAAGTGTTCCCAGGGTCTCTTTAGCTCATAAAGGAAACTGAAAAAAGCTGTTTCCCAGCAGTCTTTTTGTTTGACAGAATTCTTTCCTCAAGACATCCAAAACCACCAAAAATGATAATCATTAGTTTTGTCATACCTAAAACATTTTAAAATGTTTCCAATTAAACTAATATTCAGGAATTAGGTCACATTTGTCTCTAACAGAATAAGATGGTTAATGAGCAGGAAAACTAGGGAACATACTGTAGGACCCTGGGAACATACTGTAGGTACAGTCCTTCTTGGAGGTTTTGAAAAAAAGCCAAATGCAAGCAGTGTCTCAAACTCAACAGTGTTAAAAGACACAAATGTCAGAATAATATGTCTGACTTGTTTTAGTTAAATCATTCATCTTTACTTTTCAAAATGCTACAAGTCAATCTATTATAGTTTTGTCCCAGTGGATAAATCAGTCTGCACTTGTGTTTGTTTCAGTGTAAATGTACAATTTAGTATCAATATGCTGGTTGAGTTTTATTTAAACAATATAACAAATTCATGCTTTTCATTGTGTTTTTAGCGAGTCACAGGCAACAAATTAGAACAACAAAATTACTTTTTAATTGATACAGATTGCTGGGGATAATAACAAGCATTAAACATTATCTACCCTCATCCTCTGCCCACTTCAGCTTCACCACAGTACCTGATGACAGAGTAATAAGCTGTAATGGCAGCTTAATGCTGCTGGGGAAACTGCAACGGCAATAACAGAGTGTAAACATTTAAAACTTTTAAATTAGGAGATATCATGAAATTATTTGCCAGATTGAGTAAAAGTCTGAAAACGGTCTTTATCGCGTTTTGCAGTGAAGCCCATCAAATATTAAATAAAATTTTAATTATTCACCTGCAACTATTAACCTGTGACAAACCTGGCCATTTATTCTCAATTCCTCCAGCTTAGACCATATTCTAAATGTAAAACTCTACAACACGCTATCTATATAACATGGAGTACTTTGTGCACACTGTAATCCTTTAAACACACTGTAGCCAACCACATAACCACACTCTTCTTGTCTCTCCTCACTTTTTAAAAACATGGTGATTACTGTACAATGGAACAGTGGAATGCCTAATGGAGAATTAGAGCAAACAACCGCATTTGCCACTGAACGACACCTACTGAACAACATTCTCTAAATGCCTTTTCTCAGTCGCTCGGCTCAAATCACATACGCAGGCCATCCTCTTTAACTGTACCTGCAAATTTTCCATTTCTTAAATGGATGCCTGTTATACACTTCTTAGAATTAAAGTTTTCGTTGTGTAAGTAATGACATTTGTGGAACAGTTACACTCTTTGTTTCTGCGGCTTTTACCCGTCATGTATTATAAATTGGGGTAAATACTAACCATAGCAACGACACACATAGGAAAGCTGTCTACCGTTGCTCTGAGCAAACAATCCCTTGTTATGCATGCACACACATGCACGCACACACATACATACATATAGCAATCTCTCTGCTGCATTCAGGCAGTCTTTCATCAATGACTCAGAGTCCAGGCTTTAGAGAGCACTCTGGCATTAGGCAAGTTTATATTCCCCTGTGGAGAAAGCAGTATCCAAGCACAAGTCTATGGCTTTGGAGAGCTGTGTGAGTTCAGAATTAACTGACAGCAGAATAAGAAAGGCCTGTAAATCCCAGACATGATAGACAGACAGAGTAGTCCACTTTTCCCAACCACTGCATCTTTATCTGCTTAAATAAACTTTTTTCGCACTAATAAATTAACGTTTTGTATTCCGTTTAATTTGCCATTAAGCAACTTAGCTTGCTACATACAGTATATATCCGAGCATCAGTGAGAAAAAAAGTAGCAATGCAATAAGACACATCTGTTAGCTGACATAAGGAAAAAAAAAACTTTTAAATCCTACGGCCTCCATCACACAAGACCTCCTCCCATTTATCATTAATAGCACTGAACAGCTCCTTAACAACTGATCATCTAGAGTTAATCCCTTAAACATCAGGAATAGGAACCCGTATCACCTCTCTCTCTCTCTCATCTATCTATAAATTCATTCAGATCCTATCTATCTATCTATAAACTCATTCAGATCCTATCTATCTATCTATCTATCTATCTATCTATCTATCTATCTATCAGTAAACTCATTCAGATCCTATCTATCTATCTATCTATCTATCTATCTATCTATCTATCTATCTATCTATCTGTAAACTCATTCAGATCCTATCTATCTATCTATCTATCTATCTATCTATCTATCTATCTATCAGTAAACTCATTCAGATCCTATCTATCTATCTATCTATCTATCTATCTATCTATCTATCTATCTGTAAACTCATTCAGATCCTATCTATCTATCTATCTATCTATCTATCTATCTATCTATCTATCTATCTATCTATCTATCAGTAAACTCATTCAGATCCTGGACAAGTCTTGTATGAGATTAAACCAATACCAGGTACAAGTGCTGGTCGTGAAACATTCTGATCAGCTAAGGGTTTCTATAGGTACTATGATACCACATATAAGGCTACATGAACGAATATACACCAGCACAATGAAGCTCTCAGAATGTTTTCAAAAGTGCAAAATCTTAGCTCAGAAACTTCAGTCAGTTTAGAGGCACCAGATAGCCTAATCTGCATTTTTCTTGGACTGTTTGAGGAAACACAAGTATTTGAAAGAAATCCACCAAGCATGCTGAGAACATGCACCAGAAACTCCACACGTGAGGCAGGAATCAAAGCCTTAACCCTGGAGGTGTGAGGCCACAGTTCTAGCACCCTTGTGCATTGTTTGGTAGTAATAAAAAAAGCAATAATCCCTAATTTCGCTAAGTATTTAGACCCTTGACTCAGACTCCGTTGATAATCTTTACCTGTCTCTGGAACTGGACTCCATCTCGTGCAAATATAATGGATTGGACAGTGCATCTCAAAAACAAAGTCCTGAGTCCAAGAAATTACACATAGATGATCTTCATGATCAAATTGTGCATAAAACTATTTTTTTACGTAATACTCCCAAGAGCACAAATGTACCACATGGAAACAGCAGGACTTTTTCTAGAATTTGATAGGAGCCCATTAGCCAGGCAGATAAAGGTTTTTCCACAGAAATAGGAGAACCTGCCAGGAGGACAACCTTCTCAGAAACACTCCATCAATCAAACTTTTATAGTAGAGTAACTAGGTGAATGGCACCCAAGCTGGATGAACTCCAATGTGCTTTCTCTTTTGTAATCCAGGTACTGTTTAATAACTGGTAATACAGTACCACCCTTACGGTAAAGCTTAGCAGTGATAGCATTGTGATATTGAGGTGATTTTTAGGGGCAGGGTTAAAAGACTGAGTCAGGGTTAGAACTGAGTCAATTAAAGTAAAACTGAAACCTCAGACTGAAGTGACATTCTGCATGACAAAAACTCAAAGCATACAGAAAATGCAACATTTGAATGACATGAGGACACGTCTCTGAATGTCTTTGAGTGACCCAGTTAAAACTTGAACTCAATAGAGAATCTGTGAAGATATGTGAAGATAGCACTTAACTCAAGAGGTCATTGACAGAAAAAAAAAGAAAGATGACTCCAAAATCAACTTGAAAAAAGACCTGCAAAAAGAGCTTCTATAGAGTGCTGAGTCCATACACTACTCTACGTACAGTACATGGGAAGGTTCAGTTTGTCGTTTAATGAATTTGCAAAAAATTTAAACGCTTGATTTCATTAGGGCAGATTTGTTTATACTTATCAATCAAACTTATATCTTTAAGTAAGGTTATGTACAGTATAATGTCTGTGCGAGCCAAACTGTGCCTACTGTATGTTGATCTCGATCAGGACACGAGGATGTAAGTTCATGTAAGTTCAAAAGGAAGTTTATTAAACACTTCATCTGGGAGACAAAACAAACAGAGATAAACAGAACTTGACATAGCCTATAACAGCCAAGGGCCAGGCGATCGGCGACAAGAATAAACCGAGCTAGACTGAAATCGTCAAAAACACAAGACAAGACAGGTCATACATGATAAGGCATTCAAGATAGCAATCCTTTTTAAAGTCTGAAAGGAATTCACAAGAATATATACTTTGCAACGTGTGTTATCTCTTGAGTTTAGTTTATGCAATGACATCATGTGTCTCCCATCAAGAACTCCTGTGAACAAGAACAGTTACGTTTCGAGTTGTAGTTCTTAGCGGCCATGTATAGGCTGATGGCTCAGATCTGACAGTCACCCATAAAGTGAAAAGTGTGTTCCCAAACACGAGGAGCCTGATTGGACGAGACTCCATGCGCAATTACCCCTTACACAAGCTACAAAACTAACTAGCTTCTAACGCAAGGCTGAATCCCAAATCCGTTATCAAGAGCACTTCTCGTTATTTGAAAACAAGGGTTCATACACCCTACATATTGTATGTAGAACACTAACATTCCATTTAACGCTAATTGGGATTCAACACCGGAAATATTTAAAGTAAACCTCGTAAGTTTCTCAGGACTGTCCACCACCTCCATGATTTATTCTCCTCAAATCTCCAGACTGCCTAGATAGTACTGAATTTAAAACTACTTTTACCCCTGTTAATACTACCAGTCGCTCGATAACTGTTGGTCACCAGCTTCACCAGTCACGGAAGGAAGGATATGTGTTGAGCAAAATAACTGGATCATTAAACAAACAGATCATAATATGTTGAAAAGTATATGGTGTTTGCAGCAGCGCCCTCGTGCCTACAACAGCATCACGGTACAGAAGTGTGACATTGCTTTATTTGCACAGCTCGCTAATCAAATGCCCATTATCAAATTGATCATTACTTTGATACTTTTCTAAGAAATTACAGTAGATTGCTACCATATAGGATCCCTGGCTAAAACTTTCTAGGTTTTTATTTTTTTTAACATCATAAGTTTTTTATGGAAATCAGTTAATTTAGCTCATGAAGGACTCACCGATAATGGACACTATGCTGACATCTGAAGAGACATAGCGCAGAGTCTTGCTGTTGTAGGCCATGCAGCTGTAGTTGCCGCTCTGTTCTACTCCCGTGTTTAAGAAAACGAGCGTGGATGTCTTCTGGGGAAGTGTGACTCCATTAAAAAGCCATATGAAGTCAGCAGCAGGACTGGACGTAGCTGAGCACGTAAAGGTCAGGTTCGATCCCTTCTTCAGAACATCCTTAGGAGGATCTTGCGTTTTCTTGATGAGCTCAGGGCCATCTATAGATTAAGGGGAAGGTTGTGTTTTTTTTATTTTTTTTATTTGCAGTTTGACAGTAACATATGTTAAAAAATTAAGAAAAGAAAAAAAAAAAAAAAAAAAAAACAGTATTTGACATTTAAAACTTTTATTAAAAGGTATCAGAGGTACCTAATTAGGTGTGTGCAATGGAAGGGTCACATGACCTCAGTAAAATTACACCATTTCCTGGACGCCCTAGTTTTTGTGAGAGAACTGTTACATGGCGCAGTATGGAGAGCCACGCCATGAGATGTTAAGGCATTGGACTACGGTTCGGAAGATCCCAGGTTCAAACCCCACAACCACCAAGTTGCCACTGTTGGGCCCTTGAGCAAGGCCCTTAACCCTCAACTGCTCAGATGTATAATGAGATAAAAATGTAATTCGCTCTGGATAAGAGCGTCTGCCAAATGCCTAAATGTAAATGTAAAAAAGGAAACAAAAGAAAACTTAAAACACAAAATAAACATAGCATCGCCGTCTACGCGAGAACGGATGAGAAATGAGACTAAGGCTCCTCTCTGGGCATTCGCCCTTACCGAGGATTTATAGACAGAGAGTTCTGTTTTCTATTAACTTAAACTGAGGACACACGCTGAACTGCTGTCATGACCAGTGTTTGGGGACGTTACTTTTTAAAGTAACTAATTACTAATTACAAAATCACTGTCATTAAAAAGTACATTAGTTACAAATCAGTTACATTACAGCATTACTTGCTGATAAAAGTAACTAGTTTGAGTACTTTTCCATTGCAGAAAATGAAAACTCCTTTGTGATTCCTCATGCATGTTGCTTTAGACAAGACCTTCATAATTATTCTACCATCATCGCTCCGTCAAGTTTGGCCCATAATCTGTTAACTACTAATACCTCTATCTCACCTACGCAGTTTCACGTGGTGGCCGTAAGTACGGTTCATCATGATTCACCGAGTTCTGACACTGTGATTAGGTTATTAGGAAATTATCTTTCCTGAAGAACCTCGCGGAACTTTGGGTCGGTCACTCACAGCGGCTCATAGTGACTAACATCGTTTCTCACCGCGAGTCAAACCGCATAGGTGAGATAGGGGTATAACAGCAGGATTGACAGAGGGGGAGGGTTATCAGGGGCGGGGCTTGTAGAACGACTTTCTCACACACACACACCACACACACACACTCTAACGGATTGGGAATGACTGCTGTCTGGCTCACGGATTACATAAACTGTCTTAATAACTGTTTACATTTTTAAAAATATAACTAAATAACCGAGTACTTAAATGGCGGACCTAATGCGTAGGTTACTTGTTACATCAAAAAAGTAATCCAAGTACTCTAATCCAACTACTGTTACACCCAACACGGGTCATGAGATACACAGGATCTTTACCAGATCTCTACCACATTGCTAAAAGAAAAATGAAAATAAAAGAATTTTCTGCTTCACAACCTTGGACTGCTTTCCAGCTGCTATGCTCTTTACTGATATACCCAGCGTCAGGTGTTTATCAGTGTCTCCGTTTACATCACCCTCACACTGCAGGCTGCCAGTAAACCACACCCTTCCTCCACTTTAACAAATGGCATCATGCTGACTGATTAATTATTAAAACCCAAGACTCGAACACATTTCTGCTCCAGGATCAATCAGGGTTTGAACACTGAATGAGCTAGAGGGATCTTGAGCTCCAAGAGATCTTGGGCTTTAAGAAGGAAGCTACTGAAAAATACTGACAGGTCTTATAGTTAATAAATGGTATACCTTTAAAATATATACGAGGGAAGCTAATGAAGAAAAACTGTTTGATCAATTTCAGAATTGTCTTGCCTGGGATGGTTCAAACTAAAGAACCACTGCTCACAACAACAGCATACACCCTATATGATATAGTTTAAGCAATCAGAACAAGATGATCAGACCAAAACATCCAAAGCTGACAGAGACATATCCCAGAAAACATGCAGCTGTAGTCTTGTGTGGCCAATAAAACATGACCACCTTCACATATCAGACTGTGGTGCTCCATACAGTTACTGGTCAAGAAGTGGTGCAAATCTAGGTGTGTGTTAGCATAAGAAACCACGCTTCTCATGTAGGAGTAGAGACTCCTTACTGGAAGAGAGCTGCACGTTTATCAGTAAAGTTTTTGGGGTTTTTTTTTAGACCGATGTTTTTACCTCCTGATAAACATCACTGAGCATACCTTTCATTGCTTATCAGTCTTACCCCGGCCACATGTAAACAGTCTGAGCATAAATAGCACTCACCATATTATATATGTTTATCTACAGTTCACATTTTGCAACCCGGAAACATGCAATGGGACAACATTAAAGCAACCGTATAGACAGCAGGATACTCTAATGAATGCAAACTAGTGAGGTTCATCATCATAGCACAAAAAACACAAACAGACAAAATCTGGAAAATTAACAAGGTGGATACAGTAGGTACAACATTTTCGCGTGTGGGTACGTAACACACTTCAAATATAACTCTTTGTTTGGAGAGCCTGTTGTTCAAGTGTGTCATAGTGTCTGATTTGCATGGATCACTGCAGGGTAAAGGTTGTTATTAAGTCTGAGTCTCTCCCATTCTACTGTATGTATAGAGGACTGTATGGACCAGAGGCAGCCGAGTCCCACAGCCAATAAACATGATGTCCTTAAAGAGTACTGAGCCTTTATCTAAATTTCTGCTTATTTTTATGATGTTCTTAAAAAGTAATTCAATTCTGTTAGTTCCAGCGCTTAGTGAGCAGGATGGTCAATTTACTACATTAAAAGTGCTTATAATTTGTGCAGCGGCTTAATTTTATTATTCAGTCAGTACAAAAACCTTCCCGATTCACTCAGCATCAGTGTTCCACCAAAAATTAAATGTCACAGGAAAACATTTTTTTTTACTTTTAAGGTGTTTTGATGGTGATCTACTAAAATGTGGTTGTTATTATTATTATTATTATTATTATTATTATTATTATTGTGTGTGTGCATATTTTTACATCAGCTGCCTCATCTATCAGGAATCCTCTTCAATATGGATCTGCCGTATGTTGTTGATATTCCACAGGAAATGTCTGACACATTCGCTGACTTGGTTAAATTACGAAAGCTTCCTCGCTCTCTGTCCCTCTCCTTTTTAAGCTCCTCTTAGGTAACAGGTTCCTCCAGTTGGAGCCGGTTGCTTTGGAGTCAGATGGGGAGGTCCTGTTGAGAGCTGCCTTTTACTGTCATGTTGTCTCATGTTACTCTATGCTTCCCCTCCCGGGGTGGGGGGGGGGGCGGTCACACACACACACACACACACCTTGCTTTAGGTCTTTCTCTCTCTCCACATGCTATATTCAAATAACTATCAATCTGAAAGAAATAAAGTTCTTTTATAATAGGGAGCGGTATAATTAGTAACCGAGGCTACAGTGTATTTGTGTGAAAGTTCACCAGTAACGTCCACACTTAATTGTCCTTTATGTCCACTCTGATTTGTCATGTGCACATTCTTTTCCCTGCTTTTGCTTCGAAATCAAAGCAGAGGATCTGCCATCACAACCACACACACGTGCCACAGCAGCAGGTACACATATTTGTCATGTGTTGTTGACATGGTCTAAACCCACTTTCATATACTGGAATTGTTCCGTGATCTGCACAGGCTTTGTTCGGTCGCCACAATGTCCACAGTGATGCGTGGTGCTGTTTACAGTTCTAAAAAGCCGATGTCTGTGCATTGTTCAAAAGAAAAGCTCAGAGATAAATATGCTGAGGTTTTATTCAAGTTATTCATAGTGGAATGCTTTTTTAAAAAAAATAGATGAGTAAACTGTAGTGAGTTAAGATTTAATGGTAGAGGAGATTGTTGGTAGAGGATAGTGTTTCTGTGCTAACGATGCCCACACATTATATGCTGATATGGTGTTATGTACAGTTTTCTATTATTTCCATTTTTGGCAGTGTTTATCATAGGTTAAGCAGAACAGTAATTACATTTACAGAATTAAGAATTTAAATGTAAAGACTTACTGAAAAAAAAAATATCTTGGCTCTAGGGTTTAGATTATTAGCAAACACACTTTAGCACACACTCTAGTGAACATTATTATTTTATACTTACAGTTGACAGTGAGGTTGAAACTGTCACTTGTTGAGGATTCCAGTTGGTTCATAGCTGTGCAGGAGATGGGCCCGAGCAGATCTGTACGGAAAACTCCGTTAATGTTGAGTTGGCTGCCATTCTGTGTGATATGGGTCCCATCAATCACCACGGGAACAGAGTTGTTCATCCAACTGTAGGAAAGTGCAGAGCCTTTCGCGACACAGGTCAGGATGACGGTGCTGTTAATTTCCACTGCATCAGAGACGCTGGAGACGATGGTCGCATCCGCTACAGGCTCTACATGAGACACGTGGATGTGTTGAAGGACATCAGGGAAGGTTTGGAATGTTAAATATAAGGTGCACATTTACAATACAGTGAGTTACACTTGACTAATCTGGATACTGTTTTTTTTTTTTTTATTGTTCAGCAATTGAACTGGATCAAAAGAATATGTACAAGAAAAATGAGAAGAGTGGCGAAAGAGTTGATCATCTCAGCACAGTTGCAGTCACACACAACCATTTTAAACGAGTCTATGTTTTATTACTGTGCTTCATTCAAAAATGGCCACACCCTTAGACTTTTTCTCTGAAGTCACAACCAACAGGTATGATACCAAACCTTAGCAAAATGCCATACAGTGTTATGACATGTTGTTTCAGCATATGTCTATGTTCTCACTCTTCAGTTGTATCTCTATAAATAAATGAAAAAAGATTGTCTGGTATTGGTCAGAACTCGCTCTTTTAGTGATATCTTTAGGTTTCATCAACCTGCACCATCAGTGAAATCAAAATGTTGAGTAAAAATTTAACAGTTACTTAATAATCTACTTTAAAATAAACTACTAATAACCTAATTGCTCAATGTAAACAAACACCTGCACCAATAGACATCAATTAGAAAAGCTAAACTGAATATTTTTAATGGGATTAGTTCATATTTTCATTTTCGCTGAAATAACAATACTGAAATAGTTTAGGTGAATTTTAACACACTGGAGTTGTCTCAAAACAAAACTTAATCTTTATCCAATCTACTCATCTGTGATTCACCGATTACTGAACAGGGGTTGTATTTAGCTGAGGATGAAAGAAGCACAACTTCAAACTTTTCTATATTCTCTATTTTCTACATCCTGAAAAAGATGAAATGACAGGAGATTCAAAATCTTACTGGGTAAATTTTGTACAATTTCCTAATATTTAGCCACCAATCCAATGAAAACCAAAACCAATACCAAAACAAATTTTGTGAAATTCCAGGATGAATATCAGTAAATAAAAACAACTTTTTTTGTTGTTGTTTGGCCAAAACATGGTATTGGTAAAAGAAAAATAATAATTGGTGTTTTTTTTTCTTTCTTTTTTCAGATAGTATCGTATAACACCATTTTTCACATTTTAGTGAATGCACTTTTTTTGTTGAAATTTTGCATAAACATTTATATGTTTATCAGATAAAAAGAAACACATTTGATAAATACACTTCCATACCCTTTTATGTAGTGTCTGTAACTTTTTTTCATTAAAATCTTTCGATGATCTTATTGTCATTCAGATAAAGCTTGGCCAATTTAGATTTCACATAAAAGGACCTAAAACTAAAAAGGTTTATTATTCTAAAATAATAATCCTTTTTAGTTTTATGCCCTTTTATGTGAAAGGTTTATTATTCTAAAATGCTAAATTGTTAAGATATTGCAACAAAAATTTCACATGGTTACTACATTTTTTGCTTTTTAAGCTTTTTACCAAAACACACTCTTATACAGCGCACTGTAGTATTTGTGTTAACATATTAAAAACAGAAATTTTAACTGAATATCCTATAGTTTACTATAGTTTATAGCCACATAACATAAGGTGTGTGGAGCATTTAAACATAACCAGTGTAGTTAGTAATTTGTGGAGGGAATTATTAACTTTGCCAGGAATGCTTTAATTTGAGCAACACTTTTTACAGGTCATGTGCTTTTAGAAGCTTAAACTAATTTTAGTACCGATACTAATAAAGAAATATGAATAATTTCCATTATAAATGATTGTTGTTTGAAGCGAAGCAGTATAACAGGGAAAAGGTCCATTTTAGGGCCACATATTAAATAATTTCTACAAAATGACGGAACTTCAGAAGTAGCTACATTTTCTGTATTATATGAATAACATGAAAACATTGTGATTAATAAAAGTGATTAGTTGAGCACTGTGTCCTACCCAGCACTGTGAGTAAAGACCGGCCCACCAGCGTGCTCATGTCCTCCTTCACGATGGTCACGCTGTATGTTCCGGAGTCCGCGGCAGTTAGCGCGGAGAGCTCGAGCGTCAACGTGTCCCGGTGGTAGATGACGCGGCCATCGTACGACGGGGCCACCCTGGCGTTTTGCGGATTGAGCGTGATCACCACGACATTGTCGCTGCTGCCTTGGGGCTCGAACACCCACGTCATCATCTGGTACGTCGAAAGAGGAACCTCCAAAGTGAAATTGATGTTTTTCCCCCTGACGCCATTCACCTGCGCTGGCAGCATCGCCGTGGTGGAGCAGAAACCTGGGGGGTCGTGAGGAGGTTCGAGTCTCAGTTAAACACAAGCACCTGCGCCACAGATAACTGCCCTCAGCTTATTTTAATTCAGTTCAGTTACAATACAGCCCTATAGGCTCCCTTCTTGACACACACACAGACACACGCGCGCGTTACCAAATATACCTTCTTCATACAGATTTATCACAAGGTATAAGATTTCTGCTCGACTCACCAGTTTGTGCCAGAAGTAACAAAATCACACACAAGTTGTACAAATCCATCGTAACCTGTCTGCAAGTCTCAAGTCAGAGCCACGATCCAGGCTGGGTCATGATCTGTTAGTGTGCTGACTGAGCGCAGGAGGACACACCCATAGGCGTGTGTGAGAGAGAGAGATCCCATAACAGTCTCACACTATAAACACATACAGTACATACACCATAAAGAACAGTGTTGTGCGCCCCCAGGAAAGTGACATTCGAGCCATCACGGTCATTTAAGATGCAATCAATTGGGCAGGAACTTAAGATATGTCAGGGTTCGGCAAACAGCTCCTGATAAAACAAAATAATACAATCGAATTCAATTCAATTAAGAAGGCGGCATGGAGGCGTAGCGGTTAGCGGCATCGCCTCACACCTCCAGGGCCAGGGTTTGATTCCAGCATGTTCTCCCTGGGTGTAGTGGTTAGCAATGTCGCCTTGCACCTCCAGGGTCTGAGTTCGATTCCCCAGCCAGGCTCGATTCCCGTCTCTGTGTGCATGGAGTTTGCATGTTCTCCCCGTGCTTGGTGGGTTTCCTCCGGGTTCTCCGGTTTCCTCCCACAGTCCAAAGATATGCAGGTTAGGCTAATTGGCGTTCCTAAATTGCCCGTAGTGTGTGATTGGGTGTATGTGTGTGTGCCCTGCGATGGATTGGCACCTTGTCCAGGGTGTACCCTGCCTAGTGCCCGAAGTCTCCTGGGATAGGCTCCAGGTCCCCCACGACATTGAACACAGGATTAAGAGGTATAGAAAATGAATGAATGAATGAATGTTCTCCCTGTGCTTGTTGAGTTTCCTCAGGGTACTCTGGTTTCCTCCCACAGTCTAAAGACATGCAGATTAGGCTAATTGACCTCCCCAAATTGCAGGTAGTGTGTGAATGAGCATGTGAGTATGTATTTATGTATGTGTGTGTGCCCTGCGATGATTTGGCACCCCTAAGTCTTCTGGGATAGGCTTCAGGCCCGAGCACTGATTACAAACCTATAGCACGCTCATCAATATATTTATTTACACCTTTTCTATTCATTTATTTTTTGCACTAATTGATTTTTATCGACTCTGTATCCTGTTAATTATCTAGAAATAAACAGTTCTTACAACAGTGAAATGACATTTTAAACTAAACAAATCTTAATTTTTATGCCTCGGTAAGTAACATGTTGCATATTAATATATAGATTATATATAAAGGTTTCTTATGTGTCTTAGAATATTCCAAACCCTTATGTAAACAATGTATGTACCAGGAGTGTTTACGTCACCTACTTTTATTTCTCTATATAATCCACTTCTACAGTACACTAGTACCAGTGCTTGGATATCTGGGGTCATGATCGGAAATGCTGTCCTCCCAGAAATTCCTTTAAGAGCCCATTCATTCATTCATTCATTCATTTTCTATACCGCTTAATTCTGTGTTCAGGGTCGCGGGGGACCTGGAGCCTATCCCAGGAGACTTCGGGCACTAGGCAGGGTACACCCTGGACAGGGTGCCAATCCATCGCAGGGCACACAGACATACACACACTCACACACCCAATCACACACTACGGGCAATTTAGGAACGCCTAACCTGCATATCTTTGGACTGTGGGAGGAAACCGGAGTACCCGGAGGAAACCCACCAAGCAAGGGGAGAACATGCAAACTCCATGCACACAGAGACGGGAATCGAGCCTGGCCGGGGAATCGAACCCAGACCTTGGAGGTGCAAGGCGACAGTGCTAACCACTACACCACCGCACCGCCACCTTTAACAGCCCAAACATGTGGAAATGTCTTGGAGAGAGATCAGGACTGTACAGGGGATGTGGTAATAACTCCCAGGCAAGTTCCTGTAATGTGCAAGTGGTGATGGTGAATGATTGTGTGTACAGTCCCGACAGACATGATGTGTCTCTTCCACGAGTCGTCAGTTTTCATGGATCAGGCATTCAACTCGCTTGAATGTTCATGAGAAAGAGTTACTCTGAGCCACCTCTGCCAGGATGGCCTTCTTTAAAACATTTGCACCATTCATGTTTTCCTGTGGCAAAGAGTCTCATCATCGTACTGTGCTTGAGGTCTTATGTAAATCTCAACTTTTATGCGTTCACTGGAAGTAAAGTCCTCTAAAATATCAAGCTTTTTATTACTGAGCTACTTGTATCCCAAAGACACGTGACTTCCTCAGAGCTGAACAAACACAACTTCTTGCTTTCTCATGACTTTTAGAACAACTAGGCAATGTCAACAAAGGTGAAAAACACTGTTTATAGTGAATAACCCTCCCCCCCACACACACACAATCCAGAAACATTTGCATTTTTCAATTTGCTTGAAATGTAGAGTTTCTTATAAACGTAACCTAACACATAAAAGCTGTTTTTTAAGGCTAATATTCGCCAATCCCAGGTAGAACACATACTGAATTAACACAGTCAGTGTTGAGAGTAATATATTTTTTTATTTACTGTTAGACAGCTCCCCCTATTGGTAGGATGATAAATCTACACACTCTTACCATGTCAATAGGAAAAAGTTACTCCTTCCTTCATGCAGACTTCTTACTCTGATTAATGTACTGCTTACACAAAAAAAGTTTTTTAATTGTTATTTATGTTGGTACAACAAATATAAATACTGGTTTTATGTCTTTATGTGTGGCCACTGTGTTCACTGTGTGGGCAGGACAGGCTGGAGATGTTCCTTCACTGTATTGCAGGGAGCCCTAACCACAATTTGAGATATATTTTTTATATTTAAAATACAAAAAAAATTTTTTTTTGTAAATATAATTGTGAGATCATATCAATTTCTATATGTGTAGACAATGTCATGGAAGGAGATTCTTGCTTTGCATACCAACCTGTGTGAGTCCAAGTCGGCACTCAAGTCAGCATTAATCGCCACCGCCAGAGCACAAAAGCTCTTCTTTACAACATTTAAACATTAATTTAGGCACTGTTGACTTGCACCTCTAGATTACAGGTTCGATTCCCGGCCAGGTTCGATACCTGTCTCTGTGTGCTTAGAGTTTGCATGTTCTCCCTGTGCTTGGTGGGTTTCCTCCAGGTACTCCGGTTACTTCCTGGCTATCCAAAAGATACCCAGGTTAGGCTAATTGGCATCCAAAAATTGCCCGTAGTGTGTGAATGTGTGTGTGTGTGCCCTGCGATGGATTGGCACCCTGTCCAGGGTATACCCTGCCACATGCCCTAGTTTCCTGGGATAGGCTCCAGGCCCCCCATGATCCTGAATACAGGATAAAACGGTATAGGCATTGACTGAGTGAGTGATTGAGTGAAAATTCACTTATCCCATTCCTCCTCTACTCTGTTGCCTATCAAGATGATGCCATGGAGCACCTAGAGATCTTTGAGGACACACCTTGGTCTGCATTTGACAACTGGGAAAAATGCTTGAGATATGAGTAACAGGGGGGGGTGCCACACTGTGCTCGTGCCCAAGCCAGGTGGGTTTTTGTATGGATCCCACAAAATTAAACTATTCAGAGGAGTATGGACCTCCATAATTAGCTAAAAGATGGTGAGATTTATGAACGATGAGGTCGCCACAAGCCAGTCTATTACTGTGAAGTGGGAGTTAATTTACTCAACTAGCTGTAATGTCACAGAAATTGGTTGATCATGCACATAAAATGAGATTTATTTACTTAACATAAAAAAATTCTCTTAAAAATTATCCTATGAAATTTATACTTTGCATTGGGCAAGATTGAAAACATTATATGCAGTTATTTTTCTTGTTAACACATTTAAGGCAGAAAGACAACCAGCTAAAACTGGAAAACTCAGATAGTGAAGGACTCGCCAACAAACATGCAGGGCTTTACACTTGGCACAATTTGCTCTGCATTCACCTGGCACATGCCTGTAATTTGATCAGGAAACATAGATCAGGTAGCGATACCTGTACTAGATGATCTGTACTAGACATGCATCAAAGGCTCGAGTTGATCCACCATGTGTGTGTTCCCCATTGTTCATAATGTGGCTTGTGAACTATTCTTTTCTGCCCCCTGGTGCTGTTGGATAATAAATATACTTTTCTTCTGTGGTCAAGGGGTCACCACAGTGGACCATCCAATCTGGGTGATAAATGTTTTGCTGTTAAAAGTTGTGCATTCCGAGATGGTGCTCTTCAGTCTTTTTCTTGTGTAATTAAATTAGAATATATATATTTTTCCTTCTTGCTGTACGTCATGTAACAATACAAATGCATGATACAAATCAGGTAGAGTCTCGTAAGTAGAAAAATGTGTACGCATGCACCAAATCAGGCAGGGGACACAGATTGGGTAGCCACAATGCTGAAACTATTTGTTACTCTCCTATTCATTCATCTTCTATACGGCTTTATCCTGTATTAGGGTCGTGGGGACCTGGAGCCTATCCCAGGAGACTCAGGGAACGAGGCAGGGTACACCCTGGACAGCGTGCCAATCCATCGCAGAGCACATACACTATGGGCAATTTGGGAACGCCAATTAGCCTAATCTGCATGTCTTTGAACTGTGGGAGGAAACCGGAGTACCCGGAGGAAACCCAAGCATGGGGAGAACATGCAAACTCCATGCACACAGAGACGGGAATCGAGCCTGGCCAGGAATCGAACCCGGACCCTGGAGGTGCAAGGCGACAGTGCTAACCACTACACCACCGTGCCGCCACCTATTTGTTACTCAAATTCTAAAAACCTTGAGAAATCTCTGAAATATCTTTTTTGCCCAAATGTACCCCTGCAAGGACACATGCCTTAAGTCGCTTAGTCATTATTCAGAAGTATTTCAGTGAAGTATGAAGACAATGCAGTTAAAAGTTTCATCCAATAAAAGACAAGGCAACAAGCTCTGTGTTAAATCTTTAATATTTTCCATATTCTTTTGTTTAGAAATATTGCACATGATCAATATGCCTGCTCAAGAGCTCGCGCTCATCATTCTCATCCAAAAATTCCTTCTTCAGAGTCAGATAATGACAATTAATTGGATACACAATCAAACAGTGAACACACGTACATGTCCAGGTGTGCATGTGTGTGTATGTGTGTGTGCAAGCATTTCTCTGATGCTGTGGAATGAACGAGTTAAGTGCCAAAATGCATCTTTCGTATGCTTGGGAATCCTCTCATCTCGACATTAATAATAAGCTCGCAGGCATAACAGTCATCCAGTACAGATTGCATTTAGGGGCAAGTCTGATCTGCCAAGGTGCATATTACAGAGCATTTTTTATAGTACGCGCACACACACACCCACACACACTAGAAATACCTGGGAACACTTCATTAGGGACACCTGATCATTCATGCAAGTGTACACTCAGCCCATCTCGTAGATACAGAGCAAGACCTTCAGGTAAACCTCCCAACCCATGTGTGTGTGTGTATGAGTTTATGCATCATGCCGCTGCCACGTGATTGGCTGCTTGCCCCACAAATGCATGAAGGAGCAGGTGTAGGTGTTCCTAATAAAGTGGCCAGTGACTATTTTAATTAAGTGTATATAAGTGAAGACTGGGAAGTATCAAAGTGTCAGTACACTCACTGGGCCTCAGTTATCCTTAATTTTTGTGATATAGGTAGAGACCGTCTCGTAATGTTGGGAACAAAAAGAGTAATGTCTGGAGACAAATTTGAGAAAAGCTAGCATAATGATGACTTTTTTTTCCATGATTTGTCTGAATTTTCCTGATTAAATTTCCCAACTTAAATACACCGATCAGCTGTGCCATTACAAAACAAAACATTAGGCCCAGTATTGTGTAGGTTCCCCTTGTGCCACCTCCTGTTATGGCTCCCCAGGTCCTCTGGGGGGCGGTGTCTCTCAGCAGGACGTTGGCAGTGGATCGTTTGGGTGCTGCGGGTTGTGGGATGAGGCTTCCTGGAATCGGACTCTTTTGTCCGGTGCATCCTGTGCGTGCTGGCTCGATTTGGGATCTGGGGAGTTTGGAGGCTGGGTCGCGGGTCACCACTGTGTGCGGTGGGCTGTGGTGCATTGGGTGTTCCGGTGCCTTTCCATCTAATATGCAGCCAGTATTAAGTTTTTTTCAGTCACTTGTGCTGCATTTGGGTTTTCTGTGGGATCAGAACGGACGGGCTGGCTTTTGCTACCAGCAGGCATGGGTGAGCCTCAGGTGCCGATGATCCTGTCCCCAGTTCACCACAGTATGACGTTTAACTGTTAATGTTATGCCTGATCGGTGTATGTTTATAACTGATGCTATTAACTGGGGTTATTGAAATGTTCTTTAGATTTATGCAGCCACTGAGTTGCATGAATGATTCCAGGAGAAATTTACTGTATGTTTCTAGTTTGATAAATGAGGCCCAATGTTTGGACAGTTTATTTGGATTACTGTCTCCACACTCAAATATTAATGTTATTAATACTAATATATAAATATATATATATATATATTTAATGTATATATAATTATACTGTAACACCTTTATCCTTATAAACAGTAAGAATCTATGGCACAAAAACTGGTCACTCATCTAAAATCTAAAAGAAACTTCCCGTCCACACAATCCTATTGCACCAGTGAAAGATGTGGCAGCTAAAGGAAAGGGGGAGATCCTGAGAAATGCCGCCTTAGCGCTGGTCTCAGGTCTGTCCCTTTGCATAATCCTGTTTAAGTAACACCCACGCTTACAGGTTCTGGACCAGCCCCTCGGGGGCACTTTCCATACACGGTAGGTAACAGTTTAAGAAGAAGAAGAAGCAAGAAATAAGGTTTTGTTTTTTTTTTTCTAAAAAAGGTTTTTTTTTTTTAAGGAAAGCTATATGCTACGGAAGGACAAAAAATAAAAAGCAGAGAAATTTCACAAGAGAAATGCAGTTGTTGGTTAGTTTCTTTTTTTTTTTTTTTTTACACATGTCGAAAAACAAACACTTTCCTGATTTAGTGTGGTCGAGGACCACGTATTGTGCAAACGTCTGATAAAAACATTTAAAAAAAAAGGAAGAGGGGAGAGGGGGAAGCGAAGAGCCTTAAGCCCCTGAGCCGTCATGGTTATATACAGTGAGAGGCTGAGCTGAGGAAAGGCCAGAGACAGAGGCCTGAGAAGAAGAGCTTCGGATAATAAAGCGGAGGGGGGAGGGGGGTGTATAATTTCCACCAATACGACACAACAACTACAAATGCATGGACGAAGCGTGGACTCGTTGTGTGAAAAAGAGTGTGTGTTGTTGGGGTTTATTCTTGCTAATGATTTTCCATTGGAGAAGACGCATACCGTTCGCTCCATCGGCTTGTGTGCGCGGTGTAATGTTGGTTTCCTCGTTGTTGTGCGGTTTTGGCAGTCACTATAGCGTTTGCTTTCTGCTCAGCTGCAAGTAAGAAAGTCTTCAGTTTGTTGCTTTTGGAAGTTTCGCTTCTGAGCCTGTTTTCCCCACAAAATGGAGGCGTTCCATGGCGTGAAGACACCTCGTCCTCTCTGGCCACACGCTTCCGTCTCCGTCTCTCACAAATCAAAGTGCAAGCGCGCTCATTTACCATAAATTTCCTCTAAACAGTCTATTTTTTTATGCCGGGCAAAGAAAGTTTGTGCAGAAACGCTGTCTCAGGTGCCGCAGGAAGGGGCTCCGAACCAAAAGCAAGTGACGGAACGACTCATCTGTCGTGCTGCCGGGTGCTTCGCTGAAAAGGTGCTTGTGCCTGTTATGAAAGTTAACTTTGTGTACTTGCATAATATATATATATATATATATATATATATATATATATATATATATATATATACATATATATATATATATATATATGTTTGTGTTGGTCAGTCTGTGTAAATGGTTACCCTGACACAGGTAGCGTCCACTGACAGGAAAAGTAATGACGTGAAAACAAGCGGAACAAAATTCACACACTTGGTTATAAATTCAATAAAAATCATGCAAGTGCTGTATAATGTCAGTGGACTCGCTTCACTCTGCATACTGCACCACATGCTCACGTCTTGGGTTTCATCTGAGGTCCTGCGATTCATCCGTGACCAACTTGATCTTCTCCCACTCGCAGCCCTTATCGTCTAAGTCGGCCGTACCGTCGTCACCGGTTAAAGGATTTGACGGCCCTGGTGCGCAAGCAGAATCCAAGCTGCCGAAAGCTCCTCCCATCCCCATGATCTCTGAACCACCGGGTGTTGCCGTCTGCATGATCTTCTGCCTCACCTCACGAATCTTCAGCTGCAAACACACTTTATTGGGGAAAGTATCAGAGTAGCGGGCCTGGAAGGCGACTGTGGCCTGGGCTAAGATGAAGAAAAGGAAAGGAAGAAGAGGGGAAGAATATGCAGAGGATGAGTATTGTCACAGAAAATACACATTACTACTGCACATAAACTTTGTCATTTAATCTAAATGGAATCTGGCTAATTCTTCTCAAGCTAGATTTATGCTTCTGCACGACGTCTACATAGACATCTACACTGCTGTCCTATCTACGATGTTTATACTTGTGTGCTGGTGTTTCTGCGTCGCTCTGCAGTGACATCACTGAACCACTAGTTGGTGGTGGTGTTTCTGTGAGACTGTGCCGAGTCTCCACAAATGATGGCAAGTGAGTAGATTTTGTTGTAGTTGGCGCTACGGAACTTTTGCTGAAATTACAACAGAAGCGAGAGACGATGTTGGAGGAAACGGTCAGTACTACGCGCAGAAGAAGAAGAATGGAAATGTGGTGCTCCCCAGTGGACCGATCATAATCACTGTGTCTCCACAACATGTAGTTGGTTGGAGCACATCATGTACAGCGTAGACTTGACTCAGAGCATAATTCTGGCTCAACCTTTGGCTCAGTCTATAATGCAGAGAGTAGGTTTGTGCCCCAGACATCAGCATTTTTGTGGATCTTTATATAAACCAAATTCTATCCAAACCCCGAAGGCAGAATAGAATAATAAATAGAATTCACATGGGATCCACTGGCAAGATAAAGTGTGTGGACACTTTTGGAATTTCATAGTTTTCAGCATTAATTTGTCATAAAATACTGACTAATAAAATGTGGCCAAAATAATAACACAAAATAATATCTGTACCTTCGTGTCTTTATTTAGAACAACCATAAAAACCATATAGGTCTTGTGTAAAAAACTAAAAAGAACATGAAAGAACACGAAAGTATGTGAATCCTTGAGTTAATGACCTCAAAAAAGCTAACTGGAGCCAGATCTTAGCATACCTGGAGGAATGAGTTTGGAGGTGTGGACTAGAGCTACTTTAACTGAGTAAAAAACACTTAAACATTTTGAGTTTGCTCCAGACAAAAAGAATACACTAATGTTAGCCATGACTTGCATTTAAAGAAGAACTGTTGATTTACCTAAAGCTGGAAAGAGGTACAAAGTGATTTCAAAGCATTATCAGTCTACAGTTAGGGAAGTGGAGACACTTTACCAATGTGGCTACTCTACCAAGAACTGGGCGCCCAGTCAAAATAACCCCAAGAGCAGAATGAAGACTCGTCAATGAGGTAAAGAAACAACCTGGCAAAGATTTGAAGGCATCATCAGGACTGGCTAACATCTGTGTTCATAAGTAGTATGTAAAACATTGGCCAAGTAGAGTGTCCATGTCAGGACACCACAATGGAAGCCGCTGCTTACTAAAAAGAACATGAAAGTTTGTGAAACAGCACATGGACACTGCAGCGGTATTGGCAAAATGTTTTGTGGACTAATATATATCGAAGCTTGAACTATTTGGAAAGATCACACAGCACCACATCTAATGTAAAAAGGGCACTGCATATCATTATCAAAACATCAACCCAACTGTAAGGTATGGTGGAAAAAACATTACGATTTGGCTTTCTGCTGCAGCAAGGCCTGGCCAGCTTGTTGTCATTGAGGGAAAGATGAATTTCCAAGTATATCTAAAGATTCTTCAGGATAATGAGAGAATGTCTGTATGTCAGCTGAAACTCTGTAGAAGTCGGGTGATGCAACAGGACAACGACCCGAAACACCAGAGTTGAGGTTACAGCTGCCAAGGGCGCTATAATAGCCGCTAGTTATTAATTTCAGGGGTTTTCTTACTTTTTCCACTACTGGAATGAGTGTGTTCAATAAAGACATGAAAGATAATCACTTTTCTGTATTATTATTTTAGGTACATTATATTTGTCAATATCTTGACTTAGATGAAGATCAGATCAGATTTTATGCAGAAATCCAAGAAATTCCAAAAGGTTCACATACTTTTTCTTGCCACTACAGTATATATCCGATTAGGTCTGAACATCCTCAGAGTCACCTATCTCTCCTTTGTCTTTTCTTTACTTCCTTTTTTCTGTGTATTTGCAGGACTCAAAGGACCGGCTGACATATTTTGCCGGTGACTCAATGATTCCCGTTCAAGGCCAGCATCCATTGCAGTTCTGACATTTTTGTATGGAGGTCTGACATGCATCACTCCCAGCGTTTCAACATACAGTAGCATCTGCCCACGAATGTTATAGTAAAGCAACTCAAACAGTAGGCACTACGGGTCTCACACATCCTGATTAAACCCTTACTTACTTCATTACAGTAATCGCATTAATGTGTGATTCTATTGCCTTCTACACTAAAATTAAATAATTGACAGCATCAGGCAGGAATCAGTTGGGATGGGATACCTGATGGGAAGAAGGAGCCTTGCTCCTGAAACAGCTGCATGACGAGGGCCCGGCGCTGATCCAGCGTGCGGCGTAAAGAGTATGGTACGCGGTCCAGCTCGCCTAAAATGTCAGCAGTCTCTCCTGAGGAGATGGTAGGATTAGTGAAGATCTTCAGATGCAAACTAACTGAGCTTTATGTAGATCTGCTTAAAGATTATAAATCCAGACATGGCTCATTCCCAAGCAAGGTTACGAACAGGAAGTACTAAAGATGTGGAATGTTTGGATATCATACAGTTGGAAGGAAAAGTGAAATGTGTTTTTGTCAAAAGGGGCGTGTGTTATGAACGCACCAGTTCGATCGAAGGTGAATATCTCTCCCTCACACTTGGCAGCACTCTTGGGTGTGTTGGGTTCTGAGCTACAGCTAGATAAGCGACGGCTCTTCCTCCGCGGGGAGCTGGGGTCATCAACAGATTCCATGTCTGAGGGAGAGAAAAATAAATAATGAGAGTAATGAGAGTGTGGAAATTTCAGCTGGGACACGTGGGACACGCTTTTTTAATTGAATGCCACATAGAAATATATTTTTAAAAAAACATACACAAACATACAGACGCACCTGTGGAATTCCTCTTCTTGCGATAGCTGCCGAGTATCGCCCGGGGAGACGTGGCCAGATTTTGCAGGCTAGGGGAGGGCAACGCATCGTCTGGCTTAAACTCTGGCAGCTCAGCCAGTCGCTCCTCGAAATACGTGTCTGACATCACTCTTTAGACAGAAAGGATTCAGAATGTTTCTGCTTCAAAATCACATATATGGTAATTATGTACACCTGCATTTTAGACAGCATTTATTTTAATAAATAAATCCTGTACATAAGAGCCTTTGATTATATATTGAGGAGCTTATAGTATCTTCCCTTAAACAGCCTTGTTAGAAGATATAAGCCTCAGAAGACCCAAAAAGTCAAAGTATTGTCAAGTAGTCAAGTTAAATAGGCTTTTTATTGTTATTTCAACCATATACAGTTCAGTACACAGTGACAAATCAGCCCTGCATCAAGCAAAGACAACAACTAGGGAGGTATAGCTGAAATTACAGGAACTGGGTTAAAAACTGTCCGAGACGTTATTAAGGATAGAGCTGAACCTGTAAATTCACAGAGGAAATGTGGTGAGAGCCACACCCTGAATGAGTGTGATGGGAGGACAAATCAGAGCTATCAAAAAAAGGCTTCAGTTTGCTTAACCCCAGGAGAAAGCCTTTGAGATGTTCTAGAGAAGACTTTATGGAGCGGTTTGACTCTGAACTGATTAAACGCTATGTAAGATTGTTGGAACATTTCAAAGTGAATGCATATCAAAGACAAATGAAAATATTAATATCTATTCCAAACACCATTCAAATATCAAATAACTCTATCTGTGGAGATGAAGTCTGCTCCTTTGACTTGTTGAGTATGGTACCATGGATGGTACATAATGGAACAGACATGATTCTTTTGCTCTGCCACTCACTTGTCCACTGAGCCGGTGGTGCTTTTGAGTGGCGGGGGGCGGGTTTTGTTCTTCCTGGGTGTTGGAGTGTCGCTTTGTGTTGGTGGAGGAGGCAGGTCCAGACCACACACATCTTTTTGCCCACCCTGAGGGACACAGGTAGACATGAAAGTGTTATATATGGTATGAGCCAAATCCTAACTAATATCGACTTACTTGATTTTAAACAAATGTCTTGTTTTAAACTGGAGTTTGGTTACTGGGATGTGTCACTTGCCTCTCTGCTGTGCTCCTCCTTGTTATTAGTTAATGGGCTTCTGGGAGTTTCGTCTGTTCCTCTCTCTAGTGCTGCTTTCTCTATCCATGTAGATGCTGATCCTCCATCGTCTCTCTCACAGTCAAACTCTGTTCTGCTCGTCTCCTTCCCTTCCTCTTCTGGCCTGGACAGATGATGCTCAGCTCGAGCTTTGATCTTCTGAGGGCTCAGGGGCGGTTTGGGAGATCCTGCTCTACTTCCTATAAAGATGGAAATATAACCAGGAAACCATTCATTCATTCATTTTCTATACCGCTTAATCCTGTGTTCAGGGTCGCGGGGGACCTGGAGCCTATCCCAGGAGACTTCAGGCACTAGGCGGGGTACACCCTGGACAGTGTGCCAATCCATCGCAGGGCAACCAGGAAACCAACGTGATTATAATTATACCATGAACGATCAAATTAGACCATGAATCATTATTTAACAAATATGGATAAAGTAATTTAATTCAATCAGTAACTGTAAACATTACACATACTACTTATCGGTAAACTCTCATTGATGCAGAAACCATAGCTTTAGCCAACAAAAGTTCAGTTGATTAAGGCTAAGGTACGGACTGATAACATTTTGATGTAGGTTTATGTAGGTTTCACTTGTATGTAATTGAAGGATAGAACGATGTGAGAAGGTAATAAAGGGGTGGTGCTCCCAGGGGTTCAGTTAATAGTAATAATTAATGTAATCACTCACTCATCTCCTATACCACTTTATCCTGTATTCAGGGTCGCGGGGACCTGGAGCCTATCCCCGGAGGCTTAAGGCACGAGGAAGGTTACGCCCTGGACAGGGTGCCAAATTGCCAATCCATCGCAGGGCACACACACACTACAGGGAATTTGGGAATGCCAATTACATGTAAACTCCATGCACACAGAGACGGGAATCGAGCCTGGCCGGGAATTGAATCCGGACCCTGGAGGTGCAAGGCAACAGTGCTAACCACTACACCACCGCGCCGCCTAATTAATCATAATATAATAATTAAAACACTTGTACAGCTTAATATGTTGAGCCCCCTAAGGGAGTCCAAAAAAGTCTGCTTCAGTATTGTGTATCGACTTTGTGAGATGAGGCTTTGACAAGCAGACAGTATCAATCCAGCTGTGGCACTGAAGCTGTTCCTGGTTCTTCCCCTTACAGTTACATGACTCACCATTCATGTAGCTTGCAGTGACTCAGCTATAAGCCTGTCATATACTGTATAATTACCCACGTATCTTTTATCAGATGGTGTCAGAGTGTACACCAGTGTGTGTGAATGTACCTAATGTTTACCTGAACGCAGGTGTGGGCTTGGACTAGCAAGCTGTCCTAGTTCTTCCACCTGACCTGATGTGTTTGACAGAACTGTTTCTCTGGGAGGATCCGCCTCTGGCCTCTTAAGACTTTCCATCTTTGAAGTGCCTTGTGACGATGAGTCTATGAAAGTCTGAGAGGACAAGTGCGCGCTCGCTGTATACGTCTTCGCATGAGGCGACGAGGGGGACGTCAGAACCGACAGGGGACTAGTCACATTTTGAAATGTGGTTGTCATGGGAACCACTTCTGTCGCCAGGGTGACACTCGGGCCGGGGTAAAGTGCAGTCACTAGCTGTCGACTGGACTCCGATGCTGAGGCCTGGGGCAAACAGCTGGGGGATGGACCCTGAGCCAGGATAGGGGGCTGGCCTGAGAGACACATGGAGTGTGAGAAAATTCACATTCCTATTTCTGTCGATCAGGTTATGATATTTATGACTGTACTTTCATGGACAAAACATTTTTTTCCCATAAGTGTGTTGCATATTATAGAACATACTTCAACCTAATACAGCTCGAAATATAGCCATTCTGTCAATGAAATTCATTAAACTGAACAGAAAAAAACTGTTATGATATTTTGTATTTAATATTATATTTTACATACCATGAAGTAAATATAACTACTTAAAAAAAAGTTTAACATTCACACACGCCTACGTCATTAGACTGTCTGTTTCACTCACCTGCCACTATAGGATGCATCAGTGTGGGGCCAGCAGGTGCGATGGCAGTGAAGCCCAGTGTGGCCATGCCAGAGGGCAAAAATGCTTGTGTGTGAGGGGGTGCTGCTCGTGGAGGTGTCGAGACTGCTGTTGTGGACCCCAAGGGTAAAGGTGTAGTGACACCAGTGGTGGATTGAACATACGTAATCCTAAAAGAAGCAAATTTTTATATAATATATGAAAACAGTACAATGTCTAAATATAATTCTTGGAGAAACTGTGAAGTATCAGTACTCTGGGGGCTAAGGCCTCGCGGTCGGTGGGTCACCACAACCCCACACTACCCAGCCACTGCATGCAGTGCCGTTCCCGAGCCCCGATAAAATGGGAGGGCTGCATCAGGATGGAAACTGAATGGATTCCTATGACAAAACCTGTTTTTTGTCAGGTCTCGAGCAATGCTTCACAGATCCCATATAGTTGGATGAATCCTCGCCATGCAATTTGGAGAGAGATTCAGTAGTAGGGACAATTTTTGAGGCGGTTCATTTTTTTCAACTGATTGGTCCCAAAGTAGTTGAGTTTTTCGAACATGTTGGCAGACCATATCTGCTTTTCTGATCAGACCAAAAATGTGCGAGCTAGAAGTCAGAATTTGTTCGGCACAAATACTAAACATTCAATAATAACTTGAACATGGTGTCGAGGTTGAGATTGTTCTATTGCACTTGTGAGCTCGCAATAAACATTTTGTGCCAAATTAACTTTGACCTGCACGGCACGCACACGCTGCACGCTGATTGGTTGTTGTCGTATTGTTCTGCTGTGTGATTGGCTCTTAGATTAATCCATATCGAGCAAAAAATGTCTAGAGCTTTTCATCGTTTTTAAAATCAAATAAATCGCGATTCGATATGATATCGTTTATCGGCCCAACCCTACTACAGACCCTGCCAAAGTGTGTCTGGTCATCAACTTCACTTTTCTTTCCAAAAAGAAAGTGAATTCTGAACGCTGATGGCCGTCTGGTTCACAACCTTTTGACATTTTCTCTGGGACTCTTGCCATAAGAGCACCACTCTAGCCATCAAACAATGGTTCTGTCTGAATGAAATCATTTTACTTTCATCATCAAAACCAATTTTGCTACTTTGTCTTTATGCAGATTTACTGTGTTTTTTATGTATTTTTTAATGTCACTTAGGTGAAATTTGTAAAATGACAACAAAAATAGCAACAAAAATAATATTTCTACATTACACACTAAGAACCATTAGGACTTAACCGAGATGGTGGATTTACCTTGTAGCAGATGGAGTCAATAGTACTGTCTGAGGAGACGTGACACCTGAGGCCATGACAGTTGCTGTTGCCATGGAGACCGGGAACGAGGCAGCAGGGTTCACTGTTCGTGCGGGCTGCACATTTGTTTGGACCATTGGCATCGGGGCAATCTGGATGAGCTGGGGGAAAAATTATTAGCATTCATTTATGCTTATTATACCAATAAATGCAGAATTTGTGTGGTCGCTGTGCTGCCTGACTCACCTTACTTCCAGGTTGCATGCCATTTTGAACAGGAAGAGGCTGGGCCACAAGGGAGATGGGCTGTGGAGGTGTTGATCCTGCCCTTACTGTTGTCATGGGAACCAGCATTTTGTTTTGTAAGACTGGTGAGCATGCTTCAGCAGAAAGAAGTGAAAGAGAGACAAAAGAGAGAAAAGAAAGTGAAGGAAAATTAAAAGATTTGCGCCAAACTCAAATGTATGGTAAACACTCGACTAGTTTTTTTGCATGTTCAGATAACAGGTATTCTACCCTTTTTTCCTCTGAGTCTATATGACTTGTGGATTATGCTAATTATTTAAATAAAAGTAAAGCGCAAAAAGTATCTAAGAAACAATGTAATAAATGTACTGATGTTAGTGAATGCTAAATCGATCCCTCCTTCTCACCTCTTCCTCCTGGGCTGACCCCTCCCACTGCTGGCACCGAGGCATATCTCATCCCTGGCCCAGCCCCTGCATGCAATCCATTTGACAATGATAAGTGCGCTGGCAGGGCGGTGGGCAAGGCAAGCACGCCGGGTGACTGGTGCGTCTGCTGAGGAGAGGGGCTGTTTAGGGTAGCTGTGGCTGGTAAAGTTGGAAGAATGTATTGCACCTGGGTGACTTGTTTGCCGTTGCTAGTGGGCGTGAGTGAGGCTGCTGGAAGGAACTGAGGCTGAAGTAGAGGGAGGGGCACAGCGCTGTTAGGAATTCCGTTACTAGTGGTGGGGCTGGGCAGGGGTTGGGGTGGGGTTATGAGTTGAACAGTAGGTGGGTTCGGAAATGTTCCTCCAAGCACTAAACCTGCAACTAAACCTCCTTGCCCAACAGGTTTGGGAGAGGAGGCAGAAAAGTACCCACCCCCTGGAATAGCCCCACTTCCTCCTGCTCCTCCGCCACCAATTAGAAACTTGGGCTTCCCATCAGGGCCTAAAGTCCCAAGAGGTGTGCTGCCTTCAGCAGGCTTGCTGGCTATTGCAATGGGGGTACTGGTTACAGGTCGCACCACATTTGTCATTACCATGTGGGCCGCTTGGACTGTCCCTGGCACCCATAATCCGTTTGCGTCAGATGACAATGCGCCGTTTAAGCTAAGACATTTAGAGACCTGGCCTGCTCCTCCATCTTCCAGTCCTCTGCCTTCTCCCTTTCCTTCTTCTATTCCTTCACACAACTCTCCAGACTCTGTCTCCTGCTTTATCTTACTGTCTGCACCCTGTTCCTTGGCTTCTGTATCTTTTTTTGCAGATTTGCTTCCAGGAGATGCGTGCAAAAGAGGACCAACAACTTGCTGGAAAAAGGGAAGTGAAAGAGAACAAAATAACAAAAATGAGAGGATATTAAGACATATTTCTGTTTACGCTATATCAGTATTCATGTGACTTCCTATGGACATGCAGTTTTGGAAAATGATATAAGCTGCTTATCACAAACTGTAATAGAAAAGCCTCTGTATAGAAGAATTTGCTTATAGGCCTGTGTTCCATCAATGTTTAAAAGCTACATACAAAACTAAAAGTAAATGTTGTGTAAAAATGTACTTTGCCATCAGTTTCGTCTGCGGGATCATTCTCCTCATCGCTGTCTGTCACTCTCTCTTTGCAATTTAGGTCAATTGATCCATCTTGAAATGCATCACCTGTAAGTTAGACAGAAACAAATATGGGAGACTAAACATCACAAGATTCTTAACATCAGAAAAGACCAACATGCATGCTTAAAAGAAGAAAATGACATAAAAGTCACAACAGTTACATTCAAATTAAAAGGTTCTTCAAATGTATTATTATTTGATGCAAAATTCATTTGTTGCTTAATTATTGAAATGAGACTAGTTACACATATTTACATAGTTACACTAAATATTACACATTTCTGTGTTTTCTGCTCAAACTGCAAATAATCCTGTTAAGTGCTTTTCGGACATGCACCCCTTTCCGTAATCTGTAATGAACTTTTTAGGCTTCGGGTTCTTGTCAGAATGGGCTCGACCCATAAACACCAAACCAGAAATCATACCATGTCTACCCTAGTAACTTGAATGGGTTACTTCAACGCTGAACAAGGGTTGTATGTAAATATTAAATAGGTTAAGGAGCGCTCCCTGATGGTAAAGCATGTACACAAACTCTGCTACGATCTGATAAAGACTTTACAAGCAAAGCTGAACAAAAGCCATCTATGGCGATCAAAAACACCACAAAATAAGGGACAGGGTAGCTCAGTGGCTATAGAAATAAGCAAAAGCATTGCAACTAGGGGACAGTGTTTGTGGGTGTGTATGTGTGTGTGTGTGCACTTGAACTTGCAATCTCAGCCAAGCTAATTTCGCTTAGTTTAATGTTAAGCGCCATACATACTGCATCACACAAACACACCACAAACATATACACACGAACACATACACACATATTCGCTCACTCTCACTGGTCACAGGAAAAAGTGAAAGCACAATCAAACACATTCAAGTTCCTGCAAATGCTTCCAATCCCTGTTGACTGAAGTCATTGTTTCTATCAGAAAATGTTGGATAAAGAAGTCAGAATTGGGCACAACACCAGCAAGCAGTTACTAACTACATAACTGGCTAATGATATGACACTCTCAAATGATATTTAGGCTATTGGTTCTGGATGATTGCATCACTGTCATGATTTTGAAACAATAAATCACAAGCAGGGAAAAATCTGTATCAAAATAAAAAGATACTCAGATCATCAATACTAACACCACCGCCGGGTGAATTGAATAACAGTGATTGTCAACTATACACCAGTAAACTGGTGATAGGATCATGGGAACCCAAGGCTCACCCATGCCTGCGGGGACAAGAGGCCAGCACAAATCACGAAAAAAAGTTAACGCTGGCCATGATTGAAAGGCACCAGAACACCAAGCGCACCATAGTCATGTATGGGGCTCATCAGGGAAAGAGTCCAAGGGAAAAAAGTGATTCCTGATGGCAGTGACCCCTTTTCAGGAAAATAAAGCAACGTGAAACACTACACAATGTTCAGGAACAATTTGAGTTAAAGTTAGATATGTTAATTTGGCCTCCAAATTCTCCAGATCTCAATTCAATTCAGTGCCAGTGGGATGTGATGAAAAAAATAAACCTGATTCATTAACCCTCCACCTCACTTACAAGACTTGAATTTGTTACTAATGACTTAGTGCCAGGGACCACACACATCTTTAAAGGTCTTGTAGAGTCCAGACCTCAACGGTTAAGAGCCGTTTTGGTGGCTCAAGGGGACTTACACTATACAGGCCAGGTGATTGGTATAGGTATAAAAAAAATTACACTAGGTGTAAAGTGTAAGCATACAGCATCATAGGGGTGCAACAATACATATATGTAACCAGTGCTGGTGGACATTACTTTTTAAAATAACTAATTAGTTTACAAAAATACTGTCTTTAAAAAGTAATCAGTTACATTACAGCATTACGTAGATAATAGATTGAGAATGACTGGCTCACAGATTACATAAATTGTCTGAATAAAGGATTACATTTTGAAAATGTAACTAAATAACTGAACACTTAAATGGTGGACATGACGCATTAGTTTACTCGTTACATCAAAAAAGTAATCCAAATACTCCAACGCATTACTTTGTAACACATATAGTGTTTGGCACATTGTGACAGTTTTTTCAGCATTCCCTATCTGTCAGCATCATGACTAAACAGAAAGTTACATAGTTATACTGTATGTCGGAGCAAAGCCAGATGAGACACCAGATTAATAAAGATGAAGAATATGTAGAAGTGCATAAGTGACCTATTTACAATAAATAACAATGTGTTATACAAAAAGAAGATACAGTAGGTAATAAGAGTTTTGGTATATACTGTATATACACAAGTGAACTGATATTTTATGATTCACCACACCTACACCGATCAAACGGTTCAGGCTATTTGTTAGTACATCACATAAGTCCCAAAAGTTCAGGAATAGCCCTCCAATTAGCAGTTGGGACTCAGACACAGTCTCAGTGTTTAAGTCTAAGTAGAAAAATTATTTGTTTGGTCATACCTTTTTATAAACAAGCATTTTCTTGTTCTCACAAAATATGAGTATTTTCAAAATAGGCGAGTGGTTCCCATTTTCTGCAGAAGCTGCGGCATATTTTTATATACAGTGAAACCTCGAATTGAGAGTAACGCAGGCAAGACAAGCAAAGATTTTTAATAAATTTTGACTTGGAAAACAAACAAGTCTTGGTTTATGAGTACCGAGTATCATGTATCACGCATGTGCTTCTTGTTTTGACGCCGAGCGCCACGTGATCACAACTGAAACAACGTTTTTTCTCTCTCTTGCACAACACACGTGTAAAACAAAAGCAAGTCTCATTAGAGAGGTTAAAGATCCATTTTCTCTCTCTGTATCAGCCTGCTCTTTGTGTCTGTGTGTGCGTCATTGGACACCGTGCCACACACACACAGACCCCTCCTACTTTCGCCTTCACAGACACACACTCTTTCTCTCTGCTCTACACAGAAACACTGCTCTGTCGCGATCCTTTTCAAAGGTTAATTAATTTTATTTTAACTTTACAGCAGTGATTCCATTAGTGTGTCGCTCAATCAAGTGTCATTAGAGAGATTTCGTTCGTTGTTTGCGTTGTGTGCAAGCGTGTGTGTGAAAAGGGGGGGGGGGGGGGGTAGGGGCTCCTTACTTTAGCTTCACACACACATACACAGAACCTGTGAGCACAAACGGAAACACTTATCCATCTGGATTTATTTTTACTTTTTTTAAAAGGTAAAGTGCAGGTTCATTTGTTGATTATATATTATTATATTTTGTGTTAATTATTTTTATATATTTATTTTTGGGGCTGTGGAATGAATAATTCGAGTTTCCATTATTACTTATGGGAAAATTCGAGCCTGCTTCCAGAACGAATTATCCTCATAATCCAAGGTTCCACTGTAAAAGCAATTTAATATTAACAAGTTTATTTAACTAATTCGAAAAAATATTAAGCGAATTCGCTGGATCCACCAATAATTGATCAACTAATTGGTTAAGCCATTGAATTGCACAGGTCTTGAATGTTATTTCGTCCCCACACTAGTAGGTATTCAAAGCATTACATACCTATGACATCATCATCTCCTTCTTCCTCACAGATGACCATTGGCTCTTCATCACTAGTTACGTCCTCGCTAGTACCACGATGCGAGGAAGAAGGAGGGCCAGGCTGAAATAAACTTACTCCATTCTGACAAACAGAGAGAAAGAGAAATAAGATTAGCACTACTACAGGCAATATGCTAGGGTTAGGTTGTTACTGACTGTTTCTGCTCATACCTTTGCCAGAACTTTCTCGCCCTCTCTTCTCTCAGGGCTAGGCATTGCACTCTGGGACAAAGCTCGAGGTCGTGTCAGCTGACTTCCTACTGGCCCACCCCAGTGCTCAGACTCTGGTGACACCCAGCTAGGCCCTGCTCCCTTGTGCTCACCCCTCTGAGAAACTGCCTGGCTCTCTGGAAATTGTGGAATATAAAATTGGGTACAATTGCTCCAGTCACATCCTTTTAACACAGCGTTGCGTACAAGCCAAAACCTTTCAATCTACAGACCTGTGCTTTCACTTCGTTCTCGGTTTTCTTTAGCCCCTGGAGTGCCCCTGCCCTCTGACAAAGACTTCCTCCTGTCCTTATTGCACCACTTCCAGTCAGGATGAGCCCTGAAATGAGCCTCCTTAACCTGAAACAAAAGTTTGATAAATATACAGAACAAATGCAGGAGACTTCCTGTTGGTGACGTAGCTTCCTGTATTTGTATCGTTGCCGCGAAAGTTTCGCGTTTGTATCAGCGTTTCAATTACATAGCTTTTTCATTTATACAATAACAATATTAATAGCAACTAGCTTTTACATCTTCATACTATTCGGCTTCGCCTTTTTTTCTGCGATTTTTGGAGAACGCGCGAGTTTCCTTGTCTAAGAACAACAAACGGAATTCAGCTCCAAATTAAAACTCCGACACAGAGGTACGTTATCATGTCTACCATTCAGCTTGTTCAATGTGTAAAGTGCAGGATGTTTAGACATTCTTCCTCCGTCATTAGTCATAATTTTATTTGTGATAGGTGTGTGTTAGTTAGCACTCTGACGGAGAAGATATCAGCGTTAGAGGAGCGCATCCAGACTTTAGAGAGGGTTAGAGAGTGAGAGCAGCGTTATTCCCGTAGCGGACAGTCTGGGTGCCGCAGGTGGAGATAATCAGCCCCCGACTCCGGCATTAGAGCCCTCACAGCGGGGCGAGTGGGTGACGACTCGGCGGCATACTCGTTCAGCCAAAGCTAACGCTAAGGCTAGCCCACCGGAGCACACCTCCTCTGCGCTTCACGTGTCCAACAGGTTTGCTCTCCTCAGTGATGCACCCGCTGAGAAACCTGTAAGAGCTCTGGTTATAGGAGACTCTATACTGAGGCACGTGACATTAGCTAGACCTTTAGGGGCGCCAGCGGCAGTGGTTAGGTGTATCCCGGGAGCCAGAGCACCGGACATAGTAGGTAATCTTAGGGCTCTTCTCTAAGATAGTGGTACGTGCTGGAGCTAACGATATACGCCTTCATCAGTCAGAGGTTAGTAAGAGTAACTTTACAGAGGTGTTTAAATTAGCGAAGGTGATGTCCGATGAAGTAGTATGCTCTGGTCCCATCCCAATGAGACGTGGTGACATAGCTTACAGCAGGTTATGGTCGCTGAACCGCTGGATGTCCAGGTGGTGCTCCGAAAATAATGTGGGCTACATAGACAATAGGAAGACCTTTGAGGGCAAAGCTGGCCTGTTAGGGCGGGACGGTGTCCATCCTACTTGGGAAGGTGCTGCTCTCATTTCCTGTAGTATAGCTCATAGTCTCAGTAGAGGTCTAGTTAATCGGTGAGAATGCAGAGCCCTGGCCAGGGAGCAGACAGACAGGCTAAACCAACCGTCTGCTAGCTGTATAGAGACGTCACTCAGGGTTCACCTTATTGAGACTGTGTCTGTTCCCCGATCTAAGCAAAAATGTAGAAAGACTCAGAAAGTCTTTTTTAATAATTTGGTTAACATAAAGACCACAAACTCGGATCATACTGATTGCGCAGCCGGCACCTCTGATCTGAAGCTAGGATTGTTAAATATTAGATCTCTCACATCAAAAGCAGTTATTGTTAATGAAATTATCACAGATCAGGCGTTTGATATACTCTGTTTAACTGAAACGTGGGTTAAACAGGACGAGTATGTAGCTCTAAATGAAGCTAGTCCTCCTGGATACAGCTACGTACACCAGCCTCGGTTAACTGGTAGAGGAGGAGGCGTCGCAGTTATTTACAATGATAATCTGTCTATTGTACAAAAACACGGACACAAATTTAACTCATTTGAAATTCTTTATAGTAACATATATTTAAGTATATTAAGTCAGCTCAGTCGATTCCACTAATTATAATTTACAGACCTCCAGGGCCGTATTCTGAATTTCTTAGTGAATTTGCAGATTTCATCTCAAACCTAGTCATTTCTGTAGACAAAGTGTTAATTGCTGGAGATTTTAACATTCATTTTGAGAATCCAGAAGACCCTCTGAGAACAGCATTTATGTCCATACTGGACTCAGTAGGCGTAAATCAGTGTGTAGTAGGAACCACTCATAAAGCAGGTCACACTTTAGATTTAATAATATTCTTCGGATTAAGTATAAGAAATGTATTCACAATTCCACTGTCTGAAATTATCTCAGATCACTATCTTGTCTCCATTAAAGAGTGTCACAGTGATAATGTACGCACAGCACCGCGCTACCGTATTAAACGTACATTCACATCAACTACCACACAGAGTTTTATCATTAATCTCCCAGAGTTATCAACTTCGATTAGATCACCGTCTGACCCCACAGAACTCGATCAGGCGACTGAATATTTAGAGTCGACATTTCGTTGTACCTTAGATAATGTAGTTAAAAGAAAAATTATTAGAGATAAGAAACTCGCTCCCTGGTATAACGATCACACGCGCACTTTAAAACAGACCGCTCGGAAATTAGAGCATAAATGGCGTCAAACTAAATTGTTAGTATTTCAAATAGCATGGAAAGAGAGCATCCTGAACTATAGGAAAGTTCTTAGTGTAGCTAGATCAACATATCTCTCCACTCTTATAGAAGAAAATAAGAATAATCCTACATTTTTATTTAATACCGTAGCCAAATTAACCAGAAATAAGACCACTACAGAAATCTCCACAACAATGCAATAGTGAGGACTTCATGAACTTTTTTAATAATAAAATTGTAATTATCAGGCATAAAATTGAGGCTTTGAAACCGAACAATGTAATTGATACAGATGTTAACCTAGCCATGTCAGATCGGAACCTAGAATACTTTACTCCCCTTGAAGGGAATGAACTAATTTCACTCATCTCTTCTGCAAATTCATCAACCTGTACTGTATATTAGATCCTATACCGACACATTTTCTTAAACAGATAGTACCAGTAATAACAGAACTGCTGTTGAGAATAATTAATTCCTCACTCAGCATTGGTTATGTTCCAAAATCTTTTACATTTTTTAAAATTATTGTCAAACCAATAATTAAGAAACCTGACCTCGACCCCTGTCAGCTGTCCAATTACAGGCCAATATCGAACCTCCCATTTATCTCTATGATTCTGGAAAAGATAGTAGTGGAGCAACTATGCTCATATCTACATAGGAATGGCATACATGATCTGTATCAGTCAGGATTTAGTCCTCATCACAGCACAGAAACAGCACTCGTTAAAATAGTAAATGACCTCCTATTGGCCTCTGATCAGGGTTGTGTAACTATGCTTGTATTACTCGACCTCAGTGCAGCTTTTGACACCATTGATCATGCTATTCTTCTTCACAGATTAGAAAATGTAGTAGGAATTAAGGGTACAGCCCTCTCCTGGCTCAGATCCTATTTGTATGTAGACTTAAATGGTGATTATTCTGCATGTTCTCTAGTGGAGTTTGGCGTTCCGCAGGGTTCAGTTTTAGGCCCACTGCTTTTTTCCCTTTACATGCTTCCTCCGGGCAACATAATCCTTAAGCATGGTATTAGTTTTCATTGTTATGCTGATGACACACAGTTATATGTCTCAGCAAAACCTGATGAGAAAAACCAGCTAACTAAAGTTGAGCAATGTGTGCAGGACATAAGAAATTGGATGCTAATTAACTTCCTTCTGCTTAATCCGGATAAGACAGAAGTTCTAGTCATAGGACCGCATACAGCTAGGAGTAAAATATTAGATCACACCGTAACTTTAGATGGCCTTTCTGTTCCATCAAGTGCAACAGTAAAAGACCTCGGCGTGATTATAGATTCCAGTCTTTCATTTGAAGCTCATGTACATAATATTACCAGGATAGCATTCTTTCACCTCAGAAATATTGCCAAGATAAGAAATATATTGTCGCTAAACGATGCAGAAAAACTAGTTCATGCTTTTATCACTTCTAGGTTGGACTATTGTAATGCCTTACTGTCTGGTTGTTCAGCTAGGTGCATAAACAAGCTTCAGCTAGTCCAGAATGCAGCAGCGAGAGTCCTCACTAGAACCAGAAGATATGAGCACATCCTATCCTATTTTCACTGCATTGGCTCCCTGTGAAATTTCGCATTGATTTTAAAATACTACTCTTGACATATAAAGCATTAAATGGTCTCGTGCCACAGTATCTGAGCGAACTGCTAGTGTCTTACGATCCGCCACGCCTACTTCGATCAAAGGATGCAGGCTGCTTGTCATTACCGCATATTATGAAAACTATAGCTGGGGGCAGAGCTTTTTCTTACAAAGCCCCAAAATTATGGAATAGTCTTCCAAATAGTGTTCGGGACTCAGACACAGTCTCAGTGTTTAAGTCTAGGTTAAAAACCTATTTATTTAGCCAAGCATTTTTATAAATAGATTAGCCTTAGGTAAAGGTCTGGCAGATCTGGGGGACTCATGGACGTAGAGTATTATGGTGAACTGATATGTTTAGATGCTGTCTTCCTCACTCTCATTTGATCACTCAGGTTTGTTGACGGTGAGGTGATTGTTTGCTTTACATCTCAGGGAGCCCTCATGTTTGTTTCCTTCTGGCTCTCCCTTTTAGTTATGCTGTCATAGTTAGTCCTGCCGGAGTCCCTGCTTGCACTCTACAGTAAATATACATTCACATTATACATTATGTGACTGTGACCATACCTAACTGCCATCTCTCCTCTTCTTCTCTTTCTCCCCCTCTTTCCATCCTCTCTCCCCCTGTCTCCCCCATTCACTCTTTCTCTCTCTCTCTCTGTCGAGCTACACATGTCATCCCTGAGCTGCCAGTGATCCAGACTCCCTCTGCCCTCCGGACCTGTCTGATCCATCCTGGTGCCCCGTTTCTGGTTGGAGGTCTCGTCGCATGGATGCCCCGTGTGTCTCTTTGGGATGCGTCTGGTGTCTGGGGATGATTCTCTCTACTTAGAAGACGGTTCTAGCCTCGACTGGTGTTGGCAGCTGTTTCTCTGAGGACTTGACAATTCGATAGTTCAGGACTGGAACTTTCTACAAGTCTACCTGAGTCTCCAATAACTACCTGGACTCCATTTTAACATCAATTAACATCAACTATTATAGCTGAACTGCCTGCCACCTAACACACTGTATAAATGCACATAATTTCCTGCTTTCTGTTTCACCCAGATGAGGATGGGTTCCCTGTTGAGTCTGGTTCCTCTCAAGGTTTCTTCCTATTACCATCTCAGGGAGTTTTTCCTTGCCACTGTCGCCCGCGGCTTGCTCGCCAGGGACTATCTGACCATTTTGATTCATACACATTGACATTCCATACAAACTTAAATAATTCTTTTGATTGTGTAAAGCTGTTTTGAGACAATGTCAATTGTTAAAAGCGCTATACAAATTAAATAAATAAATAAAATAATTGAAAGGGAAATAAATCATAAAAGGCACAAACCTGGAAGGCGAGGTCATGGTACTTCTGCTTCTCCTTTGCACCTAGAGCGTACCACCACTCACCCAGGATCTTACTGACTGTGCGATTGTCCTGGTTTGGGTGCCTCTGGTGTACCAGAGCGCGGTGTCGCTTGCTGAAGATCATGAACGCGTTCATTGGCCGGCGAATGTGGTCCTTCTCTCTCTGTGGGAATGGATAGAAAGAAAAAACAGGGAATGAATATTGCCATCTAATCCTGAGCTCTGAGCCGTCTGGTACATCATGAAAAAAAATCTAAACATATAGTGTTAACCACCTTCTTGTCGTTGTCTTTGGGCAAAGCGCTGAGCGATTGGGTCCGTCTCTTTCCTGGACCCGTTAATGGGGAAGAATCTTGGGCTCCACCAGAGTAAAAGCTTAACCAATTAAAAAAAGAGTACTTTCAGAACTTCAGTTAAAACTCACAATGTTATAGACAAGCCTGAAATGTGAATATGTAACACACGAATATTTACAGATCATCAGCATCACTCTCCGTCTCGCTATCTCCTCCTCCTCCGCTCTCTGCTGTGGGATCACCTACAGAGGGCGGTGGGCAGGAGGGTGAAGCTCTCTCAACACCTGACTGGTCATCAGTCATGAGAGCTACTCCACATTGTGGCTCTATGAGGTGGCACAAAACACCGACTGAAACCTTTGTCATATCGTTACTTTCAAAAATTTTCAATAGATGTAGTAAGGAGTTATATTTCAGATCAAATGCTGAAATATTACACCATTTGAAAATTCATGGAAAACTTGAAATCCATGGATTGATAAAGAGCAATCTGAAATCTGAAGCTGAATTTCACACAGAAGGATGTACTGTTGAACATGTGAAAATAAAGTCAAAAAAGAAGCAAAAAGCAGTCAAACACAGCTCTACTCAGTCTCACCGCAGCATACTGATCATTATCACAGTGGAAACGGAAGTGTTCACCAAAGCAGTGTTCTGTCCTGTTTTGTAACATCATCTAGCACTATACTAATAAACTAAACTGGAATTGGGCTTAATCTGAATTGTAATTCTTTACAGAAGACTTTTTTCAGGTATCAGACAAGGAACATCGTACTCCATTTGATGTCAACCATTTAAAAAAAAAAATTTTTTTTTTCTTTTTTTGCGTCATGCTGTTTTTGTCTTGTCATTTGTATTTTTTGTTCTGGAAGCTCCGTCACTAAAACAAATTCCTTGTACGTGCAAGCGTACTTGGCAATAAAACTCTTTCTGATTCTGATTCTGAAATTGTCTGTAAAATTGTTTACTATGGATGGAAATCTTCAGGAATCACCCGATAAGATGTTACCATGATATCTAGGAGTCGATTTAATTTGTATTGGAATTCTATAAGTATCCAATGTATATACAATATATACAGGGGTTGGACAATGAAACTGAAAGGGTAATGTCAGCATACCACCAAGAATGATGAACCAAATCCAACAGGAGTAACTGTGGACGCAAAAGAAAGCTGTCTGAAAGTAGATGTAAGAAAAATTATTTAGTGATATATTGTGATTCGCTTTGTGTGACGATTCATGTTTTTGAAAGGGATGTCTGAGTGCTAACTCAACTTTCCTTTTTCCACCAAATCGGGTGGTCGGGAGCGCCACAGGTTAATGTACATTGGCTGGCTGCTATGCCAAACCTTTGATCACTCGTGCCAATGCCAAACGTCGGTTTCAATGGTCTTGGGCTGTGGACAATGTGAAATATGTATTGTTCTCTGAGTCGACCTTCACTGTCTTTCCCACATCCTGGAGAGTTAAGGTGTGGAGAAGCCCGAAAGAAGGGTACCACCCAGACTGTTGCACGCCTAGAGTGAAGCATGGTGGTGGATCAGTGATGGTTTGGACTGCAATATCATGGCATTCCCTAAGCCCAAAACTGCCAAGGACTACCGACCCAATCTGGAGGACCATGTGCACCCAATGTTTCAAACATTGTATCCTGAAGGCAGTGCCATGTATTAGGATGATAATGCACCACAACACACAGCACGATTGGTGACAGAGTGGTTTGATGAACATGAAAGGGAAGTTTAACATCTGCACAGTCACCAGATCTAACTAATATGGAGTCACTTTGGGGTGTTTTGGAGGAGCGAGTCAGGAAATGTTTTTCCTCCACCAGCATCACATACTGACCTGGCGACTATTCTGCAAGAAGAATGGCTCATATTGTCCAACCCCTGTATATAACCTGGGATGTTGTGCTGCATGCCCATGTGTGAAAAGTTAAAGGAACTACAACAGTTTACCACCTCAAATGCAAGCATATATATAAATTTTTATTTTTTAAAAATGGGCATCATAAACATGAATCGTCACACAAAACAATCACAATATATCACTAAATAATTTTTCTTACATCTACTGTAGGCTTTTAATGGGTTCCTCTGTTATGGTTCAAACCGCTGGACGATGCCTTGTAAATAAATGCAAACCCACTTCAAGCTTGTAAAATGATCAATCTTCAGCTAATCTTGAGATGGTACTGGTTAAAGTGGTAAATGACCTACTAAAGGAATTGTCGCTGATCAGGGTTGTGCCTGATTGCTTGGTTGCTTGATTTCTCTCATTCATAGATCAATGAAATCAAACTCTCGACCCTGAAGGTGCAACGTAACAGTGCTAATCACTAAGCCACCATGCCGCCTAAATGAAGAAACTATGATGCCCTAATATATAGCACCAGTTTATATAAAACTAGTGAATGTGGGATCGTGGAGAACTGGCTTGTACAGTTGATGTCCAATACTGTCAGAATAAAGCTACAGTGTTGAATTGATATTATATTTACTTGTAATGGGAAAATGTAATACCGTGTTTTATATAGTGCTGTCTGCATGTCAAAATAAAAGTCAGTGAGATGTCTTGAAAATATAATGGCCTACATTAATTATAAGCAGCAAACACATTTTGTTTATATTATACATAAGCCAAGTGTTATTTTATTTCTGTAAGTTACTAGAACCCAAAAAAATTCTCCTGTCAGTAATTGTCATGTTATAATTAAGTGCTGCTGAAACCACAGTTATTGAATAAAGGGTGTGGCCTCTATATATCACCATGGAAATTACCATCAACCTCTTGCTGAAAACTTTTCTAGGGGAAACACCATGTACTGTCCCTATGCTTACTCCTGACCAGACAGAAATCTGCTAGGACCACAGGCAGCTAAAAGTAAGCTTTCTAGTCTAGCAACCGTTCTTTCACTTTTTTGTCCACATTTTAAACTTTTAACTCTAAGTAAATTTTTGCATCACAAGAACCTTCATTACATGTTATAGGTGGCTGGAACTCAGGTGCATGTGTGAATGTGACGATAGCATTTGCACAAATGACTGAGAAATGAAGGCCAGTCGCTTTTTGCTGTCAATTTAATAATCACTGCTGGACGACATTTTGTTGAAAGAGAGAAAACAAGAGTGAGAGAGAGAGAGAGAGAGAGAGAGAGAGAGAGAGTGAGAGAGAGCAAGCAGCATGATTAAAAAGCTAATCATGCTGACTGGACTTCCATGCTTCCCGTTGTCATGGTAACATTACATTGCATATATCATGCATATAAATGAAGGTTGTCTACAGACATTCGAACAACCTTCCATTTAGAATCAGAATGAATTCACTGGCAGAAACCTTGGAAAAGCCACTGAAATGCTTGTCTGTGTGTAATGCCGGTTAGCGTGCTGGAGGCCTGGAGTGTTCCCTTTCCACTGATTTACATTGAAGGTGTGCAGATAATGATGAAAATGCTGTAACACATGAGGCGTCTAGAGACTTGTTGTTTTACTGCAATTTTGATCTGTTAAATGACGGGAGAAACAATCACACCATACATCTTGGCTAGGACTATCTTGCTTCTACGCTTTTATTTCTAGCATTGCTGCCGCCTACTGTGCTGCAGAGTGTGTGAGGGGAGAAGAGAGGGGTTCTGTGTTTGACGGCTTTTGCCTAGATGTTAGGAGGATATTATTTTCGAAGTGAATCTATACAGAAAAAAAGGAAATGAATACAGAAATGTAATGCTTTTTTTCAAAATCGATTATACTTAAATATGACTTAAAGCATGAAATTCAGTTGAAGATTTTAGATTGCAAACCATTAATTTCAATTTGTTAAATTTCTAGGTTCGGATGGTATGATGGAAAAAAACTACTTACCTTTGCTCTGTGTTTGTCCATCTGTAGGATTGTTGGATGAATTCGATTGGCTGGTCTCCAGGAAAGGAACCAATGAATGCCAGGGGAACACTTGCACTGAGCGAGGCTCCACATTAGTCCAGACTAATTAAAGAGAGAAAATCAGAAAATATAGTGTTTCATATGGATATGTGAGACCTGTTAGAATCAGAATTAAATGAATTTGCAGTGTTTCATAAGCAATATAAGCAGGTCAGGAGACTGAAGTCGATTCTTTGCTGTTTAAAAATTTGTGTGTGGATTTGGATGAATGTTTTGATAAACCACTGCTCTCCTAAAGACTGGTTTAAGCTGGACAAATATCCCTGAAGGCTCAAGTAAGTGATGCAAGCCCCATTGATAACAAAATTCTTAAACTTCAAACACTAATTGTAATAGGAAAACTGTTTCCATGATGCCATGTCACATGATTTAGGTTTGTTTAGGTTTGTACTGCATTGTATGAACATGTCCATTTCATTTCTGATGATGTCCATGAGTGACACTCCTAATTATTGCATGATTTGTATGGCAGCCATCTTGTGTACTTAAATACAAACAATAGAAATGAGCCTCAACAAGGTTCATAGGACCTTTGAAGGAAGGTTACATTTGTGGTTAGATGAAAGAAAAGGCATTTCACTTTTTCCAGAATGTTTCATGGCATTGAAATGACCCCTAATTGTAGCTTTAGAGAAAAGTCCAGTATGCCAGCACCTTCTACAAATCTCCAACCATGATCCTCTCTAGCCCTTCCTCTTAGTGTGCTAGAAGGAAAAATACACTTGTGTTTTTTCCTAGACAGGTTTATCTCTGGGTATTTTAGATTTATTAGTTATCAGACATGTGGCAATTTGTTTTTAACTATTTCTGTCTCATTTGATTTGTGTATTGTCTAATCTGTCCCAGGGTGATTGTATGGATAAGAAAATTGACATCACCAATATACAATACACAAATGTTAACTATGTTGAATATACACTGATATGTTTATGACATATTTACAAACTCAAAACATTCCATTTACCTTGCCAAAACGTGAGGATTGTGGAACGTGGACTAGGAACCAAGGATTCTTAGTTAAAAAAAACTGTCGACAGTCCTTTTGGTATATCCTGAGAGTTATACTAGAATGTTAAATTGTGGAGCTATGAACAATATGTCAATTTAGGCAGTTCTTGAAACATAATTTAATCCAAATAAATGTCACTGGCAAATAGATTAATAATTGTCAAATAGATGTTTTCCTCTGATATGTGTATGTTTAAATGTAATGCATGCCATGATGTTCTAATGCACTTAGATGCGGCAACTTTAGTGTATGTTTCCAAACTACCTGCTGCCATACACACATCACCAAAACTAGTAGAGCTATCTTCATCAGAAAGTGAAACTTTAAAAAAAAAAACAATTCTGAAAAGTGGGACTTTTCAGAATCAGGAATATACTGGTATGTGCAAACCCTGATGAGACCAACAAAATTAGATGCAGAACAAACCTTTTCCAAGGTTTGATACATTTAAAATGCTATCAGAAGAGGACAAGGATTACAACTACACAGGCACCCCCCCCCAATGAATTCACATATTATTCTACAGTCATACCTGTGCCAGGTCGTCCCATTATGATGTCTTTGCGAGGGGCAGGATGGGGAGACTCTGCTGGTAGAATGAGAGGCAGTAGGGCAGTGGGACTCGGATGGCAGGCCACAGGTTGTGGTAAAAGCCCTGGTACATCTGCATGATCACCTGGCTTTCTGTCTTGCTCTCTCCCTCCAGAGCCTGAACTGATGGAACCAGTGGCTATATTGGAAGAAGAAACACAGCTGGGGCTGTGGGTTGAGTAGGTTTGATGACCGGCTGCCACAGTAGTAAGTGATGGAGCGGAGGTTACCAGGACCAAGGTGGGGGCAGAGTTTCGGAGCAGTACTGTACCATTTGTGGAAGCTCTGTTAATAGGAATAGGAGCCTGGAGACCCACAGCAAGATGAGGTGGTTGACTTTGCTCTCTGGAGTGGGAACCTGTTCTTCTGCCTAAGGGACCATCACTGAATTTTGCTAGTGGTACATCAGGATTGCGGACGATTACAGGTGAATCCCGTAGGGGAACAATGCGGCGTGAGCTGGGGTCCTGGGGTAGGGGTGAGGGAGGTGTTGGAGAGACCAACATAGGTGGAGGAGTGGATGCGGCAGAAGATGAGGGACGACTGGTTGTGCTCCTTGGACGAGGAAAAGAAAGAGAAGAAGGTGTGTTCGACTGGCTTTGAGGTGATACCGTTCTAAAGGCTGCAGGATTGAGACCCAGTGGCAAGTCACTTAGTTGGGGATCAGACTTAGTATAATCAGGTGCAATGGGAAGTGGAGGTGGTGGGGCATCCAACTTACGCTTGCTGGGACTCACAGGCACAGTAAAGGTCAGATTGGTCTGAAATGTGGGCATGATTCCAGATAAGTGCCGATCCCGCTCTGCACAAGGGGTACCCAGCTTGGTACCACTGAGATGGCGTGGACGGCGAGGGGTGAGAGATGGTGGTGCAGTGATGGGGCTGAAATTGGCTGGGCGAAAACCAAAAAGTGGAGATGGAGAAGGAGATGGGGCAGGAGAAAATGGTGACTGATTGGACACAGGAGAGAAGGAGGGAGTGCATGATCGTGAGCTGCCCAAAGAAACTAACATGTTTGCTGCCTCGCACTCATCAAAATCAAAGCGTGACAAATCACGTGGCAGCTCTTGCGGTAGAAGGGAAGGCAAAATTAGACGAGGACGTGAGTCTCCTCCACGACTGCTGGCTTCGCTACTGTCATGGGATGTCTCATCCCAATCAATCTCACTGCTGGTACGACCTCCTAAGCGGAGATCAGGTGTAAGGGTGCCTGTACTACTGGCACCACTTCGGTCTCTGCCCAAACCGCCTCCTGCCTCCATTTCTTTAGTACGCATAGACAAATGACGGGAGCAGTAGCCACGTCGCTGGGACTCTTTAGAGCAGCCCTCACGAGAGCACAGTCGCCGCCACTGTTTCCCATTAAATTTTTTTCTGATTCCTGTGGGAGTACATACCACATCCCCCTTCTTATACTTCTGCTGTGCAGCTGTCAGAGGTGTACGGGAACGTGATGAAGAAGACGAGCTAGAACCTCCACCTGATGTACCATGGGAGCTAGATGTGGATGTTTTCTCCAGGGAGCTGCGAGAAGAGGAAGGAGGCAGTGGAGGCAACTGTGGGGTAGAAGAGATGACTGTGGCCCCTGCAGTTGCATCCATTCCCAGAAGTACAGAGGAGGGGCCAAGAGATAAGTGGGGTGCTAATGGTGTGCCTATGCCCCTCACCACTGACAGATGAGGGCTGAGGTAGTCAGGCTTGGAAAGAATGGGTCGATGTTGGGAGGGCACCACTGAAGGTTTGGTGCCCATAGCTAAGGTGAGGCTACCCTCCCTGAGTGGAGCCATGCTAAAATGGCTAACTTCCATGTCTTCTTCTGGGGCTGGTGCTTGTAAAGAAATCCTTTCTCTTTCCCGTTCTTTTTCAGATTGCCTTTGCAACTCCCTCTCTTTCTCTTTTTGTCGGCTGCAGTCCCAAGCTCTATCTGGCGCTATGCTGAGTACAGAAGTTATGGCAGTGCTAAGTGAAGATGAGGAGAGTGGTAATGAAGGAGTTTCAGGGTGTAATAGTCCTGTGACTAAAACAGGCCCTGTGACACCATGCACCATGCTGAAACAATGCAGTTCTGATTCAACATCCATCTCTCCTTTATTCTCCCATGCCCTCTCTCTTTCTGCCCCACTGCGACCATTCTTTCTCTGGTCAGTGGTTTGAGGCAGCTCCAGGTCCCAAGGTGGAACCAGAAGGCGGAGACTCTGCCGTGAGACCCACACTGCTTGAGCAGTTTTGGCCCTCCAGTCCTCCTCTGGTCCAATTTTATCATTTTCATCTGCTGGATCCTTTTCAAGCTGGACACGATAAGGGAAGGAAACAGCAGGGTGAGGGTCCACCTGGGTAATCAAACCTTCTCTGTACCACTGTTGTGCCCCCTCGCTGCTTTCACTGCCACCACCAAAGGGCACACAGACACGCGTTCCTATGGGTACAGACGCATGCCCTGGTGGGGGTGCATCCAATATCACATCTACCATATCAGAAGCCACTCGGAATGGGTATTTGTATATTGTTTCCTCTCCGTGAAACTGCACCTCGACAATACCATGCTCTCCACTGACTTCTCGTACAACACCAGCACGAAAAACTCCTGATGACTCTCGTCCTCTATCGGGTGGCCACCTGTCCCCTCTTCTTGTGCTCACTCTGGCAAGGACCCTCTGGTTCTTTAAACCCTTAGCGAGCGTTTGTGATAGCCCAACTGGTAGGTTTTCCTGTGGAGGCTCAGGACTAACAAGAGCTTGAGATTGGCCTGCTTGAACATCGGACTGTGATTCGGATTGCTGTGTCGTCACGTCAAGGTCAGCCGAGTGCTCACTGGCCGTGTCCGTGGAGGAGCACCGTTGAGGACTAGATGTGTTTGTCTTTTCCCTCTCGCTATTCTCATCCCCCACTCTGTTTGATTGTGTTGTCATGCTGTTCTGTATGACCCCTGAGGTGCTGGCCACAGGTACCTGGTTGCTCTGACTGACTATATCTGTGGATTCTGCTCCTGGGGTGCTGCCCTGACTAGCACTGGAGGAATTCTGAGGTGTGCTGCTGTTACTCTGTGGGGGCGTACTGGAATTTCCATCATTGCCATGGTTTCCAGCATAGTGCTCAGAGGTATATTTTTTCTTTGGCACACGGGCCTTAAAGGTGGCTGTCTTGCGGCTGGAGGACGGATTAGGGCTGTTGCTGTCACTCTGAGTTCCGCCTGACTTGAAGCTCCGAGAATGCTCCTTTGCCTTCTCATAATCCACTGATACATCCAGTATTTTTCCCTCTGTGTCTGGGGTCCTGATGGGTTTAATTAGCTCATCCTGTGATGAGTCTGAATTCGAGGATATCAGTCTCTTGGGAGAGGAGGGTGACAGCCTGGGTTTTTCTTCCGTGTCTCTGCTCTCCTCTTCTGGGCTCGCATCAGTCAGCCCCCTTTTTTTCGTCCCTTTGCCTCGCGTGGATGGAGGCGACCGTCTGCCTTGTTTTTTTATAGGCTTCATTTTTACTCAAGCTTGTGCAAGATTGTTTAATCCTTAAGTTTCCTTATATATCCCAGGCTATCAATATCTGGCACTCTGTTTCCCTCTTTCATTCCGCCCCTTTTGCTTTTTCTTATTCTTGCTGCTGCATTGTGTTTTTGAAAATTCAACCCTGCAGTGGGACACAGAATGCAAATAAATAAATAAATTGATATTTGATTAAAACTACTAATAATTGTTGGTCATAGTTTTTTCATTCATTTAAATAAATGTTTATTGTGTTAATTGTATAATGAAACTTAATGTAATTTAGTAGCCTACTACATGCCAAAACAAAGCTGAGCTAAACACCAAGAAAAGTGCTTGCCTGGACAAGTCACACACTGGTTTTTGTTTCTTGGCTGGAACAGAGGAGGCGGGGGAATTCCTTGTCTACTGGTATTTCTCTCTCTCTCTATCTCTCTATTTTTCTGTTCCTATATCTCGTTCTCTTGTTGTTTACCCAAAGGACCTTAACGCATTCCTCACAGTCCTAAAATGAATTAATATCTAATTGTGCTGTTCAGTTTGGCGCTAGAAACAATCATAGATAATGTAAAGGTTTACAGTGAAAGATATGCTGTGTTACAAATCATGTATGACAATGTAATAATGTGTGTGGGTCGCATTACTCCAAAACCATAATGTTCACAATGTTACTTTGCACTTTAATACCAGTGTGCAAAAAGGTAGGTGTCACTATTAGTAAAGAAAAAAAATCTTAAAATAAAGTTATTCAGAAAGAGGATTAATCAGCACGTCGTATTGAAATCTACACACACAAAAACCCTCATCAGCGTTCCTGAGCTGAAACTGTTTTTAATTCCGTGTTCTAGTATGTACTGTCGAGCCCTGGTTGTGGCTGTGGTGCGCGTACAACCTCCTATCTATCTCACTTACACACTCTCTCTCTCTCTCACACACACACAGAGTAGTGGAGTGACGCAGGCCTGTCCACAACACAAGGCCGCAGTGCATTTTTACGCCTCGAAATATTGACAAAGGCGACATAAAACACCGCCGTGTGACGTCATGCGGTCCGATTCAGGCAATCTAAACGCACAGGAATCATTTGAACGTGTTAAAATAAAGGTTACAGGTTTATAGTGAGAAGCTTAAAGCACTCTGCGCAGTATTCTAGAAACAGATATGTTTCCTCTCAGACAAGCGCCAGACATCTAGACATCAAAGAAACAGAAGGGCGGGTTGATACATTGCAGCACAGGGCTATATAAGTTATTATTATTTGTAGTAATAATTATTAATGGCTACATTGTAGCTCCACTGCGCAAGTTTCCCCCGAGTCGAATCGCTACACAGTAACAAGCTCGAATAGAATCCGAGAGAGATAGAAAGAAAAATAGAAAAAAGTTTTTGTGTTAGTGTGCAGCTCTGTGTGAGCTCAAGGCTTCATTGCCATCATTTCCGAAAACACAACTGTACCAGAAAACACCCAAACTCTACACACACAGCGAGAGAGAAGAGGCTCCGCAGTGCTGCAGGAGGTAGATCTCAAAGCCTTAAACTCACCCTTTGATCTGTAACAGTCTTGATCAAATAAATACACATCATACCAACAGAACGGATCCTCGAGCGAGTTTAAACGCCTAATATTAATAATAAAAATAAACCGCTTTTTCTTCCGCACTCCAAACGGAGGAGGAGAGTCGCTGCAGCCGCGGATTGCTCGGGCTTCACTACAGACGCAAAATGGTGAATGAAGTCCAAAGCCTTGAAAACTCCCTGCCACAGCCAATCAGCGCCCAGGCTCGGTTACAGTAGCCAATAGTAACACGAGGAGCGTTAGAGGAGGGGATGGCAACTATCAGAGAGCACTGTACAGACAGAGGGTCCGGTCCAATCGGGTGACGGGGAAACACCAAACAGCTGGGCAAAACTGAACCTCACTGTCCAATGGGCTTACAGGGAATGTCGAGTAAAACGGAGTGGGAGGGAATAGACTGGGAATACAGCACGACTTCATTTACCCGACCTAACACCTGAGCCCAGGGGATTGGGGCACTGGCATGCAGAATGGGGATTACCCGGATGATCAAAGATAAATGTTTAATCGTCTATTATTATTCATTTTTTAATCATATGTTAAAATAAAAATATTTGAAGAACTTTGCTTTAATTATCAATTCATTATTTCAATTAATGAACATTAGGAACAAATTAAAAAGTCGTTCCTTTTCAAATAAATAAAATAATAAGTATACCCTGCTATAGTGAATCAAATCATTAGGATTGTATTTAGTTTCCTGCTTCAAATCAGACACGAGCAGCCAATTCAGCCAATAACGGAGCAGTTTCCGCTTTTTTCTTTATTCTTAAGCCCGCCTCTTCTTCCTAAATGTGTGGAAAAAGAGCTAACGTCATCACCTCGGTCTGTGATTGGTTAGTTATAATAAACCGCTTGACCAATGAGCGAGTTCATTATGCTTGTTGCCATTACCGTGAGCAAACTAGAAGAAGAAATTACGTGTCACATAGACATTACATAGAATGTAGAATTTATTTTAAAAAGATTATACAGTATAATTAAACATAAAGTAAAGACATGTTTAAATGAAAGAATTTATGTAAATATAATATAGCTAAACATCTGTACCCTCTGGTAAAATCAAGTGGGATTAGACCTGGGGATCTCAGAGTCTGCTGCACACAGCCATGATGATTAATCCAAGAACCTGGGAACCAATTATTCAGACTAATTATTATAACAGAATGTCTTCATTAAAGCAAGTGGGAAATTGTAGTACACCACATAATTATGTTTTACAGAACAATACCACAAGGTTTTTTTTTTTTTCTTTTTTCATTTATTGCCCGGAAAGGTTTTATAAATCTAACAGTGTCCACCTTTACAAATGCAGTCTGATTAGAATCTGGGACAACTATTTAACAGGTCGTCTTTAATTGAATTATTTTCTTTCTACATGGAAAGTAATAACTAGTATATAGTATAAATTTTTGGTTTCAGACAATAACCTGCATGGTGTGGTCAAATATTTATATTTGCTTTCTATATATTTATATTTAACACACTATTTAGTCATTAGCACTCATCAGGCCAGTGGTTCGCAAAGTGTGGGGCGCGCCACACTAGTGGGGAATACAGACATGACAGGTGGGGCGCAATGAACGGGAGGAAATTAGTGGAAAATAATAGGAAAAAACTAAACAATCACACACAAATAAATGGATAATTAATACAAGTAAATTTAAAATAACATCATTTATGGGCTGGGAGAGAAAGTGGAACCATAGTGCAACAATAATGGTTTAACGTCGGACCAACTTGAGCAGCGCTGCTCGAATCACAAACCTGCGCGACCCACTGGGCAGCGCTGCGCGACTCTGACAGAAATAAACCGCGCCGACCATCAAAATACATTTTACCCCGCTGGGATGCGCACGTACAAAACAGGCATGGCAAGGCGGAAACAATATTAAACAGTCCTGACATTTTAAAATGTTTTTAAATAAAAACAGTGAGTCGCGCAGGTTTGTGATTCGAGCGGCGCTGCGCAATCCACCGGGCTGCGTGAATAAACCAGATCATCACTGCGCTATCCAGATAGTCGCGCTGCGCTGTATTTGCGCAGATATTTGGTTCAATCAGGTGCCGCGGTTTCGTCCCACTTTTGATGTGTTTGGCTTCACATACACTTCGACAATGGAAGAAGACGGTGCAGCAGCAGTAAGTTTGCTTACATGTGATGAAACCAACAACGAGGAGATTGTAAAAAAAAAAAAAAAAAGGTGCATCGTCTGTGGTGTGGAATTGGTTCGGGTATAAGAAAAGTGATACGAATGAGACGAACGTGATTTGCAAGGTACTCAAGTGCACTGTTTTAACAAGTGCTGGAAACACGTCAAATCTTTTCTATCATCTGAAATCCAAGCATCCAAACGAATATGGCCAAAGTAAAAAAATAGCGGCAAACCTCAGCAATTCACAGTTTAAATAAAATTACATTATGTAAAACAGTTTCTTTGTGTTTGAATTTTTATTTATGCATTTTCAGATACAAATTGCTATATTGTGATATAGCAATTGTGATTGTGATCATTATCGAGGTAGAAAATAGCTTCTATCGTGATAGAAGATTTTGGTTATATCGCCCACCCCTAATGAAGCCTATCTTGAGCTTGGATTCATGGTGGAGATGGTGGGGGCAGAAGAGAGACCCGTGTGTGTTTTGTGTCTTATACCGCTGGCAGCAGACCGCATGAGACCCAACAAATTAGGAAGACACTTAGAGACAACACACTCACCGTCATGTTAATAAGCCACTCGACTTCTTTCAAAGAAAGCTGGCAGAATACAGACAGCAGGATAATCGCATGGTAACATCTGAATCAGTGGACAGCAAAGCACAAATGGCTTTATGCCAGTGCAAAAAACTCCAAACGATTGCTGAGCAGCTAATAAACATGGGGTCAATTATGCAAAGATAAGTGCCAACATAAGCCTTTTATAACAATTGCATGTGTATTTTATCTGTTTTTAACTTGGTGTTGTTTGATCTTATTGGTTTTGAAATTGATATTTCAATAAACAGTAAACTTGGCCGATTTCGTTATTATTTTGTTGACAAGTGGGGCTTGATTCGCTCATCCCCCTTAAGTGGGGAATGACAGAAAAGTTTGAGAACCACTGCATCAGGCAATGCCTATGGGCAACTGACCGCACTCAGACCAAAGGGGGCTGAATAATTACGCACACCCCACTTTTCAGTTATTTATTTGTAAAAAAAAAAAAATGTTTGGAATCATGAATGATTTTCGTTCCACTTCTCACGTGTACACAACTTTGTATTGGTCTTTCACGTGGAATTCCAATAAAATTGATTCATGTTTGTGGCTGTAATATGACAAAATGTGGAAAAGTTCAAGGGGCCGAATACTTTTGCAAGCCACTGTATATATATATATTAGAAGATCAGGTCGATATTCTCCAGGCTCTTTAACATTTTTTTTCTTTCTTTACAGAATTTTCTCTCTTATTTAGCTGGCTTCCACGTCAATCACTATTCAATACATTAATTAACAATCTGCTGACTCATTGAGAATGGTCCAATCACATGAGCCCAAATATCTAAAAACAATATTTATTCAATAAGAACAAAAGTGGGAGGGTTTGGGGCACACAGTGTTGAGCCCCAAGGATGATTTTGAAGAAAAAAAAATACAATTAGAGCTCAGCCTCAAATCACATGCTTTTCAAAAATTTACGTGCCTGCATAGACACTCATTTTTCCAGCGCCCCGCATACACGAACACAAATGAATGTAATACAGTTTAGATTTTTTTTTTTTTTGTAAATAAATTATATTAAGAAATACAGTGGAATGTTGTGACTAAATGACTATTTCATTTATAAAATAAATAATGTTAAATAATTACATGTTAAAATAGCATTCTTCTCTGCCTAACTTTAAGGGGGCGGCGCCCCCGTGCCCCTTATTGACCGGCCGCCACTGGTCACATCTTAATGAATCTCAAAATTTTAGAGTAGTTCCTAATATCAATTACAAAAAGGAAAAATGTGGTAGGAAAAGGTGTACAAGTAACAGGGATAATCACAGTCTTAAAAAGATTGTGAAGCAAAACTTATTCAAGACCTTGGGAGAGCTTTTGGAGAGCTGGAGTCAGTGCATCAAGAGCACTAGTCTAGTCTAGTTCCAGAGACAACATCAGAAGCATCTTATTCGGGCTAAGGAGAAAATTAACTGGACTGTTGATCAGTGGTCCAAAGTCCTCTTTTCAGAGGAAAGTAAATTTTGCATTTCATTTGGAAATCAAGCTCTCACCATCTGGTAGAAGAATGGAGAGGCACAGAATCCAATTCGTTTGAAGTTGCTTGAACTTGAGGCTCGGTGTAGTTTGTTTTTCGACTCCTAGTTGCAGTAAAACATTTGAATGGTGCAACTGCTTACTCTTTCGGGAACTCATTTGGGAGTTATTGTCACATCCCCATACAGACTTGACCTCGCTCCTATCCATTTCAATATTTTTGGGTCATTCAAGGAGTTCCTCCAGTCCAAAGACATGCAGATTAGGCTAATTGGCATTACCAAATTGCACGTAGTGTGTGAGTGTGTGCCCTGCGATGAATTGGAACCCTATCCAGGGTGTACCTCACCTTGTGCCCTAAAGTTCCTGGGATCGGCAACAGCACCCCAGTGACTCTGTATACGGGATTAAGCAGTATGATGATTGATGAGTGAGTGATTGATTGCACGAGCTGGTTCCACTATAGAGGGTGCATGTGTGTAACGGTCCTGTGTGGTGATATACAGAACATGCTCCTGTCTTGTTCAGCCTGTACATGTCAGACTTCCAGTACAACTGAGTGTCCTGCCATGTACAAAAGTTTGCTGATGACACTGTGATCGTGGTCTGTATCAGGAATGGAAAGCAGGAGGAGTACAGAAAACTTTGTACAAAATTTCTACTTAAGTAAGGTAACGAAGTATTTGTACTTCGTTACTTGACACCTCTGCATGGTGTAACCTGAACAACCTGCACCTTAACACCACTAAGACCTGGGAGATGGTGGTGGACTATCAATGGTGACTGTGTGGAGCTTGTGAGGACAAACAAATAACTGGTGGTTATTTTTCTCATTTATTAGCTGTAGCTATATGTGTACTGCTAGATCTTGTGAATTTCCCCATGGGGATGAATAAAGTATCTATCTATCTATCTATCTATCTATCTATCTATCTATCTATCTATCTATCTATCTATCTATCTATCTATCTCAAGTTCATCTGAGTCCCTTTTCCTGCAAGGGTGCTACTTTTTTTTCAGTTGATAATTGATACAATTGAGAATTGTTTTTTCAATTGATTAATTGTTTGTATTTTTAATAAACAGTAAAGAAAATACACATGTTGGATCCAGGCTGTCAGGAAATTACTATATTTATGTAACATTTTTTGTTTCTATTTGGCGCCCTCTTGATGCAAATGGGCCCATGGGCAGTTACGGTACACCGGGTGTTCGCCACATGCAGACAGGTTATTTTGGAAAACTATTTTCAGGGTGATGATGTTTGGAATCTATTTCTTTTCAGGGTTTGTGTGTGAACATTTTTTTGTTGTGTAAAAGTATTCACCAAACCTGCAGTATCTCATGTGTTTCAGATCAGACCATGATCCACTTTTTCAAGCTTCCGGTCAGCCAACATGGATTTGCGGGAAATGTATGTGAAACAAATGTTTTGACCATGAAGAAGGATCTGTGGAACGTACTGTACATGGTTGCATAGTGGTTCGTATCATTGTCGGGTGTAACGCGTTACAAAGTAAGAGTTGAGAGTAGAGTAGTGTAGAGCGTTAGAGTACTTGGATGTAATGAGTAATCTAACGCATACATTTAAGTACTCAGATTAAATTTTTTGCAAGTATAACTAAATAACTGTTATTCAATTTATACAATTTATGTAATCCGTGAGCCAGACAGCATTCACAATCTGTTAGTGTGTGTGTGTGTGTGTGTGTGTGTGTGTGTGTGTGTGTGTGTGTGTGTGTGTGAAAGTCGTCCTACAAGTCCCGCCCCTGATAACCCGCCACTCTCCGTTATTCCTGCTGTTACACTTCTATCTCACCTATGCTGTTTGACTATGCGAGGACCGACGCATGGAAGTATGGAAATCTAATCACAGAGCCAAAACTCGCAATGAATCATGATGAACCGTACTTACGGCCACCACGCGAAACCGCGTATGTGATATAGGGGTATTAGTAGTTAACAGATTATGGGCCAAACTTCGCTGAGTGATGATGGTAGAATCATTATGAAAGTCTTGACTAAAACAACATGCATGAGGAATCACAAAGGAGTTTTCATTTTCTGCAATGGAAAAGTACTCGAACTAGTTGCTTTTATCAGAAAGTAATGCTGTAATGTAACTAATTAGTTTTTAAAGACAGTACGTACTTGCACTCCCAACACTGGTTAGCACTACCTTCATGGTCCGAGTTCGATTTTTGCTTCGTAAACTGTGTGCATGTTCTTCCCATGCTTGGTGATTTTCACCCCAAATACTATGGTTTCCTCCCACACTCCAAAAACATGCAGATTGACATTCCCAAATTGCTGGTAGTGTATGAATGAGCATGTGTGTGTGTGTCCTGCGATGGAGTGGCACACTGTCTAGAGTGTACGGGGATAGGCTCCATGTCCCTCGCAACCCTGTACACAGAATAAAGATGGTGAGTGAGTGAGTGAGTGAGTGTGTGTACAGAGTAGCCTTACCTCTTTATAGGGCGCTAATTTAAATACTTCCAAAGTTCAAGACTTTTTCCAATACTTTTTTTTATACTTTTGAGAATTTTTCGAATGTTGACATTTTTATGTTGCAAATCAAGGCCACTGGAGTTACCACTGGAGTTATATATATATATATTTTAAAAGTGGGTGTATAAAATTATATATATATATATATATATATATATATATATATATATATATATATATATATATATGAAATATTTGTAAACATTTACATTTTCTACAAAAATATAAAATGTAAAATTTAGCTTGAGGGGTACTGATACCGGCAGTGACACACTTACCGAACGTGGTTCTTTACCCAAATAACGGTTAATCATTGGTGGCTTCTATGTCTGATCTCTCTCTCACTATTTAGGATTTGGATAAACATTAAGCATTTTCAGAGAAGGTTCCTGATAACCAAACTTGCTTTTCCAAAGATAATTTTACAAAATAATTATTTAAATCTTTTGTTCTTATGTAAAAAAAAATATATTATTATTAACCCTATGATATATCATAGACTGCATTCTGTTTTACAACACTATCTTAAATATCACAACCTTAACAAGGATGTAACCCCAAAAGAGACGCCAATCCCTGGACTGCATGATTTAAATTTTTTTATTTGTATTTTAACAATTGTCATTGTCGCAAAGCAGATTTACACAATCAAAAGAATTATTTAAGTTTGTATGGAAGGTGAATGTGCATGAATCAAAATGGTCAGATTGTCCCTGGTGAGCAAGCCGAGGGCAACAGTGGCAAGGAAAAACTCCCTGAGATGGCAATAGGAAGAAACCTTTTGAGGAACCAGACTCAACAGGGAACCCATCATCATTCGGGAAATAGATAGCAGGAAATGATCTACTGTACATTTAGGCTGAATCCCAATTCTATTTTCTACCCCTTTAAATTTTTCCCCTAAGAAATGGGACACCACTACAACACTGTTATACGTCATCATACGTTGTCGCTAGTTCCTAATGTTACGTTAGAGGACATGCGCCGATGTTTATCACACATTCCAATAAGAGAGAGATTACTCACTCCCAAAGTTTTTTTGCGCCGTATTTCGACTTTTAAAAAAGTTGCTAATTTTCACCACGAACACGGATGAGCCTTCGGGTTTCCTCAGCCGTCCCTATACAGAATATGAATTACAAAACTGTGGTCACATTGCTAGCACTGTCGCCTTGCACCTCCAGGGTCTGGGTTCGATTCCCCGGCCAGGCTCGATTCCCGTCTCTGTGTGCATGGAGTTTGCATGTTCTCCCCGTGCTTGGTGGGTTTCCTCCGGTTACTCCGGTTTCCTCCCACAGTCCAAAGATATGCAGGTTAGGCTAATTGGCGTTCCTAAATTGCCCGTAGTGTGTGATTGGGTGTGTGAGTGTGTGTATGAGTGTGTGCCCTGCAATGGATTGGCACCCTGTCCAGGGTGTACCCCGGCTAGTGCCCGAAGTCTCCTGGGATAGGCTCCAGGTCCCCCGCGACCCTGAACACAGGATTAAGCGGTATAGAAAATGAATGAATGAATGGTCACGTTGCAATAAGTAAGAATAGTGTAAGCACCGTTCATTTACATGTACACATATGGCCGTAAGCAAAACAAACAATGCGTTATCAAATGCTCGGTAAACTGCTGTGCTACTGAACTTTCATATTTGTTTGTAGCATGCAGTAAAGTGTATGTGACATAAAAATATATTTGTAATATCATACAATCTGTGCTATCCGCTAGCAAACTTTAGCGATTTTTTTGCAAACGTTTCTTTAAAGAACATCACCATAAACACAAACACAAGACTAAGGCTGAATCCCATTTCTACCCCTTACCCCTTCACATAGCCCTACCCCTCCGTTTGGCGCGTTCACGTGAAGGGGTAGGGGTGTCTCATTTCTCTTTTGGTTGGAGGGGGAGGGGGAAGGGGAAGGGTCAGATAGCCCTCCAAACGAAGATTTTTCAAGACCTCACTTCAAACGAAGGGCTAAGCGAAATTTTCAACATGGCTGCTCACTCGAGCAAACAGACCCATAAATGTAAATTTTTGCCATAAATAAAGATTTTTATGACAAGTTTTCATTATATGTATATTACCTCTAGTCTTGTGTTTGTGTTTATGGTGATGTTCTGTAAAGAAATGTTTGCAAAAAAATCGCTAAAGTTTGCTAGCGGATAGCACCGATTGCACGATATTACAAATATATATTTTATTTTTATATATTTTTATAATTTATATTATGTATAGGGATGAAATACGGCGCAAAAAAACTTTGGGAGTGAGTAATCTCTCTCTTATTGCAATGTGTGATAAACATCGGCGCATGTCCTTTAACGTAACATTAGGAACTAGTGACAATGTATGATGACGTATAACAGTGTTGTAGTGGTGTCCCATTTCTTAGGGGAAAAATTTAAACCCTCCCCCTTTCCACTTCGTTTCAAGGGACAAGGGGAAGGGGCAAGGGGTAGGGGAAGGGGTAGAAAATAGAAATGGGATTCAGCCTAAAGGTAATATACATATAATGAAAACTTGTCATAAAAATCTTTATTAATGGCAAAAATTTACATTTATGAGTCTGTTTGCTCGAGTGAGCAGCCATGTTGAAAATGTTGCTTAGCCCTTCGTTTGATGTGAGGTCCTGAAAAATCTTCGTTTGGAGGGCTATCTGGCCCTTCCCCTTACCCCTCCAACCAAAAGAGAAATAAGACACCCCTAACCCTTCACGTGAACGCGCCAAACGGAGGGGTAGGGCTAAGTGAAGGGGTAAGGGGTAGAATTGGGATTCAGCCTTATACTGTGTTAGGTGGCAGCCAGTTCAGTATAACTTTTGATGTTAATTGATGTTAATATGGAGTCCAGGTATTTTGGAGACGGGTCCTGCAGATTAGTTGCACTGGTTGAATGACAGTCAGAGGCAAAGCTGCCAAGAGCAAGCTGCACTGATCCAGTCCTGAAATGACAAGACTGGCGGAAGGATTGAGTGGTCACTGACTTAGTGGACAGAAACGTTTAAATCCTTCCTAAATCAATCATTTAAACACTGCACAGGAGTGACGTGACAACTCCAGGCAGCATGTTATGGGAGGACATCAAGCTGTCCAGGACAAGCCCCAATACATCTCCTGTTGCTGCATTCTCCTGATAATCGCAGCAGCGAGGCAGTTGACATTGCTTAATTACAATTCCTTGGCTATTGTGTTTTTCTCCAGTCTGTTCAAAGTCTGCATGTTCCTTAGACAGTTTCTAATTTGAAATTAAAATTGATTCATCACCCTGCACAGAACGACATGCAGTGACATGTTTACACCATTGCCAATGACCAGAAAAAAATAGATAGGAATGAAAAGAATCAAATTTATAGAAAGTTCTTTAAGTATGTACAATGGAAAATTTAAATAGAGAAAAATATAGAGATATGTACTAATTTAATAATACATGTAAGGAAGGGTGGCAGTAGAAGATATGAGTGTCTTAACATATACAGTGGAACCTTGGATTATGAGCACCATTTGTTCCCTGGAAGTGGGCTCATGTTTCAAAACACTCATAAACCAAATCGAATTTTCCCATAAGAAATAATGGAAACTCTAATTAGTTGTACCACAGCCCCAAAAAATAAATACATAAAAATTATTAAAAACGAAATATGAACTAAAAATAAAACAAATTAACCTGCGCTTTACTTTAAAAATAAATCCAGACAGATAAGTGTTTCCGTTTGTGCACGCAGGTGCTGTGTGTTTGTGTGTGTGTGTGTGTGTGTGTGTGTGTGTGTGTGTGTGTGTGTGTGTGTGTGTGTGTGTGTGTGTGAGAGTGAATCTAAAGTCAGTCCCCTCTCAACCTTCTCGTCTTACACAATTACCCTTCCTCCACTCTTTTGAGCAGAATCACTGCTGTAAAGTAAAATTAAAACTAATTAACCTGCACTTTACCTTTGAAAAGAATCATGACAGAGCAGTGTTTCTGTGTAGTAGCGCAGAGAGAAAGAGTGTGTGTGTGTGTATGTGTGTCTGGGAAGGCGAAAGTAGGAGGGGTCTGTCTGTGTGTGTGTGTGTGTGGCACGGTGTCCAATGAGCGCGGCCACACAGACACAAAGAGAAGGCTGAGCCTTGAGCAGAGAGAAAAAATGGATCTTTAACCTCTTTAATGAGACTTGCTTTTGCTTTACATGCGTGCTGTACATACACGCATACAGACACAAACTAAAATATGTTTTATGCACACACACATAGTCTGTGTCTTGGGATGGTTCTCTCTACCTAGAAGACGGTTCAGACCTCGACTGGCGTTGGCAGCTGTTTCTCTGAGGACTTGACAATTCGATAGTTCAGGACTGGAACTTCCTACAAGTCTACCTGAGTCTCCAATAACTACCTAGACTCCATGCTAACATCAATTAACATCAACTATTATAGCTGAAATGCCTGCCACCTAACACACTGTATAAATGCCGATCAATTCCTGCTATCTGTTTCACCCAAATGAGGATGGGTTCCCTGTTGAGTCTGGTTCCTCTCAAGGTTTCTTCCTATTACCATCTCAGGGAGTTTTTCCTTGCCACTGTCGCCTGTGGCTTGCTCACCAGGGACAATCTGACCATTTTAATTCATACACATTCACATTCGATACAAACTTAAATAATTATTTTGATTTTGTAAAGCTGCTTTGCGACAATGACAATTGTTAAAAGTGCTATACAAATAAAATTTAATTGAATTGAACGTAGTCACAAAGTAAACAGTACATGCATGGACGGATGTTGATTATACCAGTAAGTGACGTGCACTAAGACCCAGCAGGTGAGACGATCACCCACAATTCCGCAGCACAAGAGAGAGAAAAAACATTGCGTGGCGCTGTGAGGGGGGGCGAGGAGCAATTGAGTATAAAACCGGTACTGAGTAGATAAATAATACAGTATTTGTTTAAAAATAAATCAATTTTAAGATAATTCCATTTTGCGGGAGTCCCGCGATTAATGTTATTCTCCCGCATCCCGCACATACATGAGGACCTTCCCGGCCGCACCCGCATTCACCCATCAAATTTTGTCCCGCGCCGCACTCCGTGCGCTGGGTCCCGCGGTACTCCCGCGGGAGTGCAGGTCTCTAGTTGGAAGCTGACCCGAAGAGAAGGCCTCATTATATACTCTCTGCAATATTGGGCTAAAACAGAAGAGAAGGTTTTAAATATTTAAATGGTAAAACCATCAGGGCCAGGTGATTTACCACATTGAAGTGATTTAATTGCCTTTTGTACTTCCTTGATAGACACCAGCCTAGATCATTTGTATGGCCATCATTTACACAGGGGAATGGTAGTTGATCAAGAAGGTTCTGGTCATTCAGTATTTCTTCATACTCTGAGGCATAAAGTCCCGTGTAATACTTAAAACATTTTTTTATTAATTTCCTCTGGATCGGTAATTATATAATCTTGAGGAGATTTAATTTTGGGGATCAGTTTAGCTGTATGGGCAATTCGAGTTTGAAATGAAAGTAATTTACCAGCCTTTTCACCAAATTCAAAAAAAGTCTGCTTGGTACTCAACATTTGCTTTTCAATTTTATTGGTTAAAAGTAAATTATAATCTGCATGAAGTTGAAGTCGCTTTTTATAAATTGCGGGTGACGGGATCAAAGAATATTGGATGTCCAATATAGGCAATTGATCCGATATTTCTGCCATTCTGGAGTTCTCCGATCTCCTCAGTTGACAGACATATGAAATGATCTGTCCTCTGATATAACACTTGAATGTTTCCCATAACATGCTACTGCTAACTGAATTATTGTCGTTAATTTTAAAATATAGATTTATATGGGTTGCAAGAAAATCTTTGAAATCGTTATCAGAGAGTTAATGTGAGCTAAATCTCCATTGCTTAAAATAAGTCCTAGCTTGCGGGAACATTAAGTCCAAAGAGGTGGGGGCATGATCAGAAATGATTATACTATGATAATCACAGGAACTTATAGAATCCATCATTCTGTTATCCAAAAGTAAATCGATCCCTGAGTAGGAGTGGTGAACATGTGAAAAAAAAGAGAAGGCTTTGCTAGCCGGAAATCTTGATCTCCAGGGATCGGACAGACCAATCTGTTTGGTGTAAGACTCTAAAAGTCTGGCAGAATTAGTCAGCATTGACTGTTTTGAGGAGGACCTATCCAATATTGTATTTTGCACCAAATTAAAATCCCCCCCTATAATAATGTAGTGACTATCAAGGTTAGGCAGTACAGAAAAAAATCAGCAAAGAATTTATCATTATCCCAATTTGGGCCGTATACACACGCTAAAACAACGGCGACTGTTTGTAAAATACCAGACACAATCACATAACGGCCATGCGAATCTGAGGTCACTGATTCTGGTTCAAAAGCAACGCTCTTACGCACAAGAATCATAGCCCCTCTTGCCTTCACGCAATATTTTGAGTGAAAGCAATGACTGATCCATGCACTTTTAATGCGAAAAACATCTGAAGTGCGGAGATGAGTTTCTTGTAAAAAAAAAAAAATTATATCTCCATTAAGAAGCTGTAAGTGTGAAAGAACTTTTTGGCCTTAACACAAATATTTAAACCTGAGACAAAACGAATATTTGTATTTAGTTTCGTCGGCTTACCAGCCATTTGGATCTGAAATAACTGTTGGATGAACCCGATTCATGTGATGCAGAACTGAACCACACAGACATAACATAATACTAAACAATTATCCCTAAGCTCCCTTTAAACAACTGAACAGTAGCTTGTGTGCCTTTACAGGTACCTTACTTCCGTTTCTACTCCTGCTAAACCTACAAACCTTAACTCCCCAATAATTCACTGTAAACCCCACATGTAAAATAATAATCCAAAAATGTATTTCCAATTACCTATCAAATGAAAACTGATTCATCCATCACAAATTTAGTGTATATTAGATTAATACAGCTTCAAACTGACAGAGTTCCTATAACAGTAGAGAGTCAGCATAAGCTTGTGATTCAAGATTCAAGATTCAAAGAACTTTATTAATCCCAAAGGGAAATTGCTTATGCTCGGTTACAGGTGCTCACAGTTGTTAACTAAGGAAGGTGGGAAAAAAAAAAAAAAAAAAAAAAAAAATGGGTAAGTATTAGTGTCCTGTTGTATACCAGTCAGTGAAAAAATCCAGAAGAGTTGTAAAGTTTTATGGCCGTTGGGAGAAAGGATTTCCTGTGACGCTCAGTGGAACACTTGATAGTAATCAGTCTCTGGCTGAAACTGCTCCTCTGTTCAGCCAAAACACTGTATAGCGGGTGAGAAGGATTGTTCACAATGGATTGTACTTTGGACAGAATCCTCCTCTTTGCTACTACATCCACCGAGTCAAGCTCCATGCCTAGCACAGATCCGGCCTTTTTAATTGACTTGTCCAGTTTGTTCTTATCAGACACCTTAATGTTACCACCCCAACAGACCACAGCGTAAAAAATGACACTCGCCACAACGGTCTCATAGAACATCTGTAGAATGGTATTACAGACGTTAAAAGACCTGAGCCTTCGAAGAAAGTACAATCGACTCTGACCTTTCTTGTAGAGTGCCGTTGTGTTGAGTGACCAGTCAAGTTTGTTGTCCAGATAAACTCCCAGATATTTGTAATCGGAGACAATGTCCACTATCTCCCCCTTGACAGATATAGGAGTCACAGGGGTCTTGTTTCTCCTAAAGTCTACCACCATCTCCTTTGTTTTCCTGATGTTGAGTTGTAGGTGATTACGCTCACACCAGGAAACGAAGTCATCCACAACAGACTGGTACTCCGAGGTGTCACCCTCCTCTATACACCCAACAACCACAGAGTCGTCAGAGAACTTCTGCAGGTGGCATGACTCTGAGTTATATCTAAAGTCAGATGTATAGAGGGTGAAAAGAAACGGAGACAGTACCGTCCCCTGGGGAGCTCCAGTGCTGCAGATCAAAGTCTCTGACACACAGTTCTTTAGTCGGACATACTGGGGGCGACAGGTCAGGTAGTCCATGATCCAGGAAACCAAGCGGGTGTCAATGTTTATGTTCCTTAATTTCTCCCCCAGTACTGCTGGTTGGATGGTGTTGAAGGCACTGGAGAAGTCAAAGAACATCATCCTTACGGAGGTCCTAGGCTTGTCAAGGTGAGAGTAGGTGCGATGTAGCAGGTGTATTATGGCGTCATCAACACCCATGAACGGCTGATAGGCAAACTGAAGAGGGTCCAGAGAGGACTTCACCAGGGGACGAAGTGTATCCAGGATCAGTCTCTCAAACACCTTCATAATATGCGATGTTAAAGCCACCGGCCTGTAGTCGTTCTGGGCACAGGGACGTGGTGTTTTGGGTACCGGCACAATGCATGATGTTTTCCACAGTGCAGGGACTTTCTGAAGAGACAGACTCAGGCTAAAGAGGTACTGGAGGACACCACATAGTTGGGGAGCACAGGATTTCAGGACTCTCGGATTGATCTTATCCGGACCTACAGCTTTTGTAGGGCTGATCTTACTCAGGCCATGTTTAACCTGATCCACTGAGATGTTGATTGCAGGGAGTGCAGGAGTAGTGACTGTGACTGTTCTCTGTGTAGGGGAGGACATAGGAGCAGGAATGTGTGGATTTGGGTTGAAGTCGGGGGGAGTGTGAGACATAGGGACATCAAATCTATTGAAGAAAGTGTTGAGGTCGTTTGCACGTTCCCTATTCCCCTCAATAGCCTGGCCGCTTGTCTTATAGCCAGTGATACTCCTCATGCCCCTCCACACCTCTCTCGTGTTGTTTTGCTTCAGCCTTTGTTCTAGTTTTCTCCTGTATGCCTCTTTCCCCTCCTTGATTTTCCCGGTTAGCATTTTTTGAGCCTTCTTCACTGCTTCCTTATCACCAGACCTAAAGGCACTTTTTTTTTCATTTAAACACGCTTTAATGTCTTTGGTGACCCAGGGTTTGTTGTTGGGGAAACAGCGAATATCTCTCATCGGTACACAGGTGTCAACACAGAAGTTAATGTACTCCGTGATGCAGTCCGTCATTCCATCAATGTCCTCTCCATATGATGCACTGAGAACCTCCCAGTCTGTAGCCTCGAAACAATCCTGTAACGTAGCAGTGGCACCTTCTGTCCATCTTCTTACACTCCTCACATTAGCAGGCTGTCTCTGAACTAGTGGTTTGTATGTGGGCATGAGGTGGACTAGGTTGTGATCCGACCTCCCCAGGGGGGGAAGTGCTGCAGCACTGTAAGCACCTTTGACATTAGCATACAGCAGGTCTAGTGTCTTCTCCCCCCTAGTGTGACAATCCACGTACTGGGTGAAAGTGGGAATAGTCTTGTTCAGTGATGTGTGATTGAAATCACCGGAGATCAGGAGAAAGGCATCAGGGTGTCGAGTCTGGAGTTTGGCAGTTACAGAGTGAATGACGTCACACGCGGCAGCGGCATTCGCGGATGGAGGAATGTACACAGCAGTTATTATCACATGTGAGAATTCTCTTGGTAAATAATATGGGCGAAGTCCGACAGCCAACAGTTCAATATCTGGACTACAAACGCGCTCCTTAACAGTCACATGACCGGGGTTACACCACATGTTGTTGATGTAAACAGCCAGCCCCCCTCCTTTCCTCTTACCGCTCTCTCTCCTCGTCCTGTCGCTCCGTATCGCGCTGAAGCCGTCCAGTGTAATATTAGAGTCAGGCACATCACTATGTAACCAAGTCTCTGTAAAACACATCAGACTGCACTCGCGGAAGATGTTTTCAGTCTTTAACAAAGCTGTCAACTCGTCCATCTTATTGTCCAGAGATCTCACGTTGCCCATGATAAGAGACGGGACATACGGCTTGTACTTTCTCATCCTTTCCTTATGCGCCGCGCGTTTCTCTTCCTCTTTGGCTCCTCTGCGCCGCTTCCTTCCACCTCTGCATCCTCTTATCGTCCTCCTCCGTATCTCATCCGGAATGTTTAGAGTCCTATACAGAGTCGGATCTCTGATGCCGGCCGGCTTCAGTGCGATCAGCTGTTCCCTGTTGTAAACAAAGGAGCCGCCTCCTTGCTGTTGCGCGCTGATCACCCGGAGCGCCGAAAGTGTAATTAAAATTGCGTAACTGAGAACAAGAACACTTTCAAAACGCATGGTTTGAAAGGGCGACCTTACTTGTTAAATACAGAATAAAGTTATAAATAAATAAGAGAAGGAAAGTATAATAAAAAGTAAAAAACACACGAGAATTCCGAGAGCAACTGCACCAAGCTGCTGCACGCTCGCGCATGCGCAGAACACATCTGTGCTGCGTCTTGTTTAACACATCCAAAAACAGAGCTGCGTCAGGCACATAATATTACAGCGAACTGTCACACTGAGAGTCCAAATATCGCTTGCTCTCTTCCACTGATGTAAATCTCTTGTTGTTCCCTTCTTTGGTCGTTATACGAAGCCTCGCCGGATACAAAAGAGCCGGATTAAATCCCTGCTTGTACATTTCGGCCATAACTTCACGATACTGAACCCGCTGTTCCAGTACTTCAGGGCTGTAATCTTCATAGATGGCGATCGGATTCCCTTTATATTTAAGTTCTCCTCACTTTTTACGCACTTCGCGGACCTTATCCTTTAACTGGTAGTGATGAAAGCGGACCACAACTACTCTTGGCCTCCCCCCTGCTTTCGGTTTAGAGGCGAGGGATCTGTGCGCTAGGTCCAGCTCTGGAGGGGGCAGGTAGAACCTGATTGCCAAAAACCTCAAAAAGCATCTCGGAGAAAAAAGTCGTCGGCCATGGGTCTTCCAGGGATTCTGGCACTTCGATTATTCTGATATTATTCCGCCTGCTCTGTGCTTCCAGATCAGCGGTCTTAGTTTTGAGTTTAGCATTGCTCTCCGCTAGCGCTGCGATGGAAGTTTCCAAGCGTTCTACTCGTTCATCTAACGATTTTGCATGAGACTCCAACGTGGAGAGCCTCTGGCTGCACTCCGACACAGTGGCTTGTACGCAGTCAAGCTTCACGTCCAATGCTGAAACAACGGTCTTAAACTCAGCCGCTAAGCCTGCTCTCTGTTCTTCTAATAGGCCTGTTAGGGTCGCCATGCTCACCTCACCCGACATCGCGGGTACTTCAGCTTCTTTACTAGATGCTTTCGCCGCTCTAATTGTCATTATGGACATATATACTTATTCAAAAAAGAAAGAAGATATAGATATAATTAGCCTTAGTAGTTCATCTGAAAGAGTCAGAGGGGTATATAAAGGGACACACGAAATTGAATGGGGAGGCGAGACAAACACGTCTACTCCATTTCACTACTACTCGGAAGTCCCTGCATTAATTTATTTGTACTTTTTAAGTGCAAGTTAATTTGTTTTATTTTTACTTTATATTTTGTAATATGTATTCATTTTTTGGGCTGTTGAACGAATAATTTAAGTTTCCATTATTTCTTATGGCACTTTGCATTGATTTACGAGTGTTTTGGAAAACGAGCCAAATTCCGGAACGAATTATGCTTGTAATCCAAGGTTCCACTGTATGCTCCTAGGTCCTTATCTTAGTGCTTAGACTCTAAACCTGATCAATCTTCATACAATTTCTGATATTTAATTTCCATGAAGTAAAAAAAAAAAAAAAAAAACACAGAACAAAAGTGTAAAATACTGTATAAAACAAGAGAAAATATATGAATGCTGAACAATACTACCCTCTAGCGGCCACACGCGGAGTTGACAAACTAGAGTCAGATGAGAAGAGAGTGGGTGTTTTTTCCTCAGAGTTTTGGTCTTCAAAGTCCAATTTTCCAATTGGGCTTTGAACTGTGGAAGGAAACCAGAATACCCAGCGGAAACCCAGCAAGCACATGGAGAACATTCACTCCATACACATAGACCTGGGGCGGGAAGCAATTTCCCTCTGGGATTAATAAAATTCTTTGAATCTTTGAATCTTTAATCAAACCCTCAAACCTGGAGATGTGAGGTCACATTGCTACATTGCTAAATGCAACCCTCCATTACCAGTGGTGTCAAAAGTATTCACATTCATTACTTGAGTAGAAGTATAGATACTAGGGTATAAAAAGACTTCTTTAGAAATTGAAGTATCAACTCAAGTGTTTTACTCAAGTAAAGTGTAAAAGTACTGGTTTCAAAACTACTTAAAGTATAAAAGTAAAAGTAACGTGAGGGGGGAAAAAGCATTAAGGATAAAAGCTTAGGCTGTGCCACGGGCCTATATACTGCTGTACACTAACACCTCAAAAAAAGAAAAGAAAAATGTGTAGTTTTTTTTGCTGTATTTTTTAACGGCCATAGTGATTTGAGATACTGTATATGGTAATTGAAAAAGAATGCATTTTACTACAATGCAAACACATTAAAGAACCATATATGTGTACTACTGAGCATTAACATGTTTCATGGAGAAGAAGATATGATAACTAGTTGCCTATAAGTATTTTAATGGTGCAAAAAGTCAAACTTCAGAGGCATGTCATCAGTAACCTTTATTGTAATGTAAATGTACATCCAAGCTTAGCTGCAGGAATCTGTGAGGACAACATACAAGAAGATTAGTGTACCCAGGGCAGGCTTGTGTGTGTGTGTGTGTGTGTGTGTGTGTGTGTGTGTGTGTGTGGATACATCATTCCTGTTACCTTCCTGGTGCTGTTACCTTCCTCGCTGGTGCTTGGTTGTGACATTTCGCTCGAATCTTGAGTCTCTATCACGGACAGCTTCGTCTACTTATCACAACCTTATCAACCGAAAATGCTCATTTATTCAAACTTCCTTGCTGGAGTGTGTGATGTGACGTCATGTGCAGGTGCGATGGATCGCGGACCAACCAACAGGGTGTCGGAATGGTATGTTTATACTTCTCATAGCAGTCACCTTGTCGATATAGAAGAAAATAAAGATCACATAGACAAACGGAGTTGTTAGTGAATGTGCCGTTTACTTTTTTGTTCTCTCATGCGCATGCCCAGTGACAGATTACACACGCTTAGTTATCTCGTCCCGCTCGACGTGCTTACGTTCTTACGTCAGAGTCAGGATGCTGAACAGAAAACTTGGAACAGAAATACATGCAAACATTATATCATCAACCACAATCAAATTCGCTCCATCCGGATGGCGCGATTTATCCGTATGTTTTTTTTTGTTTGTTTGTTTTTTGAATGACAAGCTGAAATAAAATAGGAGTAATGAGGCTATTTTTAAAATGTAAGGAGTAGAAAGTACAGATAATTGTGTGAAAATGTAAGGAGTAGAAGTAAAAAGTCGACTGAAAAATAATTACTCCAGTATAGATACCCAAAATTTCTACTTAAGTAAGGTAACGAAGTATTTGTACTTCGTTACTTGACACCTCTGCCCATTACCAACATACAACCTGGATTTTTAACCATAAAAGCGCCACCTGGTGACAGACAGCAGAAAGCGGAGTCAGAAGAGTTCTCGTTCAACATGAAGTAAGATGCTACAGTACCTAATAATGGAAGTGACTGATGTGTATCAATCAGAGGATAAAAGAATAGAAGAATAAATAATGAATATGACCTGACTGTTCTTTCTTTGAGGGATGGAAAAGCAGAGTGAAAGAAAAGATTTTAAAAGACATTTTTGTGGTGAGTGTTCAGTTGGTTGCATCTGTGTCTCATTTCAGTTCTGGCGATAAAACCGCTGGAGCAGCAGGCAGTCAGTCAATATGGGACAGCGGTAGAAACTCTGGGGCCCTGAAACCCCTGAAACCCCCGAAACCCCGGGCCCTCAGACGCCCAGCTGCCCCGTCACATTTACATGTCACACCACAGAATTCATTATTACATCACATCACAGATTAAAAAATAAATAATAAAAAAAACTGTGATTGTCAGAGAGCATGCAGTCTGTGTTCTCAAACACACACACACACAGACAGGCTGAAGTATGGCACAGATCTTAGAATGTGCCGTTATTATTATTACAGTAAATGCTGCTATTATTATCCACTCGGTCGTGTGTGTGTGTGTGTGGGCTTTGTGTGTAGACTGGGAGCGGTGACCGTGGCAACAGATGTGGCACATGGCTGAGGTCGCTGGCACAGTCGTGGCACACACACGCACACACACGCACACACGACAGGCAAGCCGAGACGTCCTGTCACACTTCAACAGAATCTTTAAAACTTTCATTCACACACACACACACACACACACACTGTGCTTAACGACATTCTCATGACATCACACTAGCCCACACGGCGAAACACAAACGCACATTTTCCACTAACGGTATAGACGGAGACGGTGGGAGGCCACACACACACACACACACACACACACACAGACTGGAGCTCATTCTTTCCGTCCTCACTTTGCCACGCGTTTTCCCTCAGCCCTATAGCCTGTTTTGGCTCTGTCCATCCATTAACCGCCCTGTCCGCTACAACTGATATAATACTATACTTTACTTCCATATGAGACTTTCTGTTCTCTCCATCCAACAGAGAGAGAGAGAGAGAGAGAGAGAGTGTGTGTGTGTGTGTGTGTGTGTGGTGGGGTAAAAGGGAAAAGAAGAGGCTGGAAATAGGAAAGGACTGATCTGTACAATGACTTGGGTGTTAATATATGCATAGAGTACGGTATAGACTCCCTCTCTCTCACATACACACACACACACACTCACACGCATGCATGCACACACTCACATTTTTTTCCTTGTTTCATTTTTATTACACTTTCTATCTGTCTATCATTATTATATCATTCTCATTTATATCTTTTATATCATATATCATATATTATCATTCATCTCATTTTCTTATTTTTCTATTCCTCTCTGGCACTCACTCATCGTCTATACCGCTTTATCCTGTATGCAGGTCACAAGAGCCTGGAACCTATATCAGGAGACTTGAGGTGTGGTGTGTGGTATACCCTAGACGAGGTGCCAATCCATCACATGGCACGCACACACACACACACACACACACACACACACACGCAAACATACATTCAAACACTACAGGCCATTTAGAAACGCCAGTTAACCTAATCTGCAGAACGCCAGTTAACCTGTCTCTGACCAGAGTTCCCAGAGGGAAGCTCGAGGCTGGAGGTGTAAGGCCACAGTGCTAACCACTACACCACACCACCTCTAATCTCCCATCACACACACTCTAACACCAAGGATTATCTCCTGACTTCTGAGCAGGACACACAGTGGTAAGGTTATAGTGGTAATGTTCCTTCAGGCTTGTTCCTGGTGTGTGTGTGTGTGTGTGTGTGTGTGTATGTGTGTGTGTGTGTGTGTGTGTGTGTGTGTTTCCACATCGAGGACAGTAGAGAGGACAGCAGAGAAGATCATCTCTCCCCTCTATTGAAGACATCTACACCACATGCTGCAGCCGCAAAAACCACCAGCATTGTGGCTGATCATACACACCCCTTACACACTCTTCTCCCTCCTGCTATCTGGAAAAAGGTACCGAAGCATTCGAGCACTCACATCCAGACTGTGTAACAGTTTTTACCCACTCCTCAACAAAAAGGGACTGGACTGATAACACACACACACACATACACACACACACACACACACACACACACACACATACACTATCACTCCAATTAACTCAACTACCTCAAAACATTGAGACTGGACTGATAAATCCACAAACGGACAAACACACTGATTAACACTATCAAAACTATTGTACACACCAACGTGTAAATGCTCTTTTTGTACAATATTGATAAATTGCCAATTTGCACAAACTACTATCTTTGCTGCTATTTACGTTTCCTGTTTACTGTCTCTCCTCCCACTACCTCAACTCATCACCACAGAGTATTGTAATGTCATATTGTCGCAGTGTCACTTTGTCACTCTTGTTTGCACATGCACTTTATGTTGTCTCTTCTGTATAAAAACATAGATAGTTCTCTGTTTAACTTAAAATGTCAATCTGTCCTGTCCCAGCTAGCCGGCTAATTAGGTCTCCAAGTTAGCTAGTTAGTTTTTTTTTTTTTGTTCATTTATGTGTATGTATGTACAGGTCCTTCTCAAAAAATTAGCATATTGTGAAAAAGTTCATTATTTTCTGTAATTTACTGATAAACATTAGACTTTCATATATTTTAGATTCATTACACACAACTGAAGTAGTTCAAGCCTTTTATTGTTTTAATATTGATGATTGTGGCATACAGCTCATGAAAACCCAAAATCCCAAAATCTAAAAAAATTTGCATATTTCATCCGACCAATAAAAGAAAACTGTTTTTAATACAAAAAAATTCAACCTTCAAATAATTATGTTCAGTTATGCACTCAATACTTGGTCGGGAATCCTTTTGCAGATTCTTGTGTCTTGTGTCTCTCAACTTTCTCTTCACAATATTCCACAGATTCTCTATGGGGTTCAGGTCAGGAGAGTTGGCAGGCCAATTGAGCACAGTAATACCATGGTCAGTAAACCATTTACCAGTGGTTTTGGCACTGTGAGCAGGTGCCAGGTCGTGCTGAAAAATGAAATCTTCATCTCCATAAAGCTTTTCAGCAGATGGAAGCATGAAGTGCTCCAAAATCTCCTGATAGCTAGCTGCATTGACCCTGCCCTTGATAAAACACAGTGGACCAACACCAGCAGCTGACCTCCAAGATGGCGCCGGTGAGGTCGGCTGCCGTCACGACTGCTCCGACCACCTTTTCTTTGTTTTGTTTTTTAAGTTAGTTTGCAGTGTTTTAAAATCGGCAAAATCACCACCATTGAGTACATTAGGTATGATAGAGACACTCTTGTTTCTATTGGTATACAATGTACTCAAAATTCGACGGTTTTAACTCCGGATCCGAGCTGGCCGAGTGAGATCCTGAGGGAGAACAATGGACGCGACGCGAAGCGACGAACCCGAGGGAGACGAGCTGGGGTGAGGAACAGGCTCAGGGCCCGTGCACACCGCACACCTCTGCCTAGCATCCTGCTCGCCAACGTCCAGTCACTGGAGAACAAACTTGATGACCTCAGGGCCAGGATAAAGTTCCAGAGAGACATTCGGGACTGCAATCTCCTCTGCTTCACCGAGACATGGCTGAACCCAGCGGTGCCAGACCACGCCATACAGCCGGCCGAGTTCTTCTCGGTTCACCGCATGGACAGGACGCGGGACTCGGGGAAGTCAAGGGGAGGCGGCGTGTGCTTAATGGTGAACAACAGCTGGTGCAACAGCGCGAGCGTTGTTCCTCTTACACGCTCCTGCACACCAAACCTGGAACTACTGTCCATCATGTGTCGTCCATTTTATCTTCCACGGGAGTTCACATCAGTCATAATCAGTGCCGTTTACATTCCTCCACAAGCAGACACAGACAAGGCCTTATGCGAGCTCCATGAGGCGCTCACACAGCACCAGACACAACACCGGGACGCTGCGCTCATTGTGGCGGGGGATTTTAATAGTGCCAACCTCAAACGCGCAGCGCCGAACTTTTATCAGCACATCACCTGCCCCACCAGGGGCGAAAGGACACTGGACCATTGTTATACCACGGTCAAAGACGGTTACAAGGCACAATCTCGTCCAGCGTTTGGTAAATCCGACCACGCCGCCATCTTCCTCATGCCAAAATATAAACAAAGGCTGAAACAGGAAGTTCCGGTCCAGAGGGAGGTCGCGCGCTGGACAGACCAATCGGTGGCCGCGTTACAGGACGCACTCGATGACGCAGACTGGGACATGTTCAGAAACAGCTCCGATGATGACGTCAGCGTGTTTACGGAAGCGGTTGTGGGATTTATTGAAAAGCTGGTAGACGATACGGTAGAGAAAAAGACTATCAGAACGTTTCCCAACCAGAAGCCGTGGGTGGATAAAACCATCCGCGACGCTCTGAGATCTCGCACAGCTGCCTACAACACGGGACTTGCATCGGGGGACATGGAACCGTACAAGGCTGCGTCATATAACGTCCGGAAGGCGGTGAAAGAGGCGAAGCAGCGCTACGGGAGAAAACTAGAGTCACAGCTTCAACAGAGTGACTCTAGGAGCCTGTGGCAGGGACTGAGAACAATAACGGACTATAAAGCACCAGCATCCGGTATGACGAACGCGGACTCTGGCAGACGAGCTCAACATCTTCTATGCTCGCTTCGATGCTGCAGCTAAAGACGCTAGCGATGCTAATGCTAACAGCGCTAATGCTAACGGCGCTAATGCTAGCGGCGCTAACGGCTGCAGACAGGAAGACACAGCCAGCACCGGGAACGCGCTCATCATCTCCGAGCACAACGTGAGGAGAGCCTTCAAGAGAGTGAACACCAGGAAAGCAGCAGGACCAGACGGCATCTCAGGTCGTATTCTCAGAGCCTGCGCAGACCAGCTAGCACCTGTGTTCACTGAGATATTCAACATCTCTTTATCTCAGTCGGTGATCCCCACATGCTTCAAAGAGTCCATTATTGTTCCTGTTCCAAAGAAACCACATCCTGCTTCTCTCAATGACTATCGCCCTGTAGCCCTCACCTCAGTAGTGATGAAGTGCTTTGAACACCTTATCAGAGACTTCATCATTTCTTCACTACCCGACACACTGGACCCACTACAGTTTGCATACCGTCAGAACCGCTCCACAGACGATGCAATCTCTCATCTCCTCCACACATCACTCACTCACCTGGACACTAGGAAAGGGAATTATGTTAAAATGCTCTTCATCGACTACAGCTCTGCTTTTAACACCATAATTCCCTCCACACTCACCACCAAGCTGGAGCACCAGGGACTGAGCTCATCTATATGTCAGTGGATCTCCAATTTTCTGACTGGCAGACCACAGGCAGTAAGGATGGGCGGACATGTCTCAGCTACACTCACTCTCAGCACTGGAGCCCCCCAGGGTTGTGTTCTGAGCCCCCTGCTGTACTCTTTGTACACCCACGACTGCGTGGCCACTACCAACTCCACCTCCATCATCAAGTTTGCTGACGACACCGTCGTGGTCGGACTGATCACCAACAATGATGAGTCGGACTACCTAGAGGAGATTGGAAATCTGGAGAACTGGTGCCAGAGGAACAATCTCCTCCTGAACGTCAGTAAGACAAAGGAGCTGATAGTGGACTTTAGTACAAAGTAGGAGAGGAACTACCAGACCCCCGTCATCAACAGGAGCCCAGTGGAGAGAGTGGACAGCTTCAGATACCTCGGTGTTCACATCACGCAGGACCTGTCATGGTCCTGTCACATCAACACCGTGGTGAAAAAAGCCCGGCAGCGTCTCTACCACCTCAGACGCTTGAGAGACTTTAGACTGCCCTCCAAGGTGCTCAGGAACTTCTACTCCTGCACCATAGAGAGCATCCTGACGGGAAACATCTCGACCTGGTTCGGGAACAGCACCATGCAGGACAGACGAGCTCTACAGAGGGTGGTGCGATCAGCCGAGCGCATCATCCGCACTGAGCTCCCTGACCTGGCTGCATTCCATCTACAGCAAGCGGTGCTGGACTAAGGCCAGGAAGATCATGAAGGACCTCAGTCACCCCAGTAATGGACTGTTCTCTTTGTTGCGGTCTGGGAAGAGATTCCGCTCCCTAAAGGCCAACACAGAGAGACTGAGGAGGAGCTTCTTCCCGCAGGCGATAAGGTCTCTCAATCACACAATCACACCTCCACACAGGACTAATAACATCTTTTAAGCTCACAACACTGACTGGACAATCATGGACATATTCATACACACTTGCACTAAATACTCATACATCTGGACAATTGCACGTCACCTTTCATGCATATTTGCACAACCACCGACACTTTAATTCTATATACATATATACTCTACCCTATATTCTATATTTTTGCAATATTTTATTATGCCCTTATTGCACAGTTAATTTTACTAGTTAAAGTTATTTCTTCAGTATTTCCTTTTTATTGATTATTTATTTTACGTACAAGCTTTTATTTTCTTTTTTTAAGGTCACTGGCGGTCGTATAAAGCATTTCACTGCATATTATACTGTGTATGATTGTGTATGTGACCAATAAAATTTGAATTTGAATTTGAATTTGACATGGCACCCCAGACCATCACTGACTGTGGGTACTTGACACTGGACTTCAGGCATTTTGGCATTTCCCTCTCCCCAGTCTTCCTCCAGACTCTGGCACCTTGATTTCCGAATGACATGCAAAATTTGTAACCTGTAGCCCATTTCCTGCACACGCCTGTACACGGTGGCTCTGGATGTTTCTACTCCAGACTCAGTCCACTGCTTCCGCAGGTCCCCCAAGGTCTGGAATCTGTCCTTCTCCACAATCTTCCTCAGGGCCCGGTCACCTCTTCTCGTTGTGCAGCGTTTTCTGCCACACTTTTTCCTTCCCACAGACTTCCCACTGAGGTGCCTTGATACAGCACTCTGGGAACAGCCTAGTCGTTCAGAAATGTCTTTCTGTGTCTTACCCTCTTGCTTGAGGGTGTCAATGATGGCCTTCTGGACAGCAGTCAGGTCGGCAGTCTTACCCATGAATGCGGTTTTGAGTAATGAACCAGGCTGGGAGTTTTTAAAAGCCTCAGGAATCTTTTGCAGGTGTTTAGAGTTAATTAGTTGATTCAGATGATTAGGTTAATAGCTCGTTTAGAGAACCTTTTCATATATTTTAGATTTTAGGTTTTCATGAGCTGTATGCCACAATCATCAATATTAAAACAATAAAAGGCTTGAACTACTTCAGTTGTGTGTAATGAATCTAAAATATATGAAAGTCTAATGTTTATCAGTACATTACAGAAAATAATGAACTTTATCACAATATGCTAATTTTTTGAGAAGGACCTGTATGTAGCACCTTGGTCCTGGAGGAATGTGGTTTTGTTTCACTGTGTACTGAAGTTTATATGGTTGAAGTGACAATAAAAGTCTACTTGACTAATAAAGAACTGTTTTGCAGTTTCTATTCTCTCTCTCTCTCTCTCTCTCTCTTTCTCTCTTAATTTTGTCCTCCTGACTCCTCCTACACCTTTTCTCCCTTCTCATCCCTCTCTCCTGTCTTCCTTAGAGCTGGAGCCGTTAATCCAATTAGAAACATGTGAATAGCAGTATGGATGAAGAAGTGTGTGTGTGTGTGTGTGTGTGTGTGTGTGTGTGTGTGTGTGTGTGTGTGTGTGTGTTAAAGTCAGTAGGAAGGGAAAGGAAAGTCCTGAGGCAGACACCAGAGAGAGGCTCAATGTGTTTCCTGAAAAGTTCAAGCTCTAAGAAAATAAATAAGACGTTTGATCACAAAGAGAGCATTCACACGTGCACCCCCCTCTTACCCTATATTACTCACCCCCTCAACACACACACACACACACATTACCCCCACCCCTCCCCCTGGTCTCTGCCCCTCTCGTTCACCTATGTATACAGAAACACTCCTTTTCCCTCTCTGGCTGCATTCACACTTGGTATTCACAGATGATCTGTTCTACTCAGACTGTCTGATGTTTAATTTCCTTGTATCTTACACCCTGATCATTTTCACCCCACTCCTTTTTTCTATCCTGTTCCTAATCTCTCATACTTCTGAGGCCTCCTCTCTCTCTCTCTCCACTCTATGTTCATTCTTCCTGTCTCTCTGTCTTTAGACAGTTTGACACAACGTCCGTGCAGCAGTTTATCTTCTTATTTAGCAAAAAGTTGAAAAGTAATAATAGATGCTCTGACACTGATGCCATAAAATGTCTTCGCGGTGCTTCGACTTACACGCAGCGGCACAAAAGAAAACCTGCACTTTTGGGCACAAAGCTCCCTTTGTGTGTGTGTGTGTGTGTGTGTGTGTATGTGTGTGTGTGTGTGTGTGTGTGTGCATTCCCAATCCAAATAACACACACACACATGCACGCACACTTGTGCACACACAATGTGGCCATGTGCCGTATATTCCCCTTTTCCAGGGCCCGTTTTTTAGGAGTTGTAGGCTGCAGAGATGGTCCTGAACCTCAATCCAATCACAAAAGCATGCAAGTCCCTTTTTACTCAGGAAAACGAATTAGAATGTATGTATGAAAAACATTAGGTCATCGCTTTGATCAACTTTATCAGCTCAATGATTAGCTCGTAGCATTAGAGGTAATCTCGTTCAATCAGCAGTGGAGTATTGTCACTAATCAACGCTTTAAGAGTCGATGCTTAGAGAAATTTTCATTAAGAAGCACAGGTAAAGATGACGTACCTCTCTGCTTGGATTTTCTGCTCATTGAGATTATAAGTACCTAAGCACTATGACATAAAAGAGTGTGAAGGTCCATCTTTTCCATCATTTAGGGCTTTTTGGAGGTCTTAACATGCTTAAAAAGTCATTAAAATCAGCAGGCAGTTTGGAATCTGCTGCCATTAGAATGCCTGAACAGCTCGGCCCATTATTTTGGGCTGTTTGCAAAAGGCACCCAGTGGAATTTGGTCTACTCCTCCTAGGGGATTTATACAATTGCCACCAAACAGTGCCATTATGATCTCAAGACACTGAAGATGCAAAATTGCGAAAGGATTTTTGATATCTCAAACTGGTCAGTTGTGGCAAGGCCATAAACTTCTGGCAAAAACAGTGGCTAATGATATATATAATTATATGGTTATATATTTTGTCATAAAAATATTGGTATTTCTCCTTACTACAGTATATGCCCAATGTGTGCACCACCTTCCTTGTCCGCCTGGGAACAATTTCACAAGTGCTTGGGCCCGATCACTGCTGCTTTGTAACTAATTTGTATATATATATATATATATATATATATATATATATATATATATATATATATATATATATATATATACTTGCAATCAGAAATATTCAACCCCCTCACCTCAATAGACAAAAGATAATGAAAATAAATGAGAAAAAAAAAACTTATAACAAACAATATTTATTGATACATATTTGAGTTATTTTGAGAAGTTGACTTAACTTTGAAGTTCAAATGAAAATTGTAAGTCTTGTAACACATGAGCATGTGCAGTATTATTCAACCCCCAGCTTCAGTACCTTTTGGAGCACCCTTTAGTTTTTATAACTTCTAACAAGCATTTTTTCGATAAATGCTGACAAGCTTCTTGCACCTCTCGATTAGAATCCTTGCCCATTCTTCACGTGCAAAAGTCTCTAACTCAGTGATGTTTGATGGCTTCCGTGCTGCAACTGCCTTCTTCAAATCCCACCAGAGATTTTCAATTGGATTTAAATCTGGTGACTGAGAAGGCCACTCCAGGACACTCCAGCATCTTTTCCCCAACCAAGCTTTGGTTGATTTGGAGGTGTGCTTGGGATCATTGTGTTGCTGGAAGATCCAATGATCACCAAGATTTAATTTGTCAACAGAAGGCATCACGTTCTTCTTCAAAATGACCTGGTATTTCTGGGAATCCATGATGCCAGGTACACAATCAATATTGCCAGTTCCTGCCGCAGAAAAACAGCCCCACATCATTATTGACCCAACTTCGTGCTTGACCGTGGAGATGGTATTCTTCTGGTCATAAGCGTGACCTTTTGCACGCCAGACATACCGCCGGTCCATATGTCCAAAAAGTTCCAATTTGGTTTCATCAGTCCATAGAACTGTCTCCCAGAACTCTGTAGTTTTATCCAAATTCCTCCTGCCATTTTCTAGTCGACTCCTGATGTTCCTTGAGGTAAAGAATGGAGTGCGTCTTGGGGTCAGGCCATGAAGTCCTTGATTATTCAGTGCACGTCTTATAGTTGCCACTGAAGCACTTGTACCAACCTTCATCATGTCATCCTGTAGCTGCCTTGCAGTCACACAGGGTTTTTTCTTAGCTGTCCTGACTAAGTTGCTAAGGGCCCTTGATGAAATTGTGAGCTTTCTTCCACGGCCAGGGAGGTTTGCAGCTGTTCCATAAGTTTTAAACTTCCTTATAATGCTCCCAATAGTGTCTCTTGGAATGTTAAATCTTTTGGAAATCATCTTATACCTAAGGCCCTTCAGATGTGATTAAATAACCGCCTCTCTCAGCATTTGTGAAAGCTCCTTTGTCTTTCCCATGATTGCAACTCACCTTGAACACCTTCATGGTCAGGGTTAATATATGCATCACAGCTGAAGCAAATGAAGGATCGTTATAGTGTTCCCAAAGGCTTAATGATGTTTCAGCTCCACTTCAGGCCATAAAAACTGTCAGAAAGCTTTTAAAACAACAATATTATATAGGGGTTGAATAATTGTGACATGGCGATCTTAACAAAATATACTGTTACACACAAATACTACATCATACATTTTCTGTGTTGATTTTATGTATTACTAAACTCATTAAGAAGCCATCCAAAGCAGAATCCTGCACTTTGAAAAGATTTTTATTTATAAATCCTTAAAACTCTTTTGGGGGTTGAATATTTCTGATTGCAAGTCTATCTATCTATCTATCTATCTATCTATCTATCTATCTATCTATCTATATTAATGGCTTTTTAAGGTCTATTTAATAATAATATAAATAACAACAACAACAATCTAATTGACATTCCAAATTGCCCGTAGTGTGTGTATATGAGTACGTGTGTGTGCCCTGCGATGGATTGGCACCCTGTCCAGGGTGTACCCCGCCTTGTGCCCTAAGTTTCCTGGGATAGGCTCCAGGCCCCCGCAACCCTGTATATAAGGATAAAGCGGTACAGAAAATGAATGAATGAATGAATGAACAACAACAATAATAATAATAATAATCATCATCATCATCATCATCATAAATAAATACATTTTAAAAAGCACACAAAATGTTTGAAGTGAATTGAGATTTAAGATTAGATTTTTAAGAAGTCTTATAAGGGATGCATAGAGGTGACACACTTATTTTTCACTCACTAGCAAAATTTTTATTATTCATTTTGTCACAATTTCCGAGTGGGAAACAAAATCACATCTTAAAAATCCCCTCGTCTGAACACTTTCAAGTCGTGTGCTGTTTTTGAAGTTTCATTTACAGCCAGCTTGGACAAACAGAACGTGGCATCATTTAATGTGATACAGTTAATAAAGTTCTAATTGAGAGGCTTAAACAGAACAATAAAAGGCTGCAATCTCTGTGTTGGGTAATGACATGTAGGATCCAGATTCAACATTAAAGTACATCTTTCTGCTGTTCCTACGCGAATTCGCTAAGACCTTTGTGTCACGGAAAGACTCTGCCTCCTTTTTAATACCTATCTTGTCCCATTGTTCTCGTTTATGTCTTTCTCCGTGCGTCATCCTGATTCTCTACGGCTAAATTCTTCAACAAAAGAAAAAAAGGAAATCATCTACAAACGAGGATCAAAACAAAAAAAAAACCTAGCACTTTCTCACTTGCTCGCGTCTTCTCCCACGATTGATCCAAATGGCTCAAAGCTTCATGTTATCACAAGCATGCCAACAACTGTTCAGCTATACACACACACACACACAAACATGCACACACATACATAGAAAGAGAGAGAGAGAGTAGTAGTAGGAGGAGAATGGTGGAAATGGAAAGACAGAGTAAGCCACCTACGTCCACCCGTCCTCCTTTTTTTTTAATTCCATTTCACCCTCCGTTTCTCACTCTGTTCCTCTTCTAATGATATTTTCCCCAAGTCACTTTGTGTCATATACTGTAGTCACATACACACATTATGAAGTGTCTTGCAAACTTGTGATTTTGAACATGTACAAAAACAGAAGTGACTAAAGTCAACAAAAAAAATCAAAATATCATACCTCTGATGTATTTTATATTATTTTTAGCACAGCAGCATAAAACATGCACTACCACAGGTTTCGGATAGATACTATATATTTATCATATTACTTTCTACTGGGGCAGTCAGTTTTAGTCTGAGACAGGGATTATTGACAAATATTGACAGGTTTAAATATAAATTTTATGTTGTATTAATTGAATTGACTGAATATTATTCTGAATAAAATTATCTCAGCATGTTATTACATTGCACACAGAGCAGGAAGTAGATAGGAACAGGCAAAGGAACACCAAAAACTAGAATTACAACAAAAGAAAATGCCATTTGGACATTCTACTGTAAAAAGAAAGGAAAAAAAGAAAAAATCTTACAAAGTGACAATATCTTGAATGTAGTGTAAATGTATCTACAATTACAACAAACCAAATATAAGATTATTGAGCTTACTTGTCATCAAATTTAATGTTGTATACAACATTAAATAACAACATATATATATATATATATATATATATATATATATATATATATATATATATATATATATATATATATATATACACACACACATACTGCAGAGGTAAGGATTAAGATTAAACTCACAAACAGTGGTTGCGGTGGTATATTGGTTAGCACTGTGGTCTCACACCTTCAGGTTGGGGGTTCGAGACCCCCTGCACGTCTTTGTGTCTTAATCTGTTCTGTTTGGATTTTTATGGAAATCTACTAATCTTCTCCTATTGCTCTTATTTGGCATCCATCTGGCGACCATTATTATAACGACTAGTCTGATTGACTTTTAAGCATAACAACAGTTCATAACACAACACCGCCTTGATCTAGACCTTCCTAAATGTTAGAACATGTAGACAGACATTTTTCAGCTTTTTCACCATGAATATGGTGAAAGTAGTAGCGTTTCAAAGCAAGGCACACTCAGTGCAACATTTACAAACAAACACGCTTGAAGTAATTCAAGCAAATATCCCCAGTTGAGCCTTCACTTATTTCTCGCTGACAGATCGAGATAAAGACAAGCGTTTTAACAGATTTCTATTTGTTGATCTGGGAAGTTATTTTAAAGAAATTGACTACTTAGGATCTACTGGACATAAATGCAAGAAGTGTAAGACATGGTCAGTGGCCAAACACATTAAGACAGCATGTGCCATGTATCATAGTCCTCACCATGCAAAAATCAGGTCATGTCACTAATTAACTCAAGCCTATCTGGCTTATGAGTTGGGCTAATGTTAATGGATGAAACTTTTACTTTCTGAAGCCGAGGTATCTTGCGCAAAAATGCCTAAAATTAGAGGATACCAAATCTATCTCTGGACATGATCTTCAAGAAGCAATCAAGCATGCATGGACTGTGACACCATCACATGTATGATGGTAGGGCCATATTCCAGGACTCATAATGTAAGAGATGGTTCTGGGAGCATGAGAAATAATTTTCACACATGGAAAACACATATTGTCACAACTGGAATTACAAACTATATAACATACGGTTATGGTTTATTATAGTGAAATTAACATAATTTATCCAACTCCAAATATATCATCAAAATCAATCACATGAAATCAAGGTTTGCTGCTATATCTACAGTATATCTGGAATTTCTTCTGGATCATTATAGTATGTATGTATGTATATGTATGTATGTATCTATCTATCTATCTATCTATCTTCACCCCTGACAATCACATGGACTGGAATAAAAACCGCAGAGATTCACAAGGACATGGATGTTAAGTGTGTCAGAACCGATGATTTTGAGAGAGACCTGAACCATGAGCTTTTGGGATGAACTGGAGCCTACATCAAGTCCCAATCTAAGCACCTGAGCTGGCAAATGCTCTTGTAGGACGTTTGAACACAAATCTCAACAGAAACACTGCAATATCTAATCGAAAGCGTTCATACAAAAGAAAAGCAAACAAAGGGGACATACAGGAGGGGTGTGATAGTCAGGAGAGCACAAACTTTAGAAAACTTTACAGTGTACATAATTTATTCTGAATGAGTGTAATCAAAGTGAATTTCAAGGAACAGGTTTTGAGGGAGTCAAAATGGCAGTCATCGCGTAAGTCGCAGTGACGTCAGTAAAAAAAAAAAGGCAACAGGTCCGCTTTGATCTTCGGGCAGCGTGCGTAGGACAACGTCGTTACGTCATCGCCCACTATGGCGGCGTTGTTGGTTTCCACAGTAACAGCGCGCGAGAAACGAGAGGGAGTGGGCGTGGTCTCTCTCTCTCTCTCTCTCTCTCTCAGTTGAGCTAAGAAGCGTCGTTACTGTCGTAGATTGTACAAAAGTCACATGGTTGCCAAAGTAATTTTTACAATGATAAAAAAAATACCTTGTTGCCAATTGTTACATTGTGCGCGCTCTCTCTCGCTCATATTTACAATTCCTTAATAAAAAGAAACATTTACTTACAATAAAACATTTTAAATAAACACATTCATGAACTATAACATTATATGTACTATAATGTTTATTTCCATTAAAAAAAATTTATGTACAATTATTGACATGAATGTAAAAAGAAACAATACATTGTTGCTAATTGATATATTGCTCTCTCTATCTCTCTCTTGATTTTTATTTTTGTATTTTAATTTACAATTAAAAAATAAATATATTTACAATTACTTAACGTGAAAAAAACATTTTCAATTACTTAAAAAAATTAATTTACAATTAATTGTGTGAATGTTAAAAACATAGTTTGCTGCAAAAAGTAAAACGTTTTAATTACATTGTTGCCACTTTCTTTCTCCAGGAGACGTGGGCGGCCCCGTGTGGTCGGGAGAACGAAACATGACACTCGGAGAGAGAGAGAGAGAGAGAAGGAGAGGGGGGGCAGGGGGAAAGCGCGCACGGGGAGTGAGTGGAAAAAAGGGGGGTGTTAAAAAAGAGAGCGAGAGAACAGTTTGAGAAAAGAAAATCAGCCCAGACACGAGAGAGAGAGAGAGAGATTTGTTCCCTCTATCCGGGACGCTATTGACGCTCAGGATGACGTGGTGCAGCTCCGTACCGCCGAACAGCGAGGTGTAGCCGCTCGGACACACACACACCGGGGGAAGTCCTCTCTTCCACCCTGCCGGCCTTCTCTCCTTCTCCCCGGCTGCTGGAACCACTGAGTCTCCTGCTGGGGACAAACTGCGACCGGGCCGAACCGAAACCCCCCGAGGAACACCGAGAGGAACGGAGGAGAGGAGTGTGAGGAGCTAAAAGCCTGGGGGAAAGTTAGTTCTCGAGGAGTTTTTTTGTGGATCAGATCCGGGTTCAGGACGAGCATGAAGACTCCGGGAGACTCGGGTAACATCTTCATCACATTCATCATCATCACCGTCACTTTTAGCAGGCTGTTTAACTGTTTATTTACAACTTTTTAACTTTAGGCGTTAGGACACTGAACACACACACACACAAATGTAACCTGACTAATACACAAATAAAGGCACGCACGCACACTAACGTCTAACCTAACAAATACAAACAAACACACACACTAAATCCTTTATTTACTACAGTGTGTAAGTAAACCTCGCGCGCCTCCCGCTCGAGCTCCTCATGCTAACTCGCTAACTCGGCGTTGGGGCGCTCTCAGTCTAACTCGTTATTGTGCTCGATAGTGCGGGGATTTTACACACAAATCCGCGTTTCTCATCGTCTCTGAGGTGTTTAATCTCCCCACAGTGTTTAATCAGAGTTTAGAGGCTGGGACTCAGGTTTAAAGCAGATTAACTCTGAAGCGGAAGAAACTTTTTTTTTTTTTTTTTTTTTACACAGCTAGCTGACTGAGATTCCTGTCCAGGTCACTAGCACCGAGCGGCTAGGCTAAGGTGTGTGTGTGTGTGTGTGTGGTGGTATTTCTTTCTCCTCTGAGGGGTGTTAGCTCGGGTTTACAGCGACTTGTTTCACACACATGGAGCTGTGTATGTCTGCCTATACTCTGTGTGTGCAGCTCTGTAACGGAGTTAGTTCTGGGTGTTAGTGGTGGAGTCAGTCCTGGGTGTTAGTCCTCGGTGGTGGAGTCAGTCTTGGCTGTTAGTGGTGGAGTTGGTCTTGGGTGAGTTGGTATTGGTGTCAGTCTTGGAGGTCTAGTTAGTCTTTGGTGTGAGTTTTGGGTGTTGGTGTGTGTGTTAGTCTTAGGTGATAGTGGTGGTGATAGTGGTGGAGTCAGTCTTAGGTGATAGTGGTGGAGTTAGTCTTAGGTGATAGTGGTGGAGTTAGTCTTAGGTGATAGTGGTGGAGTTAGTCTTATGTATTGGTGTGGGTGTCAGTCTTAGTGCTGGAGTCTGATTTGGTGGTTAGTGTTAGAGTTAATCTTTGTGTTAGACTAAGTCAGTGGTTCTCAAACATTTTCTGTCATTCCCCACTTAAGGGGGTGAGCGAATTTTCAAACCCCACTTCTCCAAAAAATAATAACGAAATCAGCCAAGTTTACTATTTATTGAAATATAAATTTCTAAGCCAATAAGATCAAACAACACCAAGTTAAGAACAGACAAAAAACACGTGCAATTGTTATAAAAGGCTTACGTTGTCACTTATCTTTGCCTAATTGACCCAATGTTTATTAGCTGCTCAGCAATCGTTTGTAGTTTTTTTGCACTGGCCAATTCTGTATGCAACTTTGAATGAAGCCATTTGTGCTTTGCTGTTCACTGATTCAGATTTTAACATGCGATTATCCTGCTGTCTGTATTCTGCCAGCTTTCTTTGAAAGAAATCGAGTGGCTTATTAACGTGACTGGAGTGTGTTGTCTCTAAGTGTCTTCCTAATTTGTTGGGTCTCATGCGGTCTGCTGCCAGCGGTATAAGACACAAAACACACACAGGTCTCTCTTCTGCCCCCACCAACCCCACCATGAATCCAAGCTCAAGATAGGCTTCATTAGTGGTGGGCGATATAACCAAAATCTTCTATCACGGTAGAAGCAATTTTCTACCTTCATAACGATATACATCACAATATAGCAATTTGTATCTGAAAATGCATAAATAAAAATTCAAACACAAAGAAACTGTTTTACATAATGTAATTTTATTTAAACTGTGAATTGCTGAGGTTTGCCGCATTTTTTTTTTTTTACTTTGGCCATATTCGTTTGGATGCTTGGATTTCAGATAATAGAAAAGGTTTGACATGTTTCCACCACTTGTTAAAACAGTGCACTTGCGGACCTTCTAAATCACGTTCGTCTCACTTTTCTTATACCCAAACCAGTTCCACAACACAGACGATGCAGCTTTTTTCTTTACAATCTCCTCGTTGTTGGTTTCATCACATGTAAGTAAACTCACTGCTGCTGCACCGTCTTCTTCCATTGTCGAAGTGTATGTGAAGCCAAACACGTCAAAAGTGGGACGAAACCGCGGCACCCGATTGAACCAAATATCTGCGCAAATGCAGCACAGCGCGACTATCTGGATAGCGCAGAAATGATCTGGTTTATTCGTGCAGCCCGGTGGATCACGCAGCGCAGACCAACTTCAGCAGCGCCGCTCGAATCGCAAACCTGCGCGACCCACTGTTTATTTAAAATGTCAGGACTGTTTAATATTGTTTGCGCCTTGCCATGCCTGGTTTGTACGTGCGCAGCCCAGCCGGGAAAAATGTAATTTGATGGTCAGCGCGATCTATTTCTGTCAGA